>CM076574.1:685065499-685371838 GCA_034641835.2 Pinus albicaulis | reverse complement strand
TTTATAACTTAGCTTTTTGCAATATTTACAATGATAAACTTGCTGAGAAGCAAACATGACAACATAATAACATGAAAACCATAATGACATGACACCCATACCGCTTATTGGAGCTTTATAACACAAATTATGGCACTATTTACAGCCATATACATATGTACATAAATTTAAACATCACACCAAAGCATATACAAAAACATATATCAATGACATTCACTCAACTAACGAATAGAAAAGGATACATAGCCCACTTATGGTCGTCATCTCCCACGTACCTTCATTTGGCCCAAAGTGCTTCCACTGCACTTTAACCTACTCAATTTCTCAGTTTCGGAGAATGAGCATATATCTTTGCAATATACAATGTGGTTCTAGTTGGAATTCTCATTTGGGCTCCACCTGGAATACAAACCATTCAATCACATGATCAACATCTTTAACATACTTCTTAAGAAAATGGCACATGGAAAACATCATGGACTTTCACTGTCGGAGGTAGTGCTAGTTGATAGGCTATTGGTCCAATCCTTTGGAGAATATTTAAAGGTTCACAATACCGAAGTGCTAGCTTGGAACATGATCCAATCCTCAAGGAAATCTTCTTCGAATTGATGCGCAAGTACACTTGTTTTCCAACATGAAACTCCTTAAACAACCTATTCTGATCTGCATAATTTTTATGCTTGCCTTGTGTTGCCTTTAGATTCTTCTTTGTTACATGCATTTCGTGTTCCATCTCTACTAAAATATCTGGTCCTATCAACACCCTGTTCACAAGGTCACTCCAACTAATGGGAGTATTAAAACTCTGCTCGTAAAATGCCTCAAATAGACTCATCCTCAGCGACTCTTGGTAACCACTTTTGTAAGAAAACTCAACCAATGAAAGGTACTCCTCCCATCTCCTCTGTTGATGAATCACATACATCTTTAAAATTTCCCCCAATATCTTGTTGAGCTTCTCTGTCTCCCTATTTTTATGTGGATGACAAGTTGTACTGAAAGCCAGTAATGTCCCTAAACCTGCAAACAACTCCTTCCAAAACCTAGAAGTGAACTTAGCATCCCTGGCTGACACAATATTATTTGGGACACCATGCAATATGACCACATCTCTGATGAATACCATTTCCCCATCACTCATTGAATACGTATTATTCAATGGAATAAAGTGTTCGACATTATTCAACCTGTCCACCACAACCATAATTGAGTTATGTTGTCTACATGACCTTGTAGAAACTGTGATGAAGTCCATGGAAATGACCTCACATTTCCACTCTAGGATCAGAATCAACTGAGGTAGTCCATTTGGATGCATATACTTTTCCATTTCTCGTGAACATTCCAAACATGTAGCCACAAACTCGGCCACCTCCTTCTTCAGATTCGACCAATAATAAAACTTTTTCACTGTTGTCAATGTCTTTTGATATCCTGGGTGGCCCGAATACAGTTTCCCATGAAACTATCTGAAGATAATATTCTTGAGCTCACTATTTTCTATCAAATATATCATGTTTCTAAATTTGATCAAGCCATCAGCTGAGAGATGATAGTCCACATCTTGTGCACTAGTACTTTGACCAGTACTCTGCTATAACTTGTGCCTAAGACTTCTACACTTGTCATCCTGCATACTTGCTTGTAATATCCAATCCTGTATATTTGTCCAATAAGAAATTATATCTGTAATGTGATTTACGTGTTTTTTCCTTCTGAGAGCATTTGCAACCATGTTCTCTCTTCCCTTGATGTACCGGATCTCAAATTTTTTCCCTTGATGTACTCGATCTCAAATTCAAACTCACTAATCGTGGCTAACCATCTAACTTGCCTGGGATTCATATTCGGCTGATAAAAGAAGTATCTCAACCCACTGTGATAACTCATTAGTACAAATCTCTTGTCTTGAAGATAGTGCCTCCACGTCTTCAATTCATGAATGCTCGTTGCCATCTCAAGATCATGTGTTAGATAATTCTTCTCATGCTCCTTCAGTTTCCATGATTCATAGCATACTACCTGTCCTTCTTGCATAAGTACTCCATCAAGTCCTCTCTTACAAGAATCTATATACACTACAAACTCTTTTTCCAATATTTAGAACTGGAGCATTTGTCAATAATTGCTTCAACTATTCCAAACTTGTTGCACATTTCTCTGTCCATTCAAATTTCTTACCTTTCCTCTCTAGTGACATAATAAGATATGCAATCCGAGAGAAGTTCTTGATGAACCTCATATAATAACCTACTATCCCCATAAATGATATTACCCCATCCATGTTTCTAGGAGCTACCCATTCCATGATAGCTCTTATCTTCTATGGATCCACTGCCATACCCCTTCCATGTAGAGTACATGTCCCAAGAAATGTACCTCTGTCTAAAAGAAATTACATTTACTAATATTAACATACAACTGATGTTCTCTTAGCAAGCTCAACACTGGTGCTAAATTATCGGCATGTTCTTCCTCATTCTTATAATATATCAATATGTCATCAATGTATGTAATAACAAACTTGTCCAGATGCGGGCGCAACAAACTATTCATCAAGCACATAAATGTAGCTGGAGAATTAGTCAAACCAAATGGAACTACAAAAATCTCATAATTCCCATTCTTGGTCGAGAAAGTTGTCTTGTAAATGTCCTCTTCCTTGATGCGTACCTGATCTCAAATCAAATTTCAAGAACATTGCAGCTCCCTTTAATTGATCAAATAAGTCATCAATCCTCGACAACGGATATATATTCTTAATGATGACCTTGTTCAACTTCCTGTAATCAATGCACAACCTGAGGGTACCATCCTCCTTCTTCACAAACAATACCGGTGCACCCCATGGTGATACATTTGGCCTAATGTATCCCTTGTCAAGCATTTCCTTCAACTGCAACTTCAACTATACTAACTTTGAAGTGCTCATTATGTGTGGTACCTTCGATGCTGGTGTTTCCCTTAGTACCAACTTAATAGAAAAGTCTACTTCTCTGTGAGGTAGAAAATTTGAGATCTCTACTGGAAACACACCTTGAAATTTTTGTAAAACTAAGTAGCTGCTCAATATCTCTGCACCCTCATCCTCCTTACCTTTATTACTAGAAATTTTCACTCCAAATAACACACACCCTTTTCTATGACTGCGCTTTTCCTACATAGTTGTCACCACCCTAAATGATGTTGCTTTCTTCTTACCCTGTAAGATTCTCTGTTTTCCATTCTCATCCAAGTACTCAACGACTTTGTCATAACAGTCTACCTTAGTCCTGTGAAGATACAACTAGTCCATACTCAAAAGCATACTACAGGATTCCAACAACAATACATTTAAATGTGTTGATGTAGGCATACCATTCATTTCAAATGGATAAGCTCTTACCCAATGATGAACTCTCTTCTTTGTACCTATAGCCAACTACACTAACTAAGATTTTGCCTGCAACTTATTTATTCAAACCACACTTATCCACCAAAGTCATGGTTAACATAACTATAATTAGATCCAGGGTCAATCAAAATAAATACAACTTGATCAAAAAGCATATTGCCCATATTAATGATAACTTCTTGTTGATATGCTTGCCCGTTATCCAATGATACATAGATACGAGGAATGCTCTGCCCAACATCCCCAACATTTTGTGCCTCTTGTGCATTGTAATTTGAGTCCTACCACCCTGATATTGTGGAAAATATCTCTTGAGATGCTCCTTACCACATATCCAACATTCCATCTGCTCAGTACCATCACTTCTATTTTGCTTCCCTCCAAGCTCTAACGCATGTCCCTGTCTAGCTACGTTTAATTTCTTGTAAGGTGCAACATTTTCTTTTTCTTCTTCATTCTCAGGCCTTTCTCTTTTCGGCTTTCATTTACCTTTGCCTTTATATTCCCCTTTCCATCCTTGCTGAGATTCATTCTTATGATTTCACTATTCATAGCAATGCTTTAGTTTCCCAATAACTTCCGCAAGTGATCGAGGCTCATCATACTCAATCTGATCTTTAAATGCTAATGGAAATCCACTGACAAACCTTTGAACATTAGTTTTTTCATCCTTAAGATACGGTACATGCCTCAATAACTCCAGGAACTTAGTCGTTTATTCCTCATATGTCATTGATCCCATCTTTAGCTCATATAATAACTTTGATTTGCTATAATAGCACCTCTCCGACAAGTACTACTTCCTGAAAAGTCTCTTGAATTCATGCCAACTCAACCCTTTTGGCCTGATGTCACTGACTCGTTTCAGATCTTCCCATCAGATATCTTCTTTACCTTTCAGGATGAAGATAGTTACTCTGGCCTTCATATCATTTGTGTAATTATGCAACTCAAAGAATTTCTTCATCCCAAGTAGCCAAGCCTCTGCATCTTCTGACTTCTTCAAATCCCCATCGAAGGTAGGTTTCTTCGCTTTCTTAAACTCATTCGGAAAGTATCCCCTATCACTCCTCCTATAAGGGTGATAACAATGACTATCATAGTGCCTGTCAGAACTAGAACTATAATAGCACCTGTGCCCATCAACTCTGCTATCAAGAGTGTCCAAGAATCTACCATCTCTAATTGTGTCATCTCTATCTCGCCTGTTCTCACTATGGGATCTACTGCCATATGCCCCATTAGTTATGTCCTCTTGTCTTTGGTTGATCCGAAGTGGCCCTTTTCTTTGCAATTTTGACAAACTATGAAGAATTATTACATTGACTTCTACTTGTTTCTCTTGTCCCTGCATGATTTTTCATTGTCTGTTTCGAAACTTCTTATCTCTGCCTTTAAGCTTCTCAATGTGTCTGCTAAGTCAGAAGAAAGCCCAACACCATGTTGCTCATATGATCCATAAGGGGAATCTTGTGAGCTATATTCTACCAATTTTCTATTCATCTTTGATCTCTTCCTGCAAGACATACTATGTCACCGAAACCAAATCATAGAAAAACCAACGCACCTAAGTATAATTTGGGGAGAATATTTCATCTTCATGTCCGACTACATTAGCACAATACATCGATAAACATAATCATAACATCATATATATATCATCCTAACAATAGTCTAGTCAGCAATTCATGACCATACCAACCACACATCATGACCTCAGGCATGAAAACTACTACCATATCAATGTAAAAATAAAAACATATAAACACCGACATGCATAAACAATGCATAGCTAACATATATTCACAACAAATACATTCAACAATGACACCATCAACTTTCACATGGCGACACAACTGTGACCATGACTAACACCATGCATATGGAACAAGCACATAGACAACAAGCATAAGAACACATATGCAACCAACTTGAATGCATGACCAACACACTGCCAAACCGGTCTAAGGGGTGAACCATGCTCTGATACTACTTTGTAACACACTCCTCCAACATTTACCAAACTTAACCGGTCCGTTGGCGTAAACATGTGATGAAATGCTACTATGATCTGATTTAACTCCCCATGCACAGTTAAGGAAGTGGAATCGAGCCAACACAACCAATTTGACCTTCTGTACATGTTACATGACCTTCAGGAGCCATCCAACCCTTCTTAGATGATCAACCTTCGAGACAACCTAACATTTTACTACATTAAATCCTTAGTTACTCCCATGACATGGGCATGCATGCCACTGGGACCCTCCAGTCTCTCCCACAACAAGGGCATCCTTGTGACTGGGGACTTTTCCTGGTAGGTTTTTGCTTGCGACCCTAGATTCTATGCCACTTTTTCAGAGCCACGACTTAGGCCACTACCCAAAACTCCATGAAATTTCCAGAAATGAAAAGTAACATCGAAACAATGATACAAATACAAATACTTGAATAAGGATTTGATTGGCCCCCTACTAGCCATGACAAATATTTCATGAAACATGTCACAAATATGAATTCTACAAATCATAATAACATAGGGGTCTCATACTTATTTGAGAATCACTAAGAAGCATTGATGCCTTGTCAGATTAGTTGCATTATCATATATTATGTCATATATTCATTGTTCGTTCATTTCAAATAACCAACATATAAACAACGTAAATAATAATGATACTACAGCCAAAAATACCACATATGAACCAATTCATTTGCACATAAAATACCAAGGGAAGGAACTCTTTTTAATGAATGCAAAATCCAACCAGGTTTGGGACTTCTACGTTCCACCCGACCATAGATTGGTTGAACCAAATCTCATTTTAGCCAATCACCCCCGTGCCATATTCGAATCATGAATGTGGGACTTCTAACCAAAATCAACGAGGGATTCCCAAAGCTACACCACCTCACCCTCATCAATAGAACTAGTCTTTACTACAATACTCACTCGATCACTAGGGCCCAAAAAAGCATGGATTCCTCTGGATCTCTCCACCTTAGCCGTGAGGAGTTTGTCTGTCTCAACCTCTCTACTTTACTATGTATCCCGCAATTACTGGGCAAGGCATTCTTAGTCCTACGAGGTCTCCACCCTTTGGGCTTTACCGTGTATCCCATCTTGGGATTGCTAGGCCCAATCAAGGGTATTCACCACTGAGATTTACCGTGTATCCCGCCATTACCAGTCAAGGGATTCTTAGGCTCAATCGAGATGTTGAAATCCATGCTTTACCATGTATCCCATCTCAGGATTCCTAAGCCTTGTGAATAATCTTGAGACCACCATGGCCATCTGGAAATGGCAAGACAAGGATGAAGAACACTCTCACACCTGGTAAAACCATGCCAATGACAACAAGAGAACAAAAAACACACATGCATAACCATGCACGCCAAAACTAGTAAGCAAATAATACATGCAAATCGATAGTTGCAAGTAATCCCAATGTAGCTTCTTCATCCTGCTCTTCATTACTTGATCTTTGTGTTCCTCTTTGTGCTCTTTTCTTTTCTTGATGCAATGTTGAAGTGCTCCAAGAAAACTAAAAGTGTCCAAGAGTGTGCGAGAGAGCTCCAAAATTGAACTGACAAAAGGTACCAATTGATCCTTAGAAGCCATTTTATTATTTAGGCCTCTATTTTCTTAATTTTTCCATTATTTTCCTTCATTTTCCTCCTCACATGCAACTTATGACCTTTCACCTTCTTTTTCTCCTAATTTCTGTTATTTTCATAAATAAAATGTCTATTAATGCCACTTGCATTTCGAAAGCCTTTGTCATTTCCTTTGTCAAATTTCTTAGCCATAATAAATCAAATGAAAACCCACACTATGATGTTTTCCCCAACATTCAGGTTGGAAGAAGTGTTTCGTAACTATGGTTATTATTTTTCCTTTATTAACTTTTACATGGATTTTTTACGAATGTTGCTATAAATTTGAGGGATAGTGAATCATAGTGTTCACAACAAAGTACAACTTAAGCGGGAGTTGGTCAAATAGTAGGTAAAGGGATCACTACAATGTCGAAGTTGCAAGTTGGTCTACAATATGAGGATAGGCTGGAAGGGTTGTCCAACTATAGTCCATGGAAGGAAAGGATCAAGTTGGTCTTGCAGGTCAACAAGATCTTGGATTTTATTGAGAAAGAAATCAAGAAGCCAACTGACCCTAAGGAGATGAAAGTGTTTGAGGAATACTATATGAAGGCAAGGTTGATCATCTTAGATGGTTTGACGGACTCCCTAATACCTCATTTGTCCAGTTTGAACATTGCACATGAGATGTGGATGGCTCTTCAGAATTTGTTCTAAAATAAGAACAAGAATTGGGTGCTAGTATTGCAGGATAAGTTGAATTCCACCAAGATTATGTAGGGAGGAGTGACTTCATATCTGACGAGGTTGTCTCATGTCAAATATGATCTTGTTGTTATCGGTGTGTCTATTTCAGGTTCTGATGTGGTGAGGATTGCTTTGCAAGGTTTCACTGAGGAATGAAAGCCCTTCATCAAGGGGATTGTTGCCAAAGATAAGTTTCCATATTGGAATAGGTTGTGGGACGACATCATTCAGGAAGAGTTGTGATATGAGGATCTTCATACAAATAAGAAGGCTTCAGATGTTGACGTGGAAATTGCAGCAAGAATGAAGGGCAAGCAGAAGAAGGTCTTGAGTAAGATCAAGTGTTTCCACTGTGGTGAGATGGGTAATTTTTGGATGAGTGGTACGATGAAGAAGAATATGGGAGATGACGAGAAAAAGAAATTGGAGAAGGTCACCGAGATTATCACTTCTGCTCAAATAGATTCCCTCACTAGGAGGTTGGAGGACGAGGACATTGCCTTGAGCTCTCATTTCTCGCAGGGTACCATCGATGAGGCTGTGTGGTATGTGTATAGTGGGGCGTCGAAGCATATTATAGGGTCACAGGAGGTATTTGAGACTCTAGCTGAGTGGGGCTTGAAGTTTGATATGGTGTTGGGAGAAAAGATTCAGAAATAAATATGATGATCTAGAGTTGTTCCATTCAGGATGGAGTTAGGAAAGATGATGTGAGTCCAGGATGTACTGTTTGTACTAGGACTTATATATAACATGATAGTTGTCTCAGCGATCGAGGAGAAGGGGATTAAGGCCTTGTTCCAGAGTGGAAAAGAGAGTCAAAGCCACAGGTACTAGCTACATAGGTGTTGCGATTAGAGTTAGAGAGAATGGTCTATATAGGCTGGCAGGAAATCCTATGGTTCATGGGAAAATGAGGTAGAATAACTAGGTGCAAGTTTCAGAGAAGCATGTGTAGGTGCAGGTTGTAGAGAACAAGGTCCACGTTCCAGTTGCTCAGAGGGAGTCGGCTTCTAGAGGGAGCTTGTAGGTTCAAAGGGAGACTGTTATGAAACCAACTCCAAAAATAGAAGAAAAGAGATATCAACACCTTTGAAATTAGCCACTTTGTGGCGGAAACCTCTTTTAGATTACATGAATGAACAATTATTGGATGATACAAATGAAAAAAAATCCTTTTTATATATTGGGGTCCATGGGGTCACAATATAATCCTAGCCGACCTAACAATAATAATGTAAGGGCACAACAATAGCAATAGTGGGCCTTTATGGGGCACAATAATAACAATATGGGGACTAGAGGGGTACAACAATAACAATAAGGGGGATACACTAACAAAATTAAGGGACTGCATTAGTAATATAGGGACCAATCATTCCCCTCTCCTTCAAAAAAGTGTTGTCCTCAACGCTTGAGTAGTTTTGGATGCTTCTATTTAAAATTGTCATACTCCCGTGTCAAATCTTCAGTGGGTAAGTTCTTCCACTTGATGAGATACTGTGAAATTGATCGATTTCATAGTTGTCGAGTTCTTATTTTTGTGACTGCTTCAGGTTCCAATATGATTTTTCCTCCCTCATCAAGTTCTGGAAATATTGTTTGAACTGGAAGTTTGTCACCTATAACTTTCTTTCAGCATGAAACATGGAAAACTCGGTGCACTCGGGAAGAAGCATGAAGCTCCAATTTGTATGCCATAGTAACAATCTTTTGAAACACCTTGTAAGGACCATAATACTTTGGCAATAATTTATTATCCTTCTTAGCTTGCTTGAGGCACATTTGTTTGTATGGTTGTAGCCGTAAACATACCCAGTCTCTTACATCAAAACTTCTCTCGCTGCGATGTTGATTTGCCTGTTGTTACATTCAATTTTGTGCCAAATTTAGGTTATACTTTAAGAGTTGCAAAACTTGTTGTTGATGCTCGATGTGATCTTCCACTACTTGAACCTTAGAATTTTCTCTTAAATACGATGTCATGGGGAATGGGTGATATCCATAAAGTTCCATAAATGGGGTCATTTTTGCTATAGTATGGAAGGAAGTATTATACAACCATTCAACCAAAGGTAACCACTTGACCCATTGTGCTTATTTATCACATATAAAACAACGAAGATATCCTTCCAAACATTTGTTCAATATCTCTGTTTGCCCATCGGATTGAGGATGATAAGATGAGCTATGAGCTAGTTGAATACCCAAACAAGAATATAATTCCGTCCAACAATTTCGAGTGAAAATGGGATCTCTGTCGCTTACAATAATCTTTGGGTTTCCATGTAGCTTTTGAATTGTTTCCATAAATGTAGTAGCAACTGTACTTGCTTTAAATGGATGAGATAGTGCAAAAAAGTGTGCATACTTTGTAAGTCTATCAACTAACATCATGATGACACTATTTCCTTCGGACTTAGGTAAACCTGTGATAAAATCCATTGAACCCTCCTCCCACCATTGACTTAGAATGGATAATTGTTGTAATAGACCTGGGGTCTTAATTGTCTCAACTTTATTTTGCTGCCCAACCAAAAATCCTACCACAACTTTTGAATATCAGATTTAAGGCCATCCCAAAAAAATTCATTCTTCACCCTGTGGTAAGTTTTTAAAAATCTTGAGTGTCCTCCTAAGGGAGAGGTGTGCAATTCCAAAATAATATTTTGTTTTAGTTGGGAATTCTTACAAAGATATAAGTGATCTTTGTACCATAAGGAAACATTTTTCCAAAAAAAATTATCAGATCATGTATTGGGATCTTGCTGGAACTTTTGAATGAGTGTCCACACTTATTCGTCATTCTTTCATTCCTCCCTTCCTTCGGTTATCCAATATGATTGAATAATAGAAATGGCACAAAGCAATGCTTCCACCTCCTCATCTTTCTTGAGAGTTCATATGCAACAACATTTAGCTTCCCTTTTTTGTACTTTATTTTAAAGTTATAACCCAACATCTTTATGACACATTTTTGCTGCTCTTCTGATGATAGTCTTTGTTCCAAAAAGTATTTAAGACTATCATGATCAATTTTTACCTTGAAGTGTCTTCCCATTAGGTAAGGTCGCCATTTCTTTAGTGCATGCAATATTTCCAACATTTGCTTCTCATAAATAGCCTTTTGTAAATACTTTCCATTTATTGGACGACTTTCAAAAGCAATGGGTCTTCCTTCTTGCATTAAAACAACACCAATTCCATTTCCTAGGGCATTACATTCCACAATAAAGGTTTTTGTGAATTCTGGCATAGCTAAGACGTGTGCTTGGAAAATTGCCTCTTTAATATTTTCAAAGGCCTTAGTTGCTTCATGAGTCCATGAAAATACATCTTTCTTCAATAATGTTGTTAGAGGTGCTGCTATTTTCACATAATTCTTAACAAACTTGAAATAATACCCTGTTAACCCAAGAAATCCTCGCAACAACTTTATGGTTGTCGAGACTTTCCATTCCTTAATGGATTTAATTTTGTTTGGGTCTACCTTAACACCCTCTTGAGATACAATATGACTCAAATATTCCACCTCTTGTACTCCAAAGAAACATTTGGAGGTTTCTGAATATAATTGTTTCTCCTCCAATGGTTTGAGCATCCTGTCAACATGTTGAAAATGATCCTTCCAAGACCTACTATAAATTAGTATATCATCAAAAAATACTAACACAAATTTTCTAAAGAAGGGTTTGAAAATGGAATTCATCAACCCTTGAAATGTAGAAGGTGCATTGGTAAGGAAAAATGCATGACTAAAAATTCATAATGAACCTTATGAGTTCGAAATGTTGTTTTTAGAATATCTTCAGTCTTCATTCTAATTTGATGATATCTTGAACGAAGATCCAACTTGGTAAAAGAAATTGCTCCATGTAATTCATCCAATAATTCATCAATCACAGGAATAAGAAATTTATCTTTAATAGAGAGCTTATTGAGCTCCCTATAATTCAGACTCATGCGGCATGATCCATCCTTCTTGTGCACCAATACTATTGGGGCAGAGAAAGAACTTTGACTAGGTTGTATTATACCAACCTCTAACATTTTTGCATTCATACGTTCAATTTCACTCTTTTGTACATAAGGATATCTGTAAGGGCTGATGTTTGGAGGAACACTTTCGGGAATCAAATGAATAGCATGATCATGATCACGAATAGGTGGGAGTCCTTTCGAAGTTTCAAACACCTTGGAATGATTATCCGAGACCTTTTGGAGATCTGGAGAAATAAATTATTTTGATGTTGGAACTTCTAATGAGCATATTAGAAGCTTATTATCTTTCCCGGCTTCCCTGCGATACCACGTAATTGAACTTCCTTTCTTTCTGAAAAAAATTTCAAGAAATGTTCTTGAAAATTAAAAGCTTATCATCCCTAAAGATTGTAACCATTGTACTCCTAGTAAAACATCAACACCGCCCATTGGAATGGAAATCATTGGACTATTCAATACATATTCCCCCATGGTTAGCTTGATATTATGGCACTTTTCAGAGCAATTTATAGTTCCTCCATTTGCAACCATCACTTGACACTCCGGTGTTGGGTATAAAAAGCAATTCAATTCCTTGGCTACCTTACAATGAATGAAATTATGGGTACTACCCGAATCATTCAACACTGTTACATTTTTCTTCTTGATATGTCCTTCTATATTGAGAGTTTGAGGAGTGGTAATTCCTGCTAATGCATTACACGATATGGTAGGACTCATTTTTTCTTTCTCTAGGGTTGGTTCTTGGTGTATATCCTCTTCTTTTGACGTGTTTTGTTCATTTTCTTCCTCCTCTTCACAATCTATGTAAAAACAATTTCTTCTCAGCACACTTGTGACCTTTAGTGTACTTACTATTACAACTATAGCAAAGCCCTTTTGTTATTTTTTCTTCCAATTGTTGTGGTTTCAACCTTGTACATTGTGGAAGTCTAGGAGTCACAACACTTCCATCTTTATAGGTGTGAGTAGTAGGCTTTTTTGTCGCCATAATTTTACTTCAATTTTTCTTGCCATACTGAATGCCTTCTCCAATGAATCAGGTTCCCAAAGATGAATCTCATGTTGGATGTTATCCTTTAAAGTCCCTATGAGGACATCAATCATGTGCTCCTCTGGAATACCATTTACCCTTATATTCAATTTTTGGAAATCCTCAATGTGCTCCACCATCAAACCCTTTTGTTTGAGATTTATCAATTGGATAAAGATGGTGTTTCTCTTTGTATCCTCATAATGTGTTATCATTTGTTGCCAAAAATTGACCAAGTGACAATTTTTTTTACGAGAACAAAGCCATCGATACCATAAAAAAAAGTATTTTGTTCTAAATATAAAGTTTCAATGCATACCTTTTGTGTGTTTTGCACATTATGGAGATAAAAATATTACTCCATATGTACTATCCATGTTACGGGATCCTTGCCATCAAACTTCATCATATCAATATTTAGAATATGGTGGGTCTTAAATCCAAAATTAGAGTCTGTGAAATTATGATTGACATTTTCTTTTTCTCATCATTAGTTTTCTCTACTACCTTTTCGCCATTAGGAAGCTTTTCTTGTAGAAACTTTGCCAAACTTTCCTTCAAACCTTCCATGTTTTCTTCAAATCTTTCATGTTGCCTTCTATACCATCCATCTTAGCTTCCAGGCCATCCATCTTAGCTTCCATGTCATTCTTCAAACCATCCATCTTAGCTTCCACGCATTTCTTCAAACCATCCATTTCATTTTTTGTTACTCTTTGTGAGAGCGAATTTTTTGCACTTGTTCTTGTAATTTTAATATATCATCTTGCACTTCTTCCTCTTCATGAGTCATAGTATATCCTTCTAAGGGCTTAATGGGTGAATTATTTTTAGGGGGAATTTTAGAACCCAATATTGATATTTATGATTCACTATGCCCTTGGAACCAATTCAAACTAATTTTTCAAACAAGACTTACGTAATTTTTAAAAAATACACACCTTTTTGTTGCTTTAGAGGAGCTTGATATGGAAACTGATGTATCTTTGTAATTTCAGATCCCAAATATTTGAGCTTCGGTCTTGTAGTAGCCCTCTGAGTCTTCTTTCCAATGCCATATGTCTGACATAATTTTTATTCTTCAAGTTAAAGTTATAACCGATCTCCCACAATGACCTAATTATGGATTAGTTCCGTAGAGTAAGCTTGTGCATCGTGCCACATGTCACTGTTTCCTCCTTTGGATCTGAAATTGATATACTAGAAAGTACAGCTTGTGTACTTTCGGCTTCATTTTACAGAATTCCAATCTGATGCTTAGAGAGAGAATTATGATGATGTACCCAAGGTCACCTCTTTGAGATGAAATTTAGGAGCATGGAAAAACCCTAACGTCTACAGATCATATGTCCAAACATATTGCAAATGAATTTCTGAATTTTTTACACGAAGTTCCTCGGGATATTATCACAAATGGGTTTTGTTTTTATCATCAAGAACCTTTGTTGAAAAAAGTTATAGTGAAAATGCAACGATGACCTATTTGAAGTAGTGAAACCCTAGAATCCAAAGCTCTGATAGAAAATGTTATGAAACCAACTCCCAAAATAGAAGAAAAGAGAGATAAATGCCTTAGAAATCAACCACTTCGAGGGGGCAACCTTCTTTACATTACATAAATGAACAATTCTTCGATGATACAAATGAAAAAACCTCTTTTCTATATATAGGAGTCCATGGGTTCAGAATATAATCCTAGCCGACCTAATAATAATAATGTAAGGGCACAACAATAACAATAGTGGGCTTTTATGGGGCACAATAATAACAATATGGGGACTACAGGGGTACAACAATAACAATAAGGGCGCTACACTAACAACAATAAGGGACTACAGTAGTAATATAGGGACCTAATAGAGACTTTGGAACTCAAGAAGAGATTGTGGGCAGTGGGGAGAAAGGGTGATCCTACAACTGCCAAGAAGGAATCATGGAGAGAGTGGAAGACATTTCACGATAAGAAGAAGAAGGATGCTTGCAATGATAACGAAAATTTCGAGAGGCGTAGTTCATGCAACATGGATTGCTGCAGTTGCAAGCACTAGGAGTTGGGCGAGTGTTGTGTGACTAGTGATGATGATGATGAGTTACTTCCTAGACTTAGAGCTACCTCCCTCGCTAAGAGGAAGTGTTGATTTTTGGTAGCTTGGAAGGTAATCCAAGCCCTAGGTTTCGTGGTTTAGAGGTTGGCGTGCCATAATAAGGCATTGTGGGCTTGGAACCCAAGGTGTGGGCATTGCACTCTAGCTTGTGGTTGTGAATCCATGAGGCCTACTGAACATGTGATAGATGGAGATGACAAAGGACGTTATGAGGAATCCAACGCAACCAAAATCATTAAATTTTGAGTTGTCTATGTGGAGAAATGAATTTTTGGATTTAATGTTGGAGTTTGGTCAAGGTTAGCCTAGTTGTTGGAGGCCTTATGATAGCTAGACAGGGCCCTATTGGAGGAATTCATTGGAGCCCTTGTAAAGTGTATGAATACAAGGCGTTGTGAGTAATTTGAATCATCCAAAGTGAAATCAAATTACAAGGATAACTTTTGTTTGGGTTGCAGGTCTTGGGAGAAGACTTCAAAGAATATTGATGGAGAATTTGATGTTCTCAGAACACTATTTAACGGCCGAGTCGGATATGATTGCAAGCTGAGTTGATTGGACTACGTTCTTGATTGTTTTGAGTGTGTTTGGGGTAGTCTTTGTCTGGCCATAGTCCCTGTTTTGTTGTAGGCCTGGGCCGAGACCTATAGCTTCCTGTGGAGAGGGAAGAAATTCCTAGAAACAAGGGACAATCATCTGTTTAGGGTGCCATAGACATTCGTTAAGCAATACGAGTGAGTTGAGAGGGTTGGTAGGCCTAAGTGTGGGTGAATACTAGCTCTGCAACGAGCGAAGCAAGGAGGAGCAGGGAATGAAGAGGTCGCAGCTGTAGAGAGGCCTGTGATGTAGTTTTGAAGGGTTACATGGACCATAGTTGTGCCCTAACCATATCATAGAGTTGCAAGAATGAGACAGCAGACCTAAGGTGTGTGAATGAAGTGTTTGAGGCTGATTGGTTGCTAGTTGGGTGGTGTCCTACCGTGGATAGTTTGTATTGGGCACTTGGTGGTTGGTGGAGGGAAACAAGGAATTGTCCAATGTGGCCCTAGAATAGGTGGACAAGAAGGACATCGGACAACTGTGGGTTGGGTGAAGATTTGTTGGCCTAATTAGCTCCTTGATGGACAAAGGAGGCTACAAGGAAAGGCAGTTTGGTGCTTAGGGATTGGCTAGCTTAGAGGAGCAGATTGGATAAGCCAAAGTT
Organism: Pinus albicaulis; assembly: GCA_034641835.2. Classification (NCBI taxonomy): domain Eukaryota; kingdom Viridiplantae; phylum Streptophyta; class Pinopsida; order Pinales; family Pinaceae; genus Pinus; species Pinus albicaulis. The sequence continues at coordinate 685,355,747 of CM076574.1, read as the reverse complement.
CATTGTAGCAGAAGAGACTTGCAACAGTGATAGGTGGCAACCTTCCTGGAGTCTCTGTGTTGTTTCGTGATGGAATAAGGTGCAACAAGTAAGCGTATTGGGAGCAGAGGGACCAACAGGTTACAGGGTATGACAAAGCAAATGTGAGGTGCACTACATCAACTAGATTGTCAGATTAACTGGTATTTGTATTCTTGTACCACTGGATATTTGAGGGGCTGGGATCCCTAGACTATTGTATTATTAAGTTGGATTAATATAATGCAGATTGGGTTATTGTACATAATTTGTGTATATTTTTTGCACTAGTAGATTTACTACTGTTTATACTCCATTGTGCAAAGTAGACCTTTTGTGATACATTGGTTTGGCAGCGTCAGTGATTTAAGATTCTATCCTAGACACCAATATTGTGAAAAACAATACAAGAGAAGTTTTGAAGCGATTGAGCTTGTCTCACTGTTATCCAACTTGAATTCTGTTATGAGGAATAGGACCTTCACTGTGATGGAGAACCAAGAAGCTCCCGGGGATTTCAGTCTCTCAAAGAGAGTAGTAGGCAAATTCTTTAAAAACTTATTCGGCATGTATGAACTGTTGGGAAATAGGCTGTAATTCATTGAGAAGGAGGGCGATGATCGAGCAAAGATGGTAGACCACAAACTTGAATGGATGAAGGCTCATCAACACGGAGACGGAAATCCTTCTTTTGAAGACTAGGCAGCGAGAGTCACCATGGAGCTCAGAGGATGAATAAAGGCAGGGTCCCCTGGACCAACATTGACAATGCAGGTTGCGGTTTTTGCAGGAGCAGAGGGAGACAATGGAGCAGCTCGCTGCAAGGAGGTGACACCTGAGGACAAATTAGACCCTGGAACCTTTCCGTCAAATTAGATAATAATGTTGTATGTTTTGCAGATATGAGCATTTTTGGGGCACTTCTATAAAATATATGAATATTATCAATGTAATATTATAAAACAGAAAGCCTAGGTCACTAGGAAAACTAAATTATAGCTGTACTGAAATTTTGAAGCTGCTGATAATGTAACAGAGGAATGTAAATAAAACTAGTCATAAAAAACAGTTTTTTTTAAATACAATATAATAGGGGCTTTGTCTTAAAAAAAATTATATACAAACTTTTTTATTTTATAATTGTGTAATTGACAATTTGTACAGTAAAAAAACCATATTAACATATAGTTGGTCAAAGATCTGGAATCATTCGGTAACACCACTCTCCACTGCATGGTGGTCAAAATGCTTTTTATGCTTAACCTGAACAAGCTCCGAAAAGACGAGGATAAAAACAAATCCTAAGCCAGGCTTATTTTTATATTTTCATTCTCCATGGAAGTATACAAAAAGAATGAAAAATTAAAAAAACATTGTTCATTTTGATCACTGTATATCTCATCCGTCACGTAAATTTACTCTTCATGTGATATTTTATATTTATTTATGCATGTAATTTAAAAGTTAAGTATAATTTATATTGTTTCATTAATTTTTAACTCTAATAAATTTTTGTTGATATAAATTTTGTATTTTATTTAATCATAGTTTGATCCAATAAGATAAAACCAAGTAAACTTTTCAAAGTTTATAAAAGTTATGTGAAACTATTCTATAAAAACTTTCAATTAACATGCCCAAATCCAATCCATTATGTAATGTATTTTGAAGAAGAGTTAAAAAACAACAAAGGTATGTGTTTTAAAGAAATTCATGACGGTTTAATTTGGATTAATTTCTCTAAATTTGAAAGGCTCAAACATAATAATATTTAAATTCAATTATGAATTGAGAAATTCATAGGTAGTGTGATTTTTTAAAAATTTTATTGGTAATGATAATTTCTCATTTAATATTTTTCTTTTTATTAATGAAATAGATCTATTTTATAAAAATAGAACATATTAATATGGAACAAATTACATTAAAATTTTCAAAATAAAATAAAAATTGTTAAGTTATTTTTATTATTTTTATTGAACAACTAAAAAACCCTTCAACCTAATTACTCTATTCCAAAAGATTAGTGCTTTATATAGCATACATATGGCACATGAGCTTCTACCTTCAAGCTTTAGAGCTCAGGGTGTAGGGTGCATGGTGCAAGATAGCATAATGTGAGTTTTGAGGGAAACATACGTTTTTCGAGCATGACCAAAGACTTAATAAAACTCATACTGCTAGCACAATCTCAGAGTCTATAATCACCTTGCAATATGAGCTTATCTTAGAGTTTCATTTTATGTTTAACCATTTTTATTCTCCCATCAATTTTAGAATTGCTTATATCTAAATAAGATATACATATATAAATGAATATCTTTCATACATAAATACATTATTCCAATTTAAAATTTAATTATACAACACTAATAACATGGATTTTTAAATTACCAGTATTTAATGTTTTAAAAAACAAAATTCGCCATTGTGCCGTTAGTTACGAGTATTAAAGCTTTCTGTCATTGGCCATTGTGCCGTTAGTTAGAAGGACTGAAGCTTTTCCTCAATTAGACTGCGTAAGATGTAACGTCAGGTGAATGGCGTCAGCACTACGACTTCTTGAAAAGAACAAATTTCATGGGCCGCACGAGAGAAGAGTGTTGGTTCCCTCTCACTTTAAGAATGCATTAGCCGTTACATGTTGAAAGCGGCGTCAGTATTATAGGTATTCGTGCAGTAAAAAGACTTTCGTTCTTGGATTTTCTTTGTTGTAGGGCCGTTAGAATGATTCGTTCGATTGTTAGATTTATAAACTTTAATTATTGAATTCTAATATTGAATTTTAAGAGTAAATTAGGATTAAAACTTATTTATAATGGCAACATTTTAGAAATAACGTTTTACTAAAGTATATTTTGACTACTTACTGGGAAACCTGAAAGTACATAAGCATCACAGAAGGCTACATAGGCTGGTCGTAGGTATTCACCTAAATAGCATTGTTTTCATTAATGTAATGTAATGTCAGACAGATTCAATTGTAAGAAAAACTGTCTACTTCAAATGGGACTCACAAAAAAGATAGTGCAGTTTTTAAAAGTCAAGAAGCTATGAAGTCTTTCAAAAACAGAAAACGGAAGAAACGGGTCGAAAAATAAATAAAAAATACTAGAAGCCATTAGTAGGTTATTATATGGAGTGCAGAAATGGAAGAGTTCACAATTAATATGTTTATAAAAACTTTTTAAAGTCTGTATATATTAACTATTTTAAAATATTACAAATTTCGATAGTAAAAAAAATAATATATTGTAAAAAGTAATATAAAAAAGTCAAGACGGGTAGCGAATACAATGTTTATTTGTATTCAATGTTCATTGTTATCAAATAGCTCACAATATTTTTTTGGCCATTCTTTAAAATATTATAAAAAATATTGATAAGATTAACAATTTAACGTGAAACAATTCCAGACCATTTTGTAACAGGAAGTGTTGAGTTGAGTTAACAATGCGTCCAAATCCCCTATCTAATTTGATAATTCATTTAGTTTAAGAAGATAATTGTTGCTTTACGGTGAAATGGACAAAGCAAGGAGCTAATGTGATTTAATGGTGGTGAAGGCCTATCACAAGGTCCAATCTTGACAGGTAGGATTCTAACCTTCGGTCAATTAAAAAGAAGAATAAGCCAGGAGCTAATGGGATTTAGCAGTAGTGAAGGACAATTACAAGGTCCAATTTTGACATGTACGGATTCTAATCTTTGGTCAATCAAAAAAAGAATTTATTTCAAAGTTAGAAATGGTCAAGTAACCTTATAATCAATGACAAATGTAAAAGTTATGAAAATAGAAAGAATGAGGATTGTGGCTTATCCAACTAGAGATAGAAGATTGAGTTTTTTTGAAAGATTGTAGCAGCCAGTCATGTCAAGAAGGCAAGGGATACTCTTGAGAAACCATTTTAAGGCACAAGCAATGTAAAAAATGACAAATTATAGACATTCAAAAATAATTTTGAAACCCTCCATATGAAAAACTTACTCTCTAGATCAATTAATTATTATTTGTTATGTGTTATATTTTTGCACAAGTACCTCCACCTCCACCTCCACGTGATGTACATTGCATTGGGCATGGTGGAGGGTTCATTGCACGGGTGAATCCTCCCTTCCTTCAGGGGTTCATAGGGCGCTAGAAGAATCTTCACATGGGGGTTCAGAAAATGTCACCATTTTTTTTTGGGTGGTTTATTGCATCTATTCTTTGCATTTTTTGATGCACAAATTTTTCTAAAAGCGGTTTTGTGGGGCATGGTGGTTTTCTCCATGGTTCTATTGTTTCAGTTAAGGAATTGCGATTGATTTATAATCTTGGGTAAATGGATTGGTGGTTTATGGATGTTGCTTGATATACTCAAGGATCTTGTTTGTTTTCTTGATTTTTGTTTCCAGACTAAAATTTATGAGTTGATGTGTGTGTGTACCATTACATATTTTATATTTTGTTAGGAAATAATTTACAACAATTAATTGTATAGTGTTAAAACCTACAATAACACCATTCAAGAAGATGTCAATCAACTTTGAGCACATGAAAAAGTCATTTTAGATATAACAAAAAAAAACAAGTTGTTGGAAAAGTTCTTAGGATCCATCTTCAAAATTTTGATATTGTTGTAGTAGCCATAGATGAGCTTAATGATGTATCACAGTGGTTAATGAAACAACCATTAGGGCCTTGGTTCACAAATGAGACAAGGGTCAATAGAAGCAATGACACTTTGTAAATCTCATTCCACTTTGGGACTTCATTAGCAAACGAAGAGGTGGAGGAAATAGAAGTCAAGAGAGAGGAGGAAGTTCCTATCACACAAGAGATATTAGAGAAGATAGGACAATTGCAAAATCCCCCCAGAACCAAAAAGGATGAGTTAGATATTACAATCAGATAGGGAGGATTAACAAGTCAAAAGTATAGTGTTATTACTGCAGAAGTTTGGTCATTCTGGATCTTATTGTAGGAGAGATCAATTAGATTTAAACAAAGATAGAGTTAATGTGAAAACACTAATGAAGGTACATTGGAATCCATGTTTCTTTTATGTCAATTAACATAGCAATGCAACAATAATGATATTTGGTTGCTCGACAATGATTACAAGAATCCCACGACAGCAAAAAGAAAAAGGGTCCTTTAGTTTAAATAAGTCATTCAAAACAAAAGGAAAATTAAGGTGTGATTATCTAGTAAATGTTCAAGGAAATGAAACATAGTTTATTTTGACCAATTACAGTGAAAAAAGTACATCTAAAATGTCTACTATGTACCTGGTCTTAAACATAATCTGATGAGTGTAGGGCAAGTCAGAATGGGTATGAAGACATATTTAAAGATTCCGCAAGTACAATTTTAAATAAGACACCTAGTAGGAGAGTTGCAAATAAATATATGACCAAAAGAAAATTGTTTCCATTAGTGATGAGGAACATTAGTTAGTCACAAACATATGCATAGAATGTTTCAATCTTAGTTAAGTCTGGCATCTTAAATATGGTCATTTACCCTTTTCATATTATTAGTGTATTACAAAAGAAATTTATGGTCAGAGGTCACCCCGTGGTAAATTTTTAAGACAACTCTTGTGAGAGCTATATCCTATCTAAAAACCATAGAGCTATTTTTCTAGCATGTGCTTCCTACAGAGCCAAGGCACCACTTAAACTAGTGCACATAGATATTTGTAGTATAACACAAACATGGTCAATTGGAGTTAATTTTTAATTCATAACATTGATAGACTCATTTTAGTTAGATGAACTAGGTATATTTGTCAAGAAAGAATATTTTTTTTTAAGGAAAATTCACATAATTCATGGCCATGGTAGAGAAACATAGTTGGAAGTGCATTAAGGAACTAAGATCATATGGAGGTAGTGAGTATGATTCCATAGATTTTTTTTCATTTTGTAGGTTGCATGGAATCTCAATACAATTTACAACAAGGTACACTCCACAAAAAAAATGAAGTACCTAGAGGATGGAATAGTAGCATAGTGAATATGGCCAAAATTTTGTTCAAAGTTAAAAGTATATTAAATGATTTTGGGTAGAAGATGTTCCTTTTTTATTTTATATACTAAATTGATCCAAAACCAACAATTTGATGGACAAAGTTTCTCAAGAATCTCAGAGTGGCATGAAATCTGGTGTGTCACATTTATAATTTTTTGGTTGCGTAGCCTATACACTTGTTCCTGGAGAATTGAGAAATAAGCTTGATGACATAAGTGAAAAGTGCATATTTATTTGGTATATTGAGTAGTATAAAGTGTATATATGATACAATCTTATTTACAAAAAGACCATTTATGGGGTAATCAAGTTAATAAAACATTTGGAATTGAGATTCCTTTTCTACGAGCAAATGAACAGGTGGATTCTATAGAAGATCAAGCTCCACCACCAATACTTCCATGGTTATAGGTATAAAGAGAATCTTCAAGATGAGACAAACATATAATTCATAATCCTTGTTCCAACAATGACTTAGATCCCACCAAAACCTCTCTTGGGATATAAGGAACTGCAAAACAAGAATTTTGAGAGAAATTTATGTACTGATGATTTGCACCAGCAAGCACACTTTGCTTTATTATCATGTTAACCAATGCCCTTTCAAGAAAAAATCAAGGAATAATATGGGGTTCGAGCTTTCAAAGAGGAAATTGTCTCAATTGCGAAGAACGACACATGGGATTATGTAGATATTCCAGCAGGGAAAGCACACATTGGAATAAAATGGGTTTAAAAAATAAAAGTTAATGATAAATAGGAAGTTTAAATGTATAGATCTTGACTTCTTGCAAAAGGTTTTGATCAATAACTCGATATTATTTATGCAAAAACCTTTGCCCTAGTAGTAAGGATAGACAAAGATATTGATTATGGAGAAACACGTGCCCTAGTAGTAAGGATTGACAAATTTATAGAGAAATTTTGGCAATTATATCAAAAAATTGTTGGCATTTTTACTAGATCAATTTTAAATTAAATTTTTTAAATCACATTTTTGAAGAAGAAGCCTATGTGAATGAGCCTCCAGAATTTAATTCATGTCTCAAGAGCGCAAATTTTATAGGTTGAAGAAAGAATTCTATGATATGAAGCAAGATCCATGAGGTATATATAGTCACGTTGGTTCCTATTTGTTGAAGAATGCATGCAAAAGAATTTGTAATAACTCACACTTTACAACACAGTAGATAAACAAAGTAATATTCTAATTTTTTTCCTTTATGTTGAATATATGATATGCATGGGAATTTTAATCTTGGATGGTTTCAAAGTAACCATGAAGACAATGTTCAAAGTGAATATCTTGTGCTTATGAATTTTTTTTTTAGAATTGAGGTTGAGTAATCTACACATGGAATTTTTATTTTCCAATGGAAATATGAATTGATATTTTGAAAAGGTTGGAATGGGTAAAAGCAAGAAAACATATGCACAAATTCGAAGATGTAAAAAGTTAACTAAAGAAGAGAAAGGATCATTAGTTGATCCTACTTTGTAGAAGATACTTGTAGGAAAACTAATGTATCTTATTGATATCAGGGCAAATATCATGTATGGAGTAAGCTTAATTTCTAGATCCATGGAGTCTCAGGGCATATATCATGTATGGAGTAAGATTAATTTCTAGATCCATGGAGTCTCCCAAATATTCTCATTGGAAGGTTGGTAAAATAATCTTAAGGTACATTGCAAGTACAATAGATTATGTAATTTGGCATTACACTGCCAAAGACAATATTCATGTTTTGTACATATGAAGCGATTTTATGAGCAAAATTGATGATTGAAAGAATATTTCAAGTTATTCATTCCATTTAGGTACAATATTAATCTCATGGGCATCCAAGAAATATCCCATGTTCACAATATATTTAGTTGAAGAAGAGTATGTAAGAGTTATGTTAATTGCATGTCACATCATAAGGTTAAGTGATCTTGCATATGAAGAGAAGGAGCCAAATCCCATATGTGATCACAATATTTCAGTCATTGCATTATCCAAGAATCACGTGTTTAATCACAAAATAATCATAATGACACTCAATATCATCACATTTGCGACCTTGTTAAAAATGGTATACATTGTTTTGCATCTCCATAATTCTCGGGACCAATTAACAAACATTTTCACAAAGCCATTAGCATGAGGTAATTTTGACTTCTGTATTGTTTATGCTTCAATTTGCACTAGTCGAAATTAAAGGGGAATGTTAGATAATGTAATTTATCCTACTAGCTAGTATTATCTAAAAAACTATAGAGAAGGTTAGTTGTTAAGGTTAACTATGTCAATTAGTTAGATTCATATAATTTCTCTCTAGATATTTTGAGAGTTTTATCCCAAGTGCTTTCTAGAATAAAGTATATTTATAAATGTGTTTTATGTGCCATGGAAGCATCATCTTCAAGGCAATCATTTCCTGGAATTATCATATTGTTGGTTGATTTTCCATCTTTGAGTTTGTCATCTAGTTGATATTAAACTCAAATCCACTACAAGTAGGCAAAATCTTGTATTGTAATGTTCACTTGTATTTGTTGAGTTGAAATTTATGTTGATAATTGTGTATTGTTATACAACTTGCATAAAACCTTTCTCACTATGTCGACATTTTAAAACAATTTTCAGTTCGTGCTTCATATCCCTTTGTTATGATTCTACTTGTTGTTGGTTTCACTCTATCTTTCTTTCCATTTTTCCTTTGTCTACATTTATTCAAAAGCATCCTTGTTATCCAATTCCTTTGTAATATTTATCTACATTTCTTTGTCCTTTCATAAATTATAACATAAAGAATTGACATTATGCATTAAAAAATGTGTTTTTTTTTTATAATAGTTATTTAACTCACAAACACACACACACATATATATTGCTTGTATTTATAGGTAAAAAATATTACTATTCTCTCTTTTTTCTTTTTACCTCATTATGAGTTTTTTGTTATGCCTAATCGTGGGTTTGATCTTGGTTTTGGCTAGTGGTTAGGTTGTTTTGCCACACAGGTGCTGAAATTAGTCTATCTTTTTGGTTCAATAAAAAAAATATGGTTTTCCACTAGAAAAATATAAAAAATATTCTTATCTTTATGGATAATTTTTTACATTATAGGGAAAAAAGTATAATACACTGGTAGGCTATGTAGAAAATTATTTACATCTTCTTCCTTGAAGAAGTTAAAACAACAATAATATATCAATGGGTAGTTGTATCTAGCACCTTGGTGGTGTTTTCAATTGATAAAATGTATTTAAATAACAATTGCATATAAACATATTCCTTCCATAATTGAGGAGTAAAAGTCTCAAAACATATTAGCACTATTGTTTCCAAAGAATGAATAAGTTTGGAATTCTCAAATACTGGCAAACATTTCTAAGAAAAAAGTGTCATAAAATGGTAATATGGTCATGTTGAACAAACTTTGAATAAGACTTGGAAAAATAAAAATCCCAAAGGAGGTTCCTTGAGGTAGGAAGGACAAAGCCCATTCAAGAGATCCATTTTGACCAACTATGCCTACGTTAGAAGGCCTTGGAAAATCACAAGCAACAAAAACACCCAATGTTTGTGGGTAGCTCAACCAAGAAAACTATTACATCTCTTGTGATTGGCCTTCACATTAACATACATTATTGTTTATTAAGAGCAGTGCTAAGCTTATGCCATTATGATGAAGAGAGTACAACCTTTGAGAGTCAAGCCAGATCAAGTGGTGTTGAAAGCTCCACAATATCGATCATGACAAAATGGATCAAACATATCAATATACTTTTCGATTAGGTCCTCTTGTGGGATAATATTGATAATCTCCATAATGCTATAGTATTTTACAGAAATGAGTGAAAACTCATCCTCCTTATGAAAAATCTGGACATCCCTTACCTATAAAACCATTGCATTAGCCAATGATTTGTAATCAACACTTAATAAAATTATTTTTCACTATCCCTGAATGACATTGTTTAGGATAATTATTTGAAATAACCTTAATCAACACCTAGTTAATGGACTCTATCAAAGGTCCTACAAAAAAGGATTCTAAACCAAGCGACTAAATTCATTGCAAATAATTTCGCATATGGTGCTGTAGAACCTAGAAGATAGTTCATTAGTCCTTAGAGATTTACCATTTTTCATAAGGAAAAGGGATGCAAAAATTTAAATCATGGTGAAATCCTTGCCTACCTTGTCATGGTCTATAATCAAGGCCTTTTGCAACGTCACCCTATTAAAATGATTCCTTAAAACAACATTCATGTTTTTCAAGGGTTAATAAGAAAAAAACTTAAAAAATACTCACCAAACATAACTTCGATCTTTTAATGGATCTTCCTCTAAAGAAAAGCTTGGAGCCCATGTCCCCATCTTAATTCTAATGTAGCCTACAAAAACCATAGCTCCTCTAGTGATGTGTTTCTCTTCCCTATGAACCATCAATTCCAATTGATTTGTATCCTTTAGACTGCAATGGCATGAAGGTCTACCTCAAGACTTATATGAAGGTCTTATAGCTTCTTCCTTTCCATCCCAAGTGTTCATATATTCTTGTGAGAAAGCATATGCTCCCAACCATGCATGGATTTGACAATGCTTTGAATGGTTTGAGGTTTTCTACCATCATAAAATCCAACCCTTATACCATACAAGACCCAAAGCAAGGTTACAAAAATTATGAACAAGAGTATTGAGATTAAGCAAACCCAATTGAGAAACATTCAACTTGTGCAAGGCATATGGCTTCAAATAATTCACATGGCCCACCAAAATTGAATTATGAATGAGAAGATGATCCAAGCTAGTGGTCTCAATCATTTTATCAATTGGTAGAAGCCCCTCAAAAAGGAAATAAAATGTTTATGGCCATATACCCTATCGTGTGTTGCTTATGCTCTATCCTTCCACTAACAAAAATTGGACCATGTGAACTAGCATTTATAATACAATTTATTTTTTCCCCAAATATGATCAAAGAGATAAAAGGTGGCTTTGTACCTCGACCACACTTACTTCCCCGCACTAAAAACTACCAAAATTGCACCACCACCCCTATTACCTTCCCAATGGACCATGTTGAACTCACCAATTACAATCCATTCCACATGTAGCAAGGAAAAAGTCATCCACTCCAAAATGTGGCTTAGATTTTAACTGATATTAGGAGCACACATCTCATAAAATCTAAGGAATCCCTCTTGTATTAAAAGAGTAGCTACAACAAATTGCAATCTAGTCCATACCTATTTTAAGTAACAAAATAATAAATATAAGGGGATATAACAAGCACTAATGGCTCGACCTCTTGTAAAAGTGATATTTGGCATCAAAGGAAAAATATTCCACACATAAGCCATGTGATTGTGAAGGTCAAAACCAATAGATTTGATTTCTTGAAGAAATAAATTTAGCTTCCTTTTGTAGAACTCAAAAAAAATGCTTAGGATATAGAATTGTCATCCCTCTCACATTCCTAGTAAAGGAGATAGCTTCGTTTACGGAATAGAGTGTTCCCTAAAATATTGAATATGTTTCTCAATGATATATTACATTAGGAAGTGGTCCTTGCGTGGGAAAATAGTCAAAAATACCTTGAATTAATTTGCTTGAGGAACATGGTTCTCTCAGAAACTTTCAAAATTGAAATCCTATTGCAGCAACTGGTATTATTTATTCTAACTGATAAATTAAATTATTCGGTTTATTACTATGTCAACACCAAAAAAAGCACACTGCAACCTTCACAATTAAAACCGCAGAAATAAAATAGCGCCGGAAACTGATAAAATACTAGCATAAGCATAAAAATAACACCGTTATTTTTGGACAAATGACCTTGGAAAAACCAAACTTGGGAAAACTAGAACAAAAATGAGGGTGTTTACTATTATGCAACAATGAAATATGAGTACAATCTATGGATGACCAAATGGAAATCCAAATAAAAAGTAAATCTGGGCAAAATTATTTTAAGGGAATTACCTTTCTTCCACAAGCAACCCCGACACAACTTCCTTCAGAATGCTCAGCCTCCTAAACCCTCTACATCAACCTTTGCACTGCTTTGTGTAAAAAATGTGACGTCAAACCTCTGAACTTCCTGTGATGAATTTTTTTTGCCTGTATCTGCTGGGGAAATAGCCTCTCAAGTACTCTGGACCCTCTACCCAGACTCTGTAACTGAGAACGAATTTATCTCTAGCTAAATCAAATTTCCCTATGAAGTTGACTGTGTAGTCCAATATGTTGCCTCACACGGAATAAAAACCCCTTGTTGTTGCCTCTACATATGTGGAAAACTTCCTCTGGATCACTGTCCCTTCCCCTCACTCATTTCTTTGATCATTGGCTCTTTAGAAGTTGACTGTTGCTACTCTGGAAATTGATCTACCAAGAAAATCAAACTTCTAGTGTGCCTTCTCCAAGTTCCCATCGACTTCCGCCTATAATATTTTGTTGAGACTTCAACAACCAAGATTAAAACTTAAGCAATGGCTACGATCACCTTGGAGTCTATCCATGTGACTTTCTAGATGATTAACACCCTGACATAATTAATTCTAATTAATTAACCATATTCCCTAAGTTTAGACTTAGGAAATATTTAAAAAACGACTAATATCTAATTAAGCGATCTCTAAGTGGGATTTCCAAAAATGATTTATGGGGTTTGGAGATCTCATGTATCTTATCCTATCAACAAATTTTTGTGGCTAAAACACATCTGATCCTACAGAAACTAACATTCCTTTTAGCGAGGATTGTGTCTTTCTCAAAGGCTACATACTATGCTACAATACATTGTCTTTGTATCATATTCTGTCACGTTTTTGCTCTCTCGCCACATTTCCCACCAACTATTGTGAAACTTTGATGCTGCATTTTTGTTGTTGCTCACCTTGTTGTACCAAATGTGGGTTAGAGTTGAACTGATATTAGGCACACACATCATATAAAATCCAAGGAATCCCTCATGTATTAAACAAGTAGCTACAATAACTTGCAATCTGGGTCATACCCATTTTAAGTAACAAAATAATAAAGATAAGAGGGTATAACAAGCTATATTGGCCCGACCTCTTGTAAAAGTGATTGCTCACCCCAAAGGACAACATTCCACACATAGGTCATGCGACTGTGAAGGTCAAAACCAATAGATTCGATTTCTTGAAGAAACAAATTTAGCTTCCTTTTTTTGAACTCAAAAAAAAATTCTTAGGATACATAATTATCATCCCTCTCACATTCCTAGAAAAAGAGATAGTTTTTTTTAAGGAATAGAGGGTTCCCTAAAATATTAAATATGTTGCTCAATGCTATATTACTTGAGGAAGTGGTCCTTGCATGGGGAAAGAGTAAAAGCTCCCTTGAATTAATTTGTTTGAGGAGCATAGTTCTTTGTGAAACCTTCAAAATTGAAATCCTATTGCAACAACTCAAACTAATAAATAAATTATTTAGTTTATTTCTACGAAAACATTGAATAAACACACTACAACCTTCACAAATAAAATTACGGAAATAAAATAGCGCTGGAAACTAAGAAAATACTAGCACACACACACACACACATAAAAATGACATCGTTATTTTTGGACAAATGTCCTCGAAAACACCCAACTTGGGAAAATCGGTACAACAGTGAGAGTTTTTATTATTATGCAGCAGTGATATTTGAGTACAATCTATGGATGGTTAACTGACAATCCAAACAACAAGTAATTTTGGGAAAAAATATTTTAAGGGAATTACCCTTGTTCCACAACCAACCCCGACACAAGTTCCTTCAGAAAACTCGACCCCCTGTACCCTTTGCATCAATCTTTGTGTTGCTCTGCATAGATCCTATAACATCAAGCCTCTGAACTACCTCTGACGAAGTCATTTTTTCTGTCTCTACTGGGGAAATCAACTCTTTGGAACTCCAAACCCTTTGCATAGCCTATGGACATGAGAGCAAATTCCTCTCCAGCTAAATCGAATTTCCCTCTGAAGTTGAATGCGTAGTCCTATGCACTGCCTCACTGGGAATAACTTAGCCCTTGATGTTGCCTCTTCAGATCTTGAAAAATTCCTCCCGATCACTGTCCTTGCCCCTCACTCATTGCTTCGATCCTTGGCTCTCCGACAATCATAGTATTAAAAATCGGAACCGGTGACCGGACCAGTGGACCTAATGAACCAGTAACTAGACCAGAACTAGTCTAACCGATACTGGTAAGACGAACTAGTTTTTTTTTTTAAATTAAATAGTTATTTTTTAATAAAAAAAATATTTTTAATATTTGCAACCATGATTCCAAGCCAATAGAGACAAAATATGCAATTTTTTCTCATTTATATACCATGCAAAGGTGAATATATCAAAATGGCACCGAGTGAAATACATATCATCGAAAAATACATAAGCAATGAGGCTCCAAATGGCCCATAAATTCCAAAAACAATGCTACAAGCTATGAGGCCATTGGCCTAATACAAGACTACACATGAAACATGATCAATCATCAAATTCATCGCCGCTACTAGACACAAGATCAACATTGGAAGCTGTATAGACATCATCTGGATCAGAGTCTGAGGATGCGTCAGCCTTAGCCTCATCTACAACCTCAATACCACTGCCACCAATAACAATAGAAGTGGACCTAATGGAAGCACGAGTTACTCGAGCTGCATGACTAGTGCCTTCCATTGGTTTTTTGCCTTTCCTTGATGCAGCTACCAATATTGGGTCTCCGTCTAATGGCACCACCAAATCTTCTTCAAATTCACCCCCCGCTAATGCTGCATCAAAATCAAAATCTTCCCCAAACACTGGATCTTCAGTCTCCTCCACCCATTCTGATGTTGCTTCAATATCATCTAACACAATGGGATCTAGATCAGGTATTTTGTTCATTAGTTGGTTCCGCCTCAAGAAAAGGTTGTATTGCACAAACACAAGATAATTTAACCGTTTATGTTCCAAACAGTTTCTCTTATTTGTGTGTATGCGTGCAAAAACAGACCAATTGCGCTCACAACCTAAAGCACTGCAAGTTTGGTTGAGGATTCTAATTGCAAACTTTTGCAATTGAGGACATTGGCCGCCAAATGACTCCCACCAATGTGCTGCAAATAAAAAGACATTCATTAGTAACATAGTTCATTTCATTACTTATTTACAAACAATTTAACTTGAAAAGAAAAACAAATTGGAATTGCTTACCTGGTTGATCCACATCTCTTGCCATTTTCGCCAAGTTATTTCCAAAGGTACCAGCTACCATACTGAAAAGAGTAAGTTTTTAATGTGTTTCCAAAAGGTTTGCATGGATAGGGACCATGGGATCCAAGCAATCAATCAATACAAATCTAACCTCCCCATCCTGTTGATCTCCTAGCCGAGCTTTATAATGATACTTTGGGTTCAAAAAATACCCAGCTGCATGTATAGGACGATGGAGTTGATTGTTCCATCTGTTATCAATGATCTCCCATATCTGGCCATATTTAGCTAACATGTCCATGTAAATTGCCTGTATCTGCTCCTTTGCCTGATCCATAGACTCATAAATGTATCCTTACTAGCTCTGAAGACCTTTTCCAAAAATAATTGTCAAATACTTTTTTTTTGGTGTCTTTTCCATCTTGTCTACGAGCCCACTAGGATTCAGTCCAATCATCAGAGGAAAAAAATTTCTGCAGGTTTTTCTGTTGAGAATTGAGACATTGCAACGTGAGGAAGTGAGTTGAAAATATCGTAATGGCAGGGCTAACAAGCTCTTTTCCCCCATTGTTTTTCCTCATGAGGCTCAATACCCATGAGTGGTTGTAAATGTATTTTGTAATACACTTGCCATGCTCTACAATGTTTTTTACCCACTCCACTTTTCTTATGTCCTCAAGCATGAGGTCTATGTAATGTGTAGCACATGGAGTCCAAAATATGGTATTATACTTGGACTCGAGCATCTTTCCAGCAAGAACATAGTTTGAGGCATTATCTGTGATATCCTGCACAACATTTTGCTCCCCCACTTCCTGAATAATCTCATCCAAAAGCTCAAATAGAAGGGTTGCATCCTTCACCTTATCAGATGCATTGATTGATCTAAAAAACATTGTTCCTCGAGGGCAAGAAACAAGGAAGTTAATGATAGTGTGGTTCTTTCCATCAGTCCATCCATCCGACATGATGGAACAACCTATTTTGAGCCATGACTCTTTATAGTTAGCCAAATACTCATCAATATTACAAATCTCTTGTTGCAAAAGAGATCCCCTCGAAGCATGCACAGTAGGGCCTTTGAAGCCCTTTCCTATAGCTGAAACAGAGTTCGACATAGCTTGGTAATAAGGTGAGTGAGCATAGGACTAGAGATTTGAGAGCAATAGCATAGCTAAACGCATGAAAAAATAAATACATGAACAACAATGAAATGATGGATTTTTCAAGTGAAAATCCTTACCTGGCAATGCAAACTAGCTTCCTTAGCATCCTCTTGAAAATGCAAACTCTACTGACAACTCCAAACTATCTCCGAGATAGCTCCAAGTCCAACTCCAAGCCTACAAGATCACTGCTACAACAACCACTCAACACTCTCCAAGCTCTCAATCAAACTCACAAACTACAAATGAGATGGTGTGAGACAAAGGAGAGGCTGCCCCTACTTATAAAAGATTGGGGAGGGTGTTTTTGGAGGGAAACAACCCTCCCCTTCCCTCCAAATCAGCCATAAACCTCCTTGTTGGCCGTGTCTGGGTCCCTACAGTAAAAGAGGTGCTGACCGGCTGGTTAAGGACGGAACCGGCCGGTCAGCACCGGTTAATCGGGATTTTCAGGGGAGAGGGAGGGTATGACCGGGTTTTTAAACTGGTTTGGACTGACCAATGGTCTGATCGGCCAGGTTGACCGATTTCCAGTTCAAACCGGCCGGTTTTTAATACTATGCCGACAATTGACTTCTCCTACTCTAGAAATCATTCTGCCAAAAAAATTAAACTTTTTGTGTTCTGTTGTGTCTTCTCCAAGTTCCCATCAACTTCCTCTTCTAATATTTTGTTGAGACGTCAACGACCAAGATTAAAACTTAATAAATGACTAGGATCATGTTGGAGTCTATCTTTCTAGACGATTGACACCTTGACTTAATTAATTCTGGTTAATTAACAATATTTCCTAAAGTTTAAACTTAGGAAATATTTAAAAAACAACTAATAATGTAATTAAGCCATCCCTAGGTGAATTTATGGGGCTTGGATATCTTATGTATTCTAGCCTCTCCACCAAATTTCGTGGCTAGAACACATTCGATGCTACAGAAACTAACACTCCCTCTAAGAGAGGATTGTGTGCGTTCTCTAGTGTTGCATACTTTGCTACAACGCCCTCTCTCTGTATCATCCTCTGTCACATTGTTGATGTCTGGCCATAGTACCAACCAAATACTGCGCAACTTTTATGCTACATATGTGCTGCTCCTGACCCTGGTGTATTGCTTCCAACACTGCATTTGCACTTAAACCCGCTCATCTGTTTCTATTGAAACTGCAACTACTGCAATTGAGAAACATCTAAAACACTGAATCATTTGTGTTCAATATAATGCATCTATCACCTAAGTCTCTGAATACTACTAGCCTCTACATTGTCTCTGAGGAATCTACGTTGTTGGTGACTCTCCATTGTGCCACTCTCCACTGCTATCAAATCTGCACTACACTCTCGAGTATCTGACTGCTTCTAGTTTGCAATTGTTACATCGAAATCTGACTGCATTAGTTGTCACTGATCCATCCTGCAACTAAATACTATGAGCCCCCATATCCAGGAAATGATTCATGAGGTGGAATACTTAGCAGACATTTCCCATCTCTATAGCTCTCTGAGGCTACAGGTCCAGGTCAACCCACCTCACCTATGGAGGTATGGCTACCATCATCATGAATTATTCCTGCAACATGGAGAACAACTTGTTGATCTATGCTAAAGCTGCATGTTGGTCCTACTTCTCCGACTTATCCTTCTTCCTGAGAGGACACTGCATGTTTTAGTGACAGAGGTCACCACACCTAAAGAACTTGACCTTTGACAGGTCCTTCTTCTTCCTCTATTCCCCTTATCCCTGACTGGGACCCTTGGATGCGAGGGCCACATTCTCCTCCGCCTTCACGACCTTTGATCCATTGCTACTGCTACCATCGTTGGTGGAGCTCTTTAACAAATCTCACCTCAACTCCAACTGCTACAGGTCATCCCACATTCTCTCCCATTCTGGTAGAATGTCTCTGCTCATTATACTTTGGATGAAGACTTTCCAATCCAGGATTGTGTGCATTCTCTAGTGTTGCATACTCTGCTACAACGCCCTCTCTCTGTATCATCCTCTGTCACGTTGTTGATGTCTGGCCACACTACCAACCAAATACTGCGCAACCTTGATGCTACATATGTGTTGCTCCTGACCCTGGTGTATTGCTTCCAACACTGCATTTGCACTAAAACCCGCTCATTTGTTGGTATTGAAACTGCAACTATTGCAACTGAGAAACATCTAAAACACTGAATCATTTTTGTTCAATATAATGCATATATCACTTGATTCTCTAACTACTACTAGCCTCTACACTGTCTCCGAGGAATATACATTTTTGGTGACTCTGCATTGTGCCACTATCCACTACTATCAACTCTGCACTACACTCTCGAGTATCTGACTGATTCTAGTTTGTAATTGTT
Source organism: Pinus albicaulis (assembly GCA_034641835.2). NCBI lineage: Eukaryota > Viridiplantae > Streptophyta > Pinopsida > Pinales > Pinaceae > Pinus > Pinus albicaulis. The sequence continues at coordinate 685,336,982 of CM076574.1, read as the reverse complement.
ACATCAAAATCTAACTGCATCATTTGTCACTGATCCATCCTACAACTAAATACTATGGGCCCCCATATCCAGGAAATGATTCATGAGGTGGAATCCTCAGCGGACACTTGCCATCTCTATAGCTCTCTGAGGCTACAGGTCTAGGTCAACCCACCTCACGTATGGAGGTATGGCTACGTTCATCATGAAGTCTTCCTGCAACATGTAGGACAACTTGTTGATCTATGCTAAAGCTGCATGTTGGTCTTGCTTCTCCGACTTATCCTTCTTCCTAAGAGGACACTGCATGTTGTAGTGACAGAGGTCACCACACCTGAAGAACTTGACCTTTGACAGGTCCTTCTTCTTCCTCTGTTCCCCTTATCCTTGACTGAGACCCTTTGATGCGAGGGCCACATTCTCCTCCGCCTTCACGACCTTTGATCCGTTTCTACTGCTACCATCACTGGTGGAGCTCTTTAGCAAAGCTCACGTCAAATCCAACTGCTGCAGGTCATCCCACATTCTCTCCCATTCTGGTAGCGTGTCTCTGCCCATTATACTTTGGACGAAGACTTGCCAATCCTCTGAGAAACTTTTTAGTGCTAACCATACTAGTTTTGATGGTTCAGGTTCTCCCCCAATAGTTGCAAGGTGGTCTTGGACCTCCTAAATCCCGGTGATGAAGGGATTTATGCCTTCCCCCTTCTGCATCTTGATGCATCTCATCTTCTCCTCTAGGAGCATCTTCTACTACTCGGAAGTGCTCTCGTACACTATGGAGAGAGCATCTCACATTTCTTTGGCCATTCCATTTTCTGCTACATGTGAGACTATATGGTCCTGGACTCAATCTAGGATCAATCGCTTCGCCAGTGCAACATCCTTCCTATATTCCTTCAACTAATCTGCGTCCTAGGGAAATGTTGCCACATCCTCTATGTAAGCTTTCAAGCCATATCAATCTAGATGGAAGGGCATCGTAGCCTTCTAGATCACATAGTTGGAAGATCCATCCAACCTATCTTGATCTCTAAGCCCTGCAGTGGTCATCTCAAAAACTGTCAAAAATCGCCTCTTTCCTTCTTCTTGGATGTAGCTCTGCTACTCGTAATTCCTTCTAGAATGTGTGGATGTGGTAGCTGCTACTGTCAATCTGCCTGGAAAAATCAAACTTCTGAGACTTGAAGTTCCCTGTGAGAGTTTCCCTCTGTTGTGTGTGATTTTCACCTGACGCTTGTTCTGATGTTGGAAAACTCTCTGAGTCCAACCAAGGAATATGCTCAGAAAAAATCTTATTTGCCGCTGCTCCCTGTGACTGTTGGAATCACTCTCCTCGGAAAATAAAATTTTTTGCACCCCTTTGACTGAAAATCAAATTGTTTCCCCGCCATTTTGGCCTGCATGTCTGAGCACTGTGTTGCCTCAAAATTTCTAGCTTGTTGCTCCTACTGAGCAATGAAATTCTCTCTTCCTCTTCTGAACTTCCTAGCTGATCAATCATGCTCTGATACCATGTGAAACTTTCAAAACTGAAATGTTATTGCGGAAACTGGTACTATTTCTTCTAACTGATAAATTAATTATTTAGTTTGTTGTTACGATGACACCAAAATAAACACACTGCAACCTTCACAAATAAAACTGCGGAAATAAAATAACATCGGAAACTGAGAAAATAGTAGCACACACAAACTTACACTGTTAATTTTGGACAAATTTCCTCGTAAAAATAAAACTTGGGAAAATTGGTGCAACATCGAGGGTTTTTATTATTATGCATTGAAATCTAAGTACAATCTATGGATACCCAACTAGCATTCCAAACAACAAGTAAATCTGGGCAAAATTATTTCAAGGGAATTACCCTTCTTCCACAAGCAACCTTGACATAACTTCCTTCTGAAAACTCTACCTTTTGGACCCTCTGCGTCAACCACTGCACAGACTCTATGACGTCAAGCCTTTGAATTTCCTCTAATGAAGTTTTTATGCCTGTATCTGCTAAGGAAATAGCCTCTCTGACACTCTGGACCCTCTTCCCTACCTTTGGCACTGAGAACGAATTTCTCTCCAGCTAAATCGAATTTCCCTTTGAATTTGATTGTGCAGTCCTCTGTACTTCCTCAATAGGAATAACTCAGCCCCTTGCTGCTGCCTATTCAGATTTGTAAATCTTCCTTTGGATCGCTATCCCTGCCCCTCATTCACTTCTTTGATCCCTAGCTCTCCGACAATTGACTGCTGCTACTCTCGAAATCGATTTGCTAAGAAAATCAAACTTCTGGTGTTCTGGCATGTCTTCTTCTAGTGTCCATCGACTTCCTCTTGTAATCCTTTGTTGAGACTTCAACGTCTAAGATTAAAAATTAATCAATGGATAGGATCATTTTGGAGTCATTCCGTGTGACTTTCTAGATGATTTGCACCTTGACTTAATTAATTCTGATTAATTAATCATATTCTCTAATTTAGACATAAGAACTATTTAAAAAAAAACTAATAATTTAATTAAGCAATCTCTATGTGAAATTTCGAGAAACAATTTATGGCTCTTGAAAATGTCATGTATTCTAGTCTCCCCACCAAATTTCGTGAATAGAACACATCGGTGCTACAGAAACCAACATTCTCTACTACCACAAATTTCTAAAGGAGTAGGAGAGAGCCACCTTACTCTTGTTGGATTTAACTTGCCAACTTTCATGCACATCCATACCTTGTGCTTGATGATTTACACTTGTAACAGATGTTGGCATAGAACTCTAACCCTGTGAGATATTACTAAGTCCACATTCAGAACCACACATTTCTAGAATCCAGGTACCAAATTTACTTTAATCCACACTATCACTAGAATGAGTCTGTAAGCTCTGTGATTTACAAGACACATTCTCAGCAACTTGGCCTTGTGAGCCAATATGCCACTTGGGAAAATATGAGTTAAGGTTTGGAATTATTGTTCTCTAGCTAAGAATATTAGTTTGTAAGCAAGAGAAGAGGGAAATATTTATGGAAGACGTTTTATACATTGGCCCCTCACGGTTATAGAGGGGTTTCCCCCATGATCTATGGAAAAATTGGTGGATGTGTGGTTGTGGTAGAACTTCCAACATGAGAATAGAAATGCCTTGTTCTCTGATGAGGTATGTAGAACATACCCCAATGGTTCTGGTGGTTTCACTCATAATGAGTTTGAATGTTCTGTCTACCAAGCAATAGAGAATATAGGAAGAAGCCAATGACTCCGAAGAATGATGGGTAATATATAATGCAAGTTATATGGGTAATATATAATGCAAGTTATAAGAAAAGTAGAGGTTTATAGAGAAATTTTCTAGAGAGGGAGAGAACATAACATTATGTGTAGATTGATCTTGTGCCTATGAAGTAGTCACAGTCCAAAGGTAGAATAGACCATCACATATGAAAACGAGTATTTTTATGTTATTCTTAAAAATTTCCAAGTTACATAGAAGGCAAGGTCATCATCGCAATTGGTAAATTTGGTATTTTTGTTTGATACGATTGTAATATGAGTGTTGTATAATTGAAGCTAATTCAAAGCCAATCTAGAGTAATTTTGTAATTGTTTTTTCCACGATTGGCCTACCAAGGGGCATTTTTGTTTTTATTGCATTTTCTGTACTTGTTTTATTTGTCCGACCCAAGGGATTTCCAGACATATGTAATTTACAACTTTGGTTGACATGGAATTAGAATATATCTAGATCCTTAGATCAGTTTTAAATCCTTACGTCTTAATGTTACTATGGTAGATTTCTTCCGAGTGTATTTTCTGTGTTATTCTGGACATGTGAGATTCTCGTTCCATGAATGGGGTATATAGGGAGGGTGGGTGAACACCTACAGTTTTTGGATCCTTCTCCTTTTTCGGTTTATTACACAGTATCCTTTCTCATCATCTTTTTACAGTATTGGACATCAAGCGAGCTTGTCTACATCTTCAAGTGAGCCTACTCCATTTTCCTTATCTATCATATTAGTTGTGGTTCGAACCGGTATATTATCGTAGTTTTCCAAATATGTGAGCCTACAGCTATGGAAATCAAGCGAGCCTGCACCAAATACCTATACCTCTTTCTCGCTGTACACATACTATTTCACAATCTGCGAGATTGAACAATTTATCAGGTGAGCCTGCATGAGATATTCTGGAACGATGGAGAGACGGGCCCCCCCCTGTTTCTTCCAATTGGCATATATATTTAGTGACACTAGCAAAAAGTGTTTTTTTTTTGTGTATTCGAAGGATTTACTTTCACAGTTTTTTTATCAGGTTCAGATTGCAAGATAGCTTATGCAAATATACTGTGTAAACATTTGTATGGAAGGCAATTATACTTTGTAAGTACGAAGGCTATATGTTTAAGTTCTTGTAAGGAAGGAGGATAGACTGATTCTCCTATCCACTATTTCTGCCATCTTATGAATAGGTAGGTGACTCTTCCCTACCCCGATGAATGCAATGTTTATATATTTAATAGTAAACAACGTTTTTTTCCTTCTGAAAAAAAAATAAAAAATAAAATAAAAATAAAAATAAAAAATAAAATAAAATAAATAAAAATAAAAAATAAAAAAATCAGGCTATGTAAGTTACAACTTTCGTTGACATGAAATTAGAATATCTCTAATTCCTTAGATTAGTTTTAAATCCTTACGTTTTAATGTTACTATGGTAGATTTCTTTCGATTGTGTTTTTTTTGTTATTGTACTGTCTGCAAATAAAATTCAGGCCTAGTCTTTACATTGATAGATAATAGAACACAAAACTTAATTAATTAATCTTCCATTTGGAAATTCTGATGGAATATATTGATCATAAGCCTATCACTTAGGGATCAATTTCACATTTGTAATTTATATATAAACGCCTTTATTGCAATGTAATTATAGATTTCCTTGTAATTTCATAAATTTATGAATGATGGACAACGTTATCAATGAAGTTCATGTTAGAATTAATGGAGAAAGATATAGTTAGGATATGATAGGATTGAGACTCTAATTTTAGATCTCAGATCCTAATATTCAGGGAGTGGTTCAAACCACCTGATTGTGAGTAAGCCTATATGTACTAGGATGTTCTCTTGATTGAATGTAATAGATCGTGTGAGTGTTTGTACACTCTCCAGGTTCTCACCTGGAGAGTCATTTAGCTAATGTAGATTTCGCTTTTTTATCATGGTATCAGAGCTTCACGTCGAAGCTAAATAGATCTGTGGGAAAGGATTCTGCAGAGCGTTGTAGCTTAATAGTTGAATTGGAGAGCTGAGCTGTGTTGTCCAGTGTGTCTGCTATTCAATTGGTGATAGGCACTGTTGTTCGCTACGTCAGAGATCAAAGCAACGTGGAACGAGGATCGGGCAGTGTGGAACACTGTTGGCGCAGGGAAGGGTTTGTGTCCTGCTTTTGAATCCATACTTGAAGTTGCAGGATCACTGTGCGTGCATATGTGATCTCCAACCAAATCGTATGCCAGAGTAGATTTGAGTCCGTGATAATTGTTGGACGCTACTCCTGGAATGCGTGAGCAACAAAGAAGATCATTTGTTGCCATGTTGTATGAGATCGTCGTTTTTGGTTGTGCGTGTGTGAGACTGCGGATGGCCTAGGACTGGTGGACGCGCAGAAGAGAGCTCAGAATGCAGTGTGAATCTGCTGTGTTGTTAACATAATGTTCATGTTCAGCATTGTGGCATTTGGAGAGCGGATTCGATCTCATCTAATTTCCAAGAGATCTTTGCTGCCTGCTGCCTGCACACTTGAACAAGAGCCCGCGAAGGTCGGTGAGAAACTCTTCGCCATGAACTGGGCAATCAACGTCACCTTCAACTGATTGTTGTTACAGTGATCCATCACATCATCTTGCAGTTTTTCCAAAACACCTTCCCTGGTCAGGGTGATTCCCCTACACAGTCAATTGAAGAGCTTGGCGACCTCTGCGTCAATCCCAAGGTAGTTTTTAACGATTCCGCTATTTCTGAGCAGTGCTAAGTTTTTTTTTCCGTGTTTATTAAGTTGTTCATCAAACACAAGTAGCACCAAACGTAATTATCTCCAGACACCTGGCATAGCTCAGGAGCGGTTAAGTTACGGAAGGGTACCTCTGTGTGGTCCGTGACATTGATTGGAGGAAGATACATTGTGGGTGTTTTGCATATGAAGTTATATTTTTATTTTTATTTTTCTTCCTCGAGAAAAATGTGGAGGAATTTCTGAGAAAATCCCACATCCATGAGGATAAAATGCATTGATCTGCCCACACTTCTAAAATTGAATTTTTATCACTGCCAGCACGGATTTGTTGATTGGGCCAGCGTTGAGCTTGTGAGCCCATGCCAAAGGAGAATCGTGGCAGAGAAGGGAGAAGATCGTTTTTTTGTAGGAGGTGTATGCTTGCAGCATCGACTGAGGAACACGGTGGCTGTGGAGGCGATCCTACGTGAAGCCTATGCTAGCACGAGATAAAGGGTTGTTGCTCAATTCTTACCGGAGGGAGAAGTCCTGTTTTGTGGTGAGTGTAGTTGAAGCGTGGTGCGGCAAACGCATGCTGAGTGGCATGGTTTAAGTTGCATGGTGCGTGCTGACTACTGGTGGGATCAATAAAATCGTGCAGGCTGAGTAGACGCTGAGCAAGGAGGAGTCGTTGCTCATTGCTGGGTGCTGCATGGAGAAGTCCTGTTGATAATTGCTAGTGGAGATCGTGCTTGCGTGAAAGCAGAGGCTGGATCCTGCATCGAAGCCGAGAAGGCTATACCTTGTGTTGGTGGAGGAGCTCGTGCTGCGTGGGGTCCACAGCTTTGGAGTGCCTAACTCACTGCTACATTGGTGAAGGGACGTAGTTCGTAGAGGAGTAGTCTTGACGGATCTCGGTGGATCAAGTCGAAAGGCTTGCGCTTAGAGTTGATGCGGTCAACTTGACTGGTGTAGTGTGAAAAGGAAAAAGGCGTGTTTTTAAATCCCCATGTTGTTTACTGCATTGGCAAAGGAGATGTGGGCAATAGCAGTGGATCAAGCTTTCAACAGATCTAAGTAGCAGTCAAGGCCTGAGAATAAAGGTGTGGTTTTATTCTTTTTGATTGGTCTTTGTGACAAAGTTTTATTTCCATGCCTGCTTGATAATTGAACATCGGACCTGTACATGGCTGAGAGCAAGGGAGATGCATGGTGAAGCTACTAGATAAGGCATTTCTATTCAGCAATCTGACAAAGAAAGCAATATCTGGTTGTGTGAGGATTGCAGCTAGATAGGGATAAATCTATGGTTTCGTTTGTGGTGGATTAAGTGCTTGCCAGACGGCGAGCTAGCAGGTCAAAGTGTTCTTGCAAGGGAGAAAATAGAAGGAGAAAATGGGTCGTCAAAGTAAATTAAAAGAGTCTCAAAGAAAATTCAGGAGAAAGCATCAACGGAGAAGTGAAAAATATTGTGCTGCAGAATTTTGTGATTTGTTTGAGGTTGACGGTGATGGACCAGCTGCTGATTAAGGTGCAGATTTGGAGTTTGGTGAGATTATTAAATGGTTAATGCCAGATTTACCATTTTTTTCAGGTATGAATTATGAAAGTTGGGCAAATGAAATAAAAACAGTACTATGGAAGTTAAATTTATTGGATTATGTTAAAGATGTTATTAATGATAGTGGAGATACAATAGTATTAAGTCTTATAACATCTGCAGTAGATGACAACATCATACTCAACATAATATATGAATATGGAGAGATTCCTAGTACAAAGTTTTTATGGGATGTTTTAGAGATGAAATACTGTTTGAATAAGGGCAATGATGCTGAAGATATTGCTCTTGATAATGATCCCATATTTTATTGTGAAACTAAAGATGCAATGATGGGCGATGAATGTGTATCTGTAATTTGTAATGATGAAAACACATCCATTATTGTAGAACCTGAAAGTTTTCCTGATGTAGAACCTGAAAGTTTTCCTGATGTAGAAATCAAGTTTGATGAGACTTATATATCTCATTATGAGTGGATCAGTTTGATGATTGAAAAACATCTTATTGATGAATTACTGTTTGGTGAGAAGGAAGGTCTATCTTCACATACAGATCAAATGCAGAACATGCTTGCAGCAACAGAACTAGATGAAGGCATAATTATGTCAGCAGAAAGGGATGAAGTAGGGAGAGATGGTGAAATGAAAGCTCTCCTAAAGGAGCAGGAAGATGAAAGTAATTGTGGTCATCTTTATAAATCTAACATTGTTTTTTGTGCAAATATTGGTAGGCAAGAAACAACAATGAATTTTGAAGAAGAATTGAAGTTTCTTGAAGCATGGCTTGAAACAACATGTCTTTATGAAATTAACACAGAAATTGCAGTAATCAATGGTGAAGATATCATCGCTGATGTTCAGATGATTGACACCGAAAATAGTGAGAAGGAACATTCTCCTATTAAGCCTGCCATAATTCTGAGAATGATGTGAGCAAGAATTCAAGTTTTCCTTCATAGGGGAAGAAATGAGGCGAAGATACATCACTATCTCATGGCAAAGAAAATGAAGACGAAGCCTCGACTCATAATAAACAAATATGGTCTCACAAGCATAAAGACCAAAATGAAAACTCGGTTACCAAGTTTTTTTCATGTTTTTATTGTAAGCTTAGCTGAGACTAGATCAGCAAGCGTATGTCATTGTTCAGTACCCTTTCTCCATTATGGGGGAGTGTCAGAATTAATGGAGAAATATATAGTTAGGATATGATAGGATTGAGACTCTAATTTTAAATCTCAGATCCTAATATTCAGGGAGTGGTTCAAACCACCTAATTGTGAGAAAGCCTATATGTACTAGGTTGTTCTCTTGATTGAATGTAATAGATCGTGTGAGTGTTTGTACACTCTCCAGGTTCTCACCTGGAGAGTCATTTAGCTAATGTATATTTCACTTTTTTATCAATTCCAAGGATCATCTTTGTCAGTATTCTTGGGGTGTTTTCATAGGAGTAGTTTATAGAGGGGGGGGAATCGTCTGGAAGGTCAAAAGTGGTCGAAACTTGGAAAAAAAAAATTTAAGAAATCTTGCCGTAGGGGTGTTTGAATCATGTTTTTTATGGTTGAAAGATATTCATTACCATCAAAATACCATCATAAACCTCAAAGACACCCAAAATCTTGAAGTTTGATTGAACTATAGTTGGTAGTTCAAAACGCGTCGGTTCCTAAATTTCTTATGTGATTTCCCAGAAGATTTATGATTAAAAATGTTATGGATCACAAAAGCTTGCACTCTCAGCTATAACTTGGATTTACAAAAATCCATCCCAAATTTATGACAATGTTGCCAAAATTTCCATAATTTTCAGGATGAATCATATTTTTGATGGTTAAAAGATAATTAGCACCATCAAAAACTTCAAAAGCACCCAAAATCTTGAAGTTTATAGCTATAACTTGGATTTACAAAAATCCATCCCAAATTTATTAAAATTTTACCAAAAGTTCCATAATTTGCAGGACAAAAAGAACAGAACTGCTTTTCTATATATCAACTGACAACAACATGCCCTTAAAGCATATGAGACATGTTAAGTTGTCTCGGTAGGCAACCTATCATCCTAAAACTCGCTATTATGTTTAGTAACTCGTTTTCTCGTCGATTTTCCTATTTATCGAATCTATCGCTTTCCAGCAAAGTTGGAGAAAGGCCGAAGATCTAGGCCTTATAGAAAATTTTCATGACGAATGGGAGACATAAGTAGTTCAGTTGTGATCTCCTGGCATCACTCGAGTGACAAGCAAGACTCAATGATTGGGGGCCAAAAGGAATCTTACAAGACATCTATTTAAAGCTACCAAAGGGTGGGGAGATCATGACATATGACAAGTCTTCTCGGGAAATTTGGAATTGGGATACTCCAAACAAATTAAAATGTTTTCGCTGGTTGGCAACCCAATATCACATATTAACATGGAAAAACTTACAAAAGCGTGGGTTCACTGGCCCCAGTATTTGTCCACTTTGCATGAAGGGTAGAAGATATGGACCATTTTTTGATTAGCTATCCATATATGAGGCAGATTTGGGACAGAGTAATGGATGAATTGAGGCTTCCATCCATTAGCTATAATCAATCCATGTACAAAACTTAATCAATCCATGTACAAAACTTAATTCGAATTGGTTCATTAATCACAAGAAATACAAGTCTCTCCCATTATATATTATATGGATTATTTGGCGAAGTAGAACGCATTCATTTTTTAACATAATTTGGCTATTGTTAGGGAGGACATTATCAATATTGTTGCCTTTTTCAATGAGATAGGGCCGGTGATAAAAACAAACAAGTAGGAAATGCAAAATTAGAGACATATGAGGAGAATATCTGGTTGGGCTTTTTGACGATGCCAATAATAAAAGAAAATTTGGATGTGGAGCTGTCATCACTACTGAACCTAGTAATTTCTATTACTTCTGGTGGGAAGGCTTCTGGTGGGAAGGAGGTATAGGATCAAATAACAAGGCAAACATTATAACAGTGTGGTGAGTCTTAAACACAACAAAATGGCTCAGAATAAACTGAATTCAGATATTCGAGGAGACAAAAAGAATAATTGACTGAGCTAATAATCATTCTAATTACAAACCTCCCATAATTACAAACCTCCCATACTTTCTAACTGGATGTCAAGGATTCGGACCTTGGAAAAGACCTTCAATCAAATTCGTTTTCACCACATCTACAGAGAGCAAAACGGGATAGCAAACCTCCTATCTAAAAGAGGTATTTAAAAAGAAGAGGCAAGTTTTTTTCTAAGTCTTCAAGCAAGGTAAAATGGTAAATGGTCAACTACTCAGAGGACAGTCATATACATATCTGAAAATGAAGAAGTTTTTTTTTATAAAAATAAACAAAGTCTATACTTTTGATACACATAGACAACGGAGTTTATTATAAATATAGACATAGAAATCTACCGCACAGAAAATATAATGAAAATATAATGGCATCAGCCACTGATAATTAGAAAGTTTCATAAACCTGAACAGGACATAAAGACATCGATTTTTAAATGGATATAAGAGATAGAAAAGGTAAGACATGTTAATATTGTAGAATGTATTATGAATATGTACTATCTTTTTCTTTTTAAATAAATACAATGACAACGTTTATTTTCTTTCTGAAAAAAAAATCTTCTTATTTTGGTCTGGATTTGATTTTATCCTTTATTGATTTTAGCTCCTGCCTTGTAGGATTTGGGGAAGGAAAAACGTCTTTACGTTTTTTCTGTCCAAAATGTTTACAGTTCTATGCTTCTTTTCTGCAATATGTTTACGGTTTTATTAATGATGCCTTTGAAATAGCTTCAATCGCACCAAGGATAGTTTTCTTTTGATGAAATGCTTTTTCCGTATCCAACACTGCCGCACCTCCTGCGTCATAGCATTTGGTTAAAGTAAAAATTACGTTTCTTATTTCCAAAATGATTAAAGTTTTATCAGTGATGCCTTCAAATAGCTTCCATCGCTCAAGGATAGTTTGGAGTTGGAGAAACGCATTTTTTCCATATCTTACGCTTCTTGTGAAACCAAGGAAAGCTACGGGGTTTTTCCACGCTAAACGGTTTGGATATGTATGGGAAAGGATTCACCTCTGGAGCGGGATCGTTTGTCTTACTAGATCTATGGCACCGAGGATAGGTTCTGATGTGAAGAAATGGTCTTCCATATATAACATAGCCTATGAAACTAATGAAACCTAAAGATTTTCTCCATGCTAACTATGTATTGGGAAAGGATTCACCTCTCCACACGAAAGTTATCTTATTATATTTGTCTTGGAAAGTATTTTCTGGAATTAAATGGTGAAACTAATTTGATTTTGATTGATGTGTAGGTTTCAATATTTTTTTATAAAATTTAATTAGGTTAAGTAATGAAATAGGAGTAGTTTTTCATTTAATATTTTTGAAGTTTTGGGTGGATTTGTGGTTAGAATAGGGGAAAAAAATTATGGTTAAATTTTGGTTTATGTTGTTTAAACTGGTTTTTTGATTATGTATATGAATTCAACACCCTAAAAAAAATCTTTAAAATACTTACATTGTGAAAAATTAACCTGTAAAAATTTGTAATTTCATTGAATCCTATCTAATACTAATTAACTCTGAAAAGAAAATAAAAAAGAAAACTTTCCAAAAAATAGCACTTAAAACTAATCTAATGAAATATAAAGTTTTTAAAATGTAAATGTATACTGAAAAGCTTTTAAAATGTAAATGTCAATTTATAATTGGTAGACGATTTGATTTTACAAATTTTATATAACTTGATAGAAAATAATTAAGGAAAAAACAATGATGTGCCAGTTTCATGATTATCCATCTGATTTGGATTAAAACATTCACATGGCTGTCATCATCCCTGCCATTCTCAGTAAATTTATTAGCACATATCTTGGAAAGTGAAATCCATCGTGACACTCTGATATTAGCAGTTTATATCTAGTTGAAGCATATTTTTCATGCGTTTTGTAGAAATCATCCAGACCCCGTCAGTCTTTTCCGGAATTTCTGCTTCCCAGATGCTGGATAGCACTTTCATGCGAAAACATATCTGACGTTATATTACCTCCTGACAGACTTATAATAGGCCGTAGCTCTGGTGAGTTGAGGAACTGACATGCCACTGGGCATTGGGGTCACGACCTTGCTCTGTGCAGTGTGCAAACAAATCCTGTAGAGCACTGAGCTCATATGCTACAGAGATTTCAAGAACTACGACATTTTTCATAGCTTCCTTCGTCAGAGACAAAGAAAGGTATTAAATGGAGGTATTAGACCACCCCCTTCAGCATGCCAATCAATGGGTCTTGAAACGACTTCCGGTTTGATGGCCCAGTTAGAAAACATTCTTTCGAGCGAATGTAAAATAGGCAGATTATTCTCATTATTCGAATACCGAAAATCATCCTTGAAAAGTTGGATTTGTTGAAAGTTCTGGACGGTTTCTTTCTCAATCTAATCCCATCGCGTGTGCTATGCCTATGATAATGGCATTTTGTACATCTTCGCCAGTCGTGAGCCTCCTTTTCCAGAGTGCAGCATACAGGCTCCTCATTTTCTTTTCTTTGGTCAAAATAAAACAGAATAAAAGCAAAGTGCCACTTATTATGATACACTCGCCTCTACGGTGAAATCAGTTCATCCCAAAAACAAAGAACCTTGAAATGGTTTTTCTGCAACAACTTCCTCTCGAGTTATTGATCTTGCTAAGTGCGGCAATATCTTGAAAAGAAATATTACTATCAACCTTCCCCAAGTCGAGTTCCCTTCTGATAATGAAAGGAAAACCTTAGTGATGAAATCAACCTTCCCCAAGTCGAGTTCCCTTCTGATAATGAAAGGAAAACCTTAGTGATGAAATCAATACATAAATTATTTTTTTAATCAAATCAACCTATATATGTTTGGCATGTTAAAAGGCGGATATGTATTAGAATGGGATGAAAAGTTGACATCCATGATTAATTATCTATTAATTTCAATTTAGTTTTTCATTTGTAATAGATTATTATGATAGATGGACAAAAAGGAAATCACAAAATAACACATTTGTGTGATACTGCTCATTGAATCACTTATTCAATTGCTTAAGGTTACAATATTATAAAATTCCAAAATAGCTAAGAATAGTCATGCTTATCTTTAGCTCTAACACACACGACACACATTATTGGCAGAGGCTAAATTTAGCTTTTTAAAAATAACTTGAACATGATTCACAGTGGTTAAATTTAGCTTTCTAAAAATAACTTGAACTAGAGCCTTTCACAATGAAAGAAAAACCTTAATGATGAAATCAATCCATAATTAATTATCTTCTTATATATTAAGTTCAGTGTTCAGTGTACTATTTCATTTGCAATGGAGGATTATATTTTTAGTCAAATCAATATGTTTATGCTTAGCATGTTAAAAGGTGGGTATATATTAGAATGGGATGAGAAGTTGACATCCATGATTAATTATCTATTAATTTCAGTTAGTCTTTCTTTTGTAATAAGATTATAATGATAGATGGAAAAAGAAGGAAACCACAAAATAACACACATAAACGAGAGCTATTGCTTAGTGAATCACTTTATTCAATTGCCCAAGGTTACAATATTATAAAGACCCAAAACTGCTAGGAATAGACATTTTAATGTTAGCTTTCATACACATGGCACACAAGATTGACAGTGGTTGAATTTAACTTTTTGAAAATACTTCCAACAAATACCTAACTAGATTGAAGGATTCGACATAATATTTTCTATTGGAATTAATGCTTACATCCTATATTTGAGATGTTAGTATGTGATGGTGGAGAAATTCTCTCAACCTCTCCTTCTAACTTAGGAATAATTTAGATCTAAGAAACTCTATCTATTAGAGTAATCTTAATGTAATATGTGTGTGTGTTGATCGCATAGACCTTTGTGTGGAATATATGAATGCTTTAAGTCATTTTTATCTTGGTATGAGAGCTTATCTAGGCTAATGCCTTATGGGAAAGCTAAGGGGTAGAGAGTGTAACATTTTGTTGCTGTTAGAGTAGGTGATGGCTGCGTGGTAAGGTGTGTTGTCTTCACAAGCACTGGATTGGCTAATTAGACTGCAAATTTACTTGATATCAAGTCGATGCGTTGGTCTGTTTTGAGTCTATTCATTTTTTATCAGTTTCAACATGTTCTTAGTAATACCCACAGTTTTCAGAGCTTTCTTCACCTGTGATGCCCTCCTAAAAAGTTGTTGTAGGTTAGTGTGATCGAATCGGGATAGAGAAGGATCTCGATTTTCAAGATTGAAAGGATTTTGTTTAATCATGGTGAACCAGTCAACGCACTAAGTGTTTTGTTGGATGCCACATGTATTAATTTATCTTCTGAGTTCTCAATCACAGCCTTGAACTGAGCGAACCTGGCTCTAGTGGTAGTGTTAACCAACATGTGTCGCTGGTGTTGAAATTGGAGCATCATTCCGAGGCTTAGGAACAAAGTGTGTCGAAATGTTAGAGGATATCTTCTTAGCAAGCACTAAAGGGAATTTCTTTTTTTTCGTTAGTGTTTTTTGCATTTGTGGATCTATGGTACCCTACAGCCTGTGAGATCATGAAGACCAACAACGTACGCAAATCTGTGTATTTTTCCTCGGCAAAGGCACAACAGAAGCGTGACCTTAATATGGGTGGTCGGATATACTCAATCTCGTGACCACTATTTTTAGTAATAGTTCAATGGTCTAAACCCTAGGAATTTGCGGCACATCTACAACCACAGTTCGAAGCTCAGTCACTGTTATAAGAAATGCCGGATTGGATAAGCTAGAACGTGACGTTCTACTCTGTGAGAAGTAAATTGTTGGTATGATATAGTAGTGTCGAGTAGTCGAAATATAAATATTATAATTTGTTTATAGATTAAGTGAGGGTGAACTTCATAATGAGATAAATAGTCAATTAAAGAGATAAATAATTAGTTAAATGTATTATTTTGAAAAACTAATTCTAGATACATTCCGTCTCCAGATGGCTTCCCTAGATAACTACGGAGTACAACAGTTAGCACCTATGTATCTCGGTAGATGGGAGCTCGTCCATAGAATGACTAGCAGTTCAATGATGTGTCTGAAGCCACTATTTAAGAGATCGAGTGGATGTAAGGCTCGATATGGATGGTTGTCCTAATAGTATGGCTGTTGCGGATCTAAGGAAGGATCCCTCATTGAAGACTTGGGAGTGGTCTTCTAATGAGGTTATGCGACAGTTTGGGATGCTGTCTAGTAATTGACTTCGGGAGGTCTTTGATTCGGGAGTTTAGGATCCGAACATGGGAATCCAACTTGCAACTACACCTTTACGAGGGTTATGAGGCAACTTGATGGAGCATCTACTGATAAGCTAAAGAATGATTTTGTTTTCAATAAATTTTTGTAATGTAAGCATTAAGAGGGGATATTGGAATTAATGCTTACATCCTGTATTTGAGATGTTGGTTTGTGATGGTTGAGAATTCTCTCAACCTCTCCTTCTAACTTAGGAATAAGTTAGATCTGAGAAACTCTATATGTTAGAGAAATCTTAATGTAATGTGTGTGTGTTGATCGCATACACTTATGTGTGGAATATATGGATTCTTTCAGTCATTTTTATCTTTTTCTAGCACTTCCCCTTAGTCTGAACCACTAATGTCTATTTCTCTAAGTCTGAGCTAGGCTGACAATTCTTTATATCAAGTGAAAAACTTGTTTTACTTCTGCATCTTGGTGCATGTTGTCCTCAACTTTGTGTTGTACAAGATTTTTCTTATGTTTTCTCCAAATGTTATACTCTCCATATTTTTTTTTGTTGTGTAGCTTTAGCTTAACTCTGGTCATCTCCTTCAAAAAAAATTTGTCTTCTTTGTCCAATTTTTTTTCTCCATCTATTTGTACATAAATTATTGTTGATTGAACTTCTCTGTTGAAAAGGTTGGAGTGTTTCCATAACCCCTTTCATCTTTATTATACTCGGGAAAATAAAGCAACTTTCAAAAGAAAAGTCAATTCAATGTTAAAAGCAAATTGAACTTTCACTAATAGATTATAGTGACTTGTTCAAACAAAACTCCAATTTCATACTTAACATGTGTATTTGTATAGTGCACTTTAGTATCTTCGCCATGTTCATGATATGCATATTGTACATCATCGTTTTTTCTTTTACAATATTTTCAACTAAATTTATTGCATTACATAGAACAATTGTTGAATGTCCATGTCGTGTTTATTTTCTTTTGCTTTAGTAGTCTCTTCCATAATGTTCTCCATATATTTTTTGGTTGTGTAGCTTTAGCTGTTCTCTGGTCATCTCCTTCAACATGTTCTTGTCTTCTTTGTCCAATTTTTTTCTCCATCTATTTGTATATAAATTATTGTTGATTGAACTTCTCTGTTGAAAGATTGGAGTGTTTCCATAACCCCTTTCATCTTTATTATACTCGGGAAAAAAAAGCAACTTTCAAAAGAAAAGTCAATTCAATGTTAAAAGAAAATTGAACTTTCACTATTAGATTATAGTGACTTGTTCAAATAAAACTCCAATTTCATACTTAACATGTGTATTTGTATAGTGCACTTTAGTATCTTCGACATGTTCATGATATGCATATTGTACATCATCATTTTTTCTTTTACAATATTTTCAACTAGATTTATTGCATTACATAGATACATTGTTGAATGTCCATGTCGTTTTTATGTTCTTTTTCTTTAGTAGTCTCTTCCATAATGTCTCCAATAATTTATTCATTCTAATTTCTTTTTGTAATTTCTTCAACAAATTTCATTGTAAAAATTGTAGACTTTTTCCTCTTCTTCGGTTGGCTCTTCTACAACTTCTCTTGTTACTTTTGTTACAATATACACTTAATTAATAACTACAATTATTTGTGGCTTATTTCGATGTTGATCAATGTTGCTCCCCCTTTCACTATATATTCTCTAATTTTGTCAAAGTTTCTTTGGATGTGGTTGCTGCTACAATCTTGAGAAAAATGTTGTCATCCAAGTCTTGTTGAATAAGAGACAATGATGTTGCATCATCATTCCTATTAACTATAAGTTGACCCCTTTGATTTTGTGTCATGGCCTCATAAGCTGCTTGACTTGAGAGTACTTCAAACCATGCAATATTGTATCCCATAACTCATCCATTCATAATATTGTTTTCATCTTAATACCCCAAAATGCATAACCTTTACAAGAAAAAGAAAGATATCATGGAAAATAAGAACATTTGTTCACCAATAACAACTGCACTTAAAGACTAAAAAAATTGTGGATCAAGGTTCCATTCGACAAAATGACCTGCATTTTAAGTGGATGGCGGCTTTGTTCACGACAATTAGAGAGTAAATTGACTTGCATACTATCGTTGACTACCTATGATGGAGGCCTCTCACTTGCTCACAACTTTGCCTATTAAAACTAGATGGGTTTACAAACCCTCTAAAACTACATAAAAAAACTCAATATTTTTATCGTCAATGTTTCAAGTCTAAACCAAGACCCATCGTCACAACAAAAGTAGAGTGGAAGAGAGTGCATAACGGATAGTATAAATAGGAGAGGGAGCGTGCAAAAATGGATAATTGTATTAAGAGAAAACAAATATTAATATAATTTGAATAAATAATTAATATATCTAATTATTATAAATGATTAAAAGTTGTGTTCAATCCTTATAGTTATAATTGTTATATTAAAAATTTTGTATTTTTAAGTTATTCAAGTTGTTAATATTTAATGTTATCAATTAAGGAATAGAATAAGGTGATATTAAAGTAAACTAAGTTAATTAATTAATTCCATAAAATAATTATTATTCCTTGAATGATCCTATTCTTTAATTAATATCATTAATAGTTAATTATGTTACTTAAGGAATAGAAAAGAGCGACGTGTAGTATGCAAATTTTAAGGAAGGAGGATTCGTTACGGTTGATTTGGAGATCATGGCTTTGCGTGAGTAGGGGGGTGCAACTCCTCTTAATCTCTATCCCTCTGTCTCTATTGAGATTGTTTGGATGCTCTATGATTTCTAAAGCTTCATACTTTTTTCTTTTATGATAATTGTTTTCCTCATAGATTATTTCCAGGCCTTCCAAGCATATGTGGCGACTAATCTTAGAAGAATGTTCAACAAGAGCTGAGGACCTATTTCTCCCTCATGTTTATGCTCCATGTTTCTTAAGTCTGATTTTGAAGGATCTTCTTGTCTCTCCATTGTAACATTTACCACATGAACCACTGACTTTGTAAACGTTTTTTTTTTTGAAGTGATCCAGGCCATATTTTATAGATCTCATCTTTTGCTAGATAGTATTTAAGGGTTTCGATGAGGTTGGTATTCCTTTCTTTCTTAGTACCCTCGATAATTTATGTATAACACCTTGTATGTAAGGGAGATATGCCTTTCCATTTAGGACTTGGTTGCTAGATGAGGGGGGTCTAGATGTGGCTAAGGATTTGGATTTTATGATGGCTTTATTGATGTCTCTATACTTATAGCCATGATTTACAGCTCATTTTATGCTCATGCTACAGAGTCTGATTTTGAAGGATCTTCTTGTCTCTCCATTGTAACATTTACCACATGAACCACTGACTTTGTAAACGTTTTTTTTTTTGAAGTGATCCAGGCCATATTTTATAGATCTCATCTTTTGCTAGATAGTATTTAAGGGTTTCGATGAGGTTGGTATTCCTTTCTTTCTTAGTACCCTCGATAATTTATCTATAACACCTTGTATGTAAGGGAGATACGCCTTTGCATTTAGGGCTTGGGAGCTAGATGAGGGGGGTCTAGATGTGGCTATGGATTTGGATTTTATGATGGCTTTATTGGTGTCTCTATACTTATAGCCAATGTTTAAGAAAACATTTTTCAGATACTCTATTTCTTAATGTACATGCTCTTTGTCTGATATCCTAAATGCTTTGGTCAAGAGTGCGTTGAGCACCCTCATCTTCTAGGGTGGATGGTCATGTGAATCAACATGGATATAACTATCTGTGTGAACCTTATTCCTATATAATTTGTGACCCAACGAGCCATATTTTTTCTTAGAAGAGGAATATCAAGGAACAAAATGCAGTTGTTTTCCTCAATATCCATTGTGAATTTAATTTCTTTAGAATTGTTGTTATGGTGGTTTAGGAAGTTGTTTATCTCGGAGTCCCCATGCAGGAAATTCACACTAGTGTCGTAAATGAACCTTATCAAATATTTGGGTTTAAGAGGGTAGGTTTCCAAGCCTATCTTCTCAAAATTCTCCATGAAAAGGTTGGCTACTATGGGGGATAATGGAGACCCATAGCTACCCATGTGGTTTATTAGAAGTATTCACCTTGGAAGGTGAAGAACGTAGAATGAAGACATACCAAAGCAATTTTGGCGGTCTCTCGATCCGTAACCTCCTTAAGTACTTGGATAGCTTATTTTGATGGTATCTTTGTGAATAGTTGTGTTACATCGAAGCTCACAATCTTTTCTTCTCGATCCAACCTTTTTCTTTTGATGAGCTCTACATAATAGTTTGAGTCTTTAATGTAGGAATCAATTTTTCCAACAAGTGTAGCAAGGGAGTTGGCTACATATTTAGCTAATCCATATGTGGGCAATCCAATTGTTTTTATTGTAGGTCTTAGGGGAGCACCATTCTTGTGAATTTTGGGAGCTCCATAAATCCTGGGGGTAATATCATTGCTGGGTAAAAGGTGCTTCTTCAATCCTTAGTCAAGATTAGAATCCTTGATGCCTCTCTTAACTTCGTTTATAATCCGGAAATAGGGTTGTCTTTAAGTTTTTTTGTAACTGCAATTATTGTACAAGTGGTCCATCATTTTTGAGACATAATCCTCGTTCATCACAACCATGATTCCCCATTTGTCAACTTTTAGAATAACAATGCTCTCATTGTTTCTGAGGATTTTGAGAGTGAGTAATTGACCTTTGCATAGGTTGTTCTCGTGGGGCTTTGCTTTTCGTAAGATGATTACATAGTCTTGCCTTATTTTCTCCTTTTACACCTCTTTTGTATCATGAATGTCATACTCCATGTTAGATATAATCTCTTCATCATGTATCTTTTTAGGGGCTATTGCACATTTTAACCTTATGTTTAAGACCTCTAATTAATCCTTGTTCAATTCATAGGAGGATATGTTGGCAAATTTTTTGTTTCTTCCTTGGTAAGAGCTATATGTTGTCCTATGAGATCCCTTATTCAAGTCATGTTTTCGAGAGGTATGATCCCTTATTCATGTCATGTTTTTGAGAGGTATCGTTGGTGCTTAGACTGTTTTTTATGAACTTTCTTAGATTGGGTGCTCCTTTCTATTCTCAAAGAAAGTTTGAGTTTCTGTGTGCTATATATTACTCATTCTTCATCGTAGATGTTATTGAAACATGATTCATTATCGAGTTGTCTTGGATGTTAATTATCCTCCCCACGCCATGTTTTGTGTGTGTATTTGCAATGTCGAGAATGTAACTGTCACTTTCTGTGATATCCTTGTTAGGAGCATTGTTACTCGACTGCGCAACCAATGCTTGTTGGTGGCTTTACTAACGCTTGCAATATTAGTTGGTTTATTCAATTCAAATGAACTAAGAGATTGGTTTTAAGAGTCCCCATGCAACCAATTCACACTAGCATCACTACCAAATGAAAATCTAATGTCATTTGCAATGCTGCACCAACTAGAGATATCGACTTCTTTGTAGATATATGCTCATTAGTTTCGATATTTGTGATGTTTGAAAGATTGCTTACTAAGTGGCCTTAATTTCCTATTTCTAGTCCTGCTAGTCGACTCTCAAGAGCATTCTTTTTTCTGCTTGCATCTCCTGTTGCTTCTCAGTTTCTCATACGAGCTTCTAGTCTACTAATTTTCTTATCATGTTTATTCCTCATGGTGCGTCCTTTTTCCTATCTACTTTCGATGTTTCTATGTCATCAATTGAAGTCCATAAGTCATAACGGATTAGCTGGGCCAATTTATGGTGTTTCTTGTATGCCATGCTCAATAGTGAGTCTAACGTTAATCTAATTTTCCCCATCCTGCTATAAATTAGGGATCTAGTTAATCGTGCAAATGCTCTATTGTTGGAATAGTTATGCAATATTTTTTTTATGATGACAAAGGGGGATGTGAGATTAAAATCCCTACAATTCTTCAGAATAAGTAGATTCCCTCTCTATTTTCACCCTGATTTTCTCGACTGTAGGAACCTTAAGCTAGATTTCTCTTACGTAAAAAGAAGATTTATGTGGCAATGACTTTGAAGATGCTCCTATGTAGATATTTTTATCGTCAATGTTTCGAGTTGAAATGAAGACTCGAAACATTGACGATAAAAATGTCCAATGTGGAGAAATTTTTGACATCACAATTTCAAGGTCATTACCACATAAATATTCAAACACTAAAACTCAATATGTTAAGCTCTCTCGCTTGAGATTACACTAAGCACAGTGGTTGCAACAACGAGGGTTGGGGATTATTAGTGTAGGAGGCTCACGACCCCTTCAACCAAATAATAATCAATGAATGTTGTCTCCTCCAACCAACAATGATTGAATAAACAATTCTCTCTTTGTGGCTCTGTAGATTGCGATTGTAGAATCTCAGACACTGTAGTTCTATTTCGATGATACCAATTTTGATACCAATATGATAGATGATTAAAGAAAGAAACCAAAAAATAACACACCTATTGATCAAATTTCTTAAAATTACAAAATTATAAAGACCAAAATTGCTAACAGTGGTCCTGATAATATTAGCTCTCAAACATCACTAACAATACTCACAATTGTTAAACTTAACTTTCTAAAGATAACTCAAACTAATTGTTAACTAGACTGAATGACTTCTTAACTGGAGATAGAATTCCATATACCAAATCAATTGAATAAGAAATTAAGGGTGCACAGCACAAATATATTTAATCTTCATCCCACCCTCCATGATTAAATTTATCCGATAATTAACATATTTGAATTGCGACTAAACCTTCTACAGTTGAAAGAAGAGCTAGCGATTCTTAATGATAGCGTGTACGAGCTTGTCCAAATGAAACAATCCTTCCTGAGAAGCAGCTCGAAGAGATGTATTTGTTCAGGGTAGGAAAAAATCGTTGACACAAATTACTACCGCACATGCTACTTAAGTTAGACCTCTAGTTCAGGTTATGAGTCACTGATGCTTATTGGTGTTCACCAGAACCACGCGTTCGGCGGATGTGCTAATAATCGAGTAACTCATGCTTTTTCATTTCTCATAGATGATAATTTTCGTGTTTGTTAGATAATTGGAGAACCAAATTGAATTTCCCATCAATTGGTTTTAACACAAAGTAGTGATCGAATGAATTGAATTTACAATTATTATGTATATAGCAATATATTACATAGAAGGTGACTAATTTTTACGGGAAATATGTTTTAAGCACTCGTTGATTATTTTAAAAATTAATTAAACTACTTTTTAATTACTCAATAAGATCTTACCATTATTTATTAGATATATGGTTAAATTAGTTAGACATTGATTATTTTTGTAGTTTTTATAGTTTTCCATATTTGCACTTAGGGGATTCTTAATTTCATATTGGTGTTTTTTCAAAAAATTCAGTATTATTAATTTTATTTTTTCTTAAAATATGAAATATTGTGTAGATTTCATTCTCATTTCACTCATTTATTTGATAACGTAAGTCCTTTACAATAAATAGTAAAATTTTATTGAAATGTAATAATAAATATATGAATGGTTAGCAAGTAAGATGATAGTAAAAGAGTACAAAGGATTGTAGCTTGAGTGGTTTGGTGAACAACTTGTTCCCCAACTGTATGGGTGCAAGTCTTTAGAGAGACGTTGTAACCTTGCCATTTGTAACATAGTTGTATTTGGTCTAACAATAGCAGTCGATCTTTTAAAGTTAACAATTTTCCATATTTCATCATTCCAATTTAAAAATTAATAATAATAAACAAAATTCCCCCTTATTTACATATAATGGTGGTAAAAAACCATCCATATAAAGCGTCAGGGATAGAGGGAAGCAATGTCGCTGTATAGGGACATGGAAGTCACAACAAGATATAAGTATATCGTGATCAATATATTAGAGGGGTTTAATTCACTTGGTAATTATGGATCATATGACCTAGACATATAAATCACTGGGGATTGGTGTATATTGTAACAATAATGCAAATTGTTTGAGTTATTTGATACCCATTGTTGTAACATAAGTGTATAAAAGAGGTGCTCCATATTTGTATGCAAAGGTTGTAAAAGATCGTCCATGTAAAGTGTTATGGATGATAGGAAATAGTGTGAGTTTTAGTATTTTATGTTATATTTCCCATTCTTATTTGCATTAACCATGATCCATCATCCATTTCCTCAGGAGTTGTATAGGGACAACCAAGTCACAACGAGGTAGAAGTAGGTCGTGCTCAATATATACTTGGAAAATATAATACCTACTTGTCTTAGTTATGTTGTTTTCCAACTATAGGAATCTATCCCTAATGTTTAGAGGTTTGTTGAGAGATAGTTGGTTGAGAGATTCTCTCCAACTAATCAGTGTCATATATTGGTGTGTGGTTGAGATATTTACTCAACTAAGAAATTATATGTCCAAGATAGATCATCTACCTGGAGACATAACTTCTTGTATTTATATTATATTACTATTTTGCTGTGAATAGAAATATTTTGTGTGGCTTATGCAAATTTAACTTGAGATCAAAGACTACAGGGTAAATCCCTCTCGAGAGAGCCCACAAGCGTAAGGAGAATAGAATAAATTTTCTTTTGTGTGTTTTGAATGAGTCGAAATTGCAAATGAGATTAGTGCAAAGGATATCAGTGTAAAAAAGATCAATTACAGGTGGGGGCATGTTGTCTGTGGAAAACATGTGCAGATCGGGGTATATTGTACCTTGGGCGCTGCTGAAAAGCTTTTTATTGTAATCACTGTTGAATAGAGTTATTGGTGTCTCAGTAGATTTGTTGACTAAACGGAGGAAGCTGAGGGTGTGAACTCTTGAGCAGATATTTCCAAGGGACAAATCGTTGCTAAGGAGAAGGGGATCGGAAAAGTTTTAGATGGAACAATTTTTTATATTTAATACACTTCTTCATCAACACCTTGCATATCATATTGATAATTGGAAAATTAAGAAACTAATACTGCAGAAGCGGAGTAACATTGATATTTGGTGTTACTGTGCATAACATTGGTATCCGATGTTGCTATGCATATAATTGGGTGGATTAATAGACATTTTGGAATGACTAATAATAGCCAAGATTTTCTTATGGACCAAACGCGTCAGATTTATTAAACAATTCTTATATGTTTACTCCAATGCATACCCATCTTTGCATTAGCTTCATTAGAGCCGATTGGAGCACACAAAGAACACACATTTGAAATCTCTGAGAATCGTTGTAGTCGAAGTGCTAGTGAAGCATTGAAGTTTTGTGAAAAGATTGTTTATTTTTCAAGAAGGTTATCATTTATTCTACAGATGAGATTGTTCGGAGATGAAAAAAGGTAAATCATAGGTTCAGGATAGAAGGATTTCTCTGAGTGTGTTTATGTTGGTGTTGCAAAGTTCTTTTTTAGAAGGAACTATAATAAAATTGTAGGGGATTTTTTTGTTTGTTTTTCAAATATGCCTTTAATTATGTTCATTATTACTATGGTTTGTACTTTACAATGTGAAATAGGTTAGAAAATTGGTTTAATGGCATGAAGTGATTTATACAAACAATCAAGTGCATGTAAAAGCTCAAAATGAATGGTTGTCGAGTTAGTTTGGCAGTTGTGGATCTAGGGAAGGATCCCTCATTTGTTGACGACATGAGAGTGGTCTTGTAGTGAGGTTATGCGAGAGCTTGGAACATTGTTCAATAATTGACTTTGGGATATCCGTGATTCAGGAGTTTGAGAGTGGAACTCGAGAAACCAACTTGCCAATTACACCTTTACAGGGGTTACAGAAAACTTGATGGAGTTAGTAACCTAGAAGATCTCAAAATGGTAATGATGGAGGGGGACTTATAGGTACAAGTAAATGTATAAAAATATAAAGGTGGACTGGACCATGTACATGAAGGACACTCTAGTACTGTAGTTGCAGTGGTTCGATACCCATGCATTCTGGTGGATGGTTGTTCTTTTATATGGACGTCGACATATTTTTTGTCGTGTTTGTGAACATCGGGACTAAAGATAGACTTTTTTTTATCGAAACAAGTAGTCCTTAATGGGGGGCTTGGAAAATATAATTCCTACTTGTCTCAGTTGTGATGTTTTCCAACTATAGGAATATGTCCCTAATGTTTAGGAGTTGGTTGAGGCATAGTTAGTTGAAAGATTCTCTCCTACTAGTTAACTTCCCAAATTGGTGTGTGGTTGATATATTTACTCAACCAAGAGATTATATGTCCAAGATACATTAGCTATTTAGAGACATAACTTATAGTATTTATATTGTATTATTATTTTGATTTGAATAGAAAAAAATTATATGCTTTATGCAAATTTAACTTATATAAGACTGATTTAATTCACTTGGAAATTCTGTATAGCATGTCCTAAATATCTAAATCAACAAGGATATAAATATCTAAATCAACAATGATATATGTATATTAGATTAATAGTGATAGGTAACATAAGTTTATGTTATCATTTTGTTTAAAGTTTACTAGAGTTTTCTTTTACATTGAGATTCCTATTATAAAAATATAGGGTTTTCTTTTACATTCATGTTCCTATTATAAAATATAAGTGGAAAGTAAGTGGGGAATATGTGTAAACTATTTTCTTGATAATTTTACTTTTTATTTATCTATAATTAATTAATATGTATATAATATTTATATCAAATTATAAAAGTTTTTTTTTCTAAAACTTAAAAAACTAAATTTTATTTCATATAAAATTAAATTAAATAGATTTTAAGTTTGGACAGTTCTTATAAAGATAACCTCCTTACAAACTTACTAACTATATAGTAACATAGTCTTTAATCTATCAAACATAGTTCCATTATTTTTACAATATAAAAACTACTTTATTAATTATATGATAACAAAAATTGAAACTATGGAAAATCCACTTTATAGGAATAGCCAAAATTTAAAATAAATTGATAATAAAAATCAGCCTCGTTAAAAGTAATAATATAAAATAAAATTAATTATAATAAAGTCTACTTTATTAATAGTATGGCAACAAAAGTAGAAGTTATGTAAAATCCACTTTATACAACCAACCACAAATTAAATTAATAATAAATAGAAACCTTAAAAAAACAAACCGCACTAACTCTCCAAAACATACAAAACACCTTTATCAAGACCAGTGTCTTTTTTGGTTAATGCATTTTTCATATTTACAGGGACAAGCATCTCTTCTTGAAAATAGTCACGACAACCTTTGTCTTCCTTTTTTTTTGCCACCGGATCGACATCTGTGTCGTAATCTGACAATTACTTCTGTCCTCTATCGACATCCCATCACCACACAATCCGCTCATCACATTTATTCTTTTCATACCTCATGCTTTATTTTCTTTTTGCACTGGGTAAAAAAAATCAGGTGGCCACGCCTCATGTTTCATTTCCTTTCTCCATGGGGTATTTATGTAGGTGGATCGCATACACTGCAAGGATGATGTGGTTGTGTCCGAGCCGGATAAGTTGAATTTCGTGCACAACGCAACAATCTCATCGTTGTATTTATGGGCCGATAGACTGGGATATAAGGCTCGTCTCGGACTGGGATATAAGGCTCGCCTGAGACGAGCCTTATATCCCAGTCCGAGACGAGCCTTATATCCCAATCTATCGGTCCATAAATGTTCCGAGAAACGAAATGGTCACCGTCAGATTAAAGCAATAAGTTATCCTACAATGGCCATTTCCTCTCTCGATGCATTTATGGACCGATACACTGGGATACAAGGCTCGTCGTTGAGACTTCTGCCACCATAAATTGAACAAATTGTCCACGCACGCACCACAACAACGTCCAAGAAAGCATTCATATCATTCTCAATGACCCCAGGATATGAATCTTCTACGCTTTGTCCTTTGTAATACTCCACGAAACTAAAGTTTACAACTACTTTAAGATTCTATGAAAGTGCTTGCTTTCTCTTTGGTTTCATCGAATTGGTAAAATTATACACATTAAACCAAAATAGTAAAATTATTCACTTTAAAGTGGAAATGGTATCCCACCCTTTTAGTCTTATCCTCCAACTTGATTCCTTTATTTATGGACTTTTTTTTAGAGGTATCCAAAGAAAAATTTCCCAAAAAGAGGAAGGTATGGGTTTTTAGCAACACGTTAATTGAAATTGCATTGATTTCGAGATTTTGATGATGGCAATAATATTTCGATCAAATAAATTATATTAAAAAATTTAAATTAATTATATTGTTTTAAATATAAATGGTAAGTTAATTGTATTTATATAGATGATAATGTTTCTGATAATTTTTATTTTATATAATGCAATGACTCGATAAAAATTATTATTTATTTTTATATAATATAATTACTCAATAATTTAAAATAAGGTTATGGTTTAATCATAAAGATATAACATTTGAGTTTATTTTTTCAGAGTATAAAATTTGAGAAAATGTTTACATCTATAAAAAATTGATATTGATTTGATCTCCTTCAACACTTTATGGATTTATAACTAAAATGATTCTAAATTAATTTGTATTTTAAACGATAAGTTGTTATAATATTCTTTCAATATTGAACAAATAATATTTATTCTTTTTTTTATTTTTCTTAAATTTAATTACAACTACATAATAAACAAATAATAATAGTATAGTATTTTATTGTTGAAATTATATTTGCTACTTTTAGTTGTAATAATTAGAATGTCTATATGAGTAAAGGACATCTTAACTATTAGATTTTTTTATCTGCACCCTTAAATCCCATGATTACAACAAACCAACACGGATCCATATTAACATGAATGGCGCCACGAAGGTTAGAGTGTAACAACTCTAGTTTTCTATGTTTTCTTGAAGTGGAATTATAAAAGTATTGCTTGTCATATTTTTTAAGGATACAAACCTAACATTGCTCCAAGTTCCTTGGACCAATGGTGGGCAAGCCAAAAGCACCATTTTTATTCATCATATGAAGACTGTCATAATTGATGTGCCCAAATCTAGCATGCCACAAGAGATTATAAGACATTGTACCTTCATCAAGGTGTGAAAAATATGCAGAATTATGTACCTATCTAGATGTCCCTTTAAACTTCAATATTTCCTCATCCTGCCATATTGTCAAGATGACCATATTGTTGGAATACATCCTTATTTCAACTTTTCCATCAAACATGTGAATGGAATGGCCTTGCTATTGAATATGCTCTAGAGACATCAAGTTCCTTTGTAACACAGGAAGACAAGGAACATTATGCTAAAGACAGTTTTGGAATCCATACAATTTGAACTTGATGGTGCTACTTCATGTAGGTAAGACTAGAGTTATCAAAAAAATTTACAGCAACATTTATATTGTCATTGAATTCTTCAAATGTCTCTTTGAAAGGTCATGTGGAAAGTTGCACTAGTGTTAGGAAACCAAGCGCCTTTCCAATAAGTAAATGAACTTTTGAACTAATATTCATTTATTTGGTGTATCATTTTATAAACATGGAGCAATATGCTTGTATTTTAACATATAAATGATTCATAGAAGGATAAATACCAAGGAAAAAAGAATTCCGTGGATGTAACTCTGACTATGGTGTAACTATGATTCAAAATTCAATTGGATATCCATTGGAAATAGTGGTTGTTTGATCTCGCCTTTATTCCATAATTTCATAAGTTAATTCATAATTTTATCTTATTCACTAATTTGATGGTGTCATGGTATTATATATATTTTTTCTTTTTACTATTGATTATACAAGTTATACTTTTGATTATAGAGTTTAGACATATTTTAAAGATCTTCTGAAGTCTTTATATTTGTAGACTTAATCCTTTATTCTTTATGCACATAAACAAGGTTTACTTTTATTTAAATTCATAAGATATTCATATGATATGATGATTGAAGCTGGAGCTTGGACCGCATATTTGTTGTACACTGTTAAGTACATCTAATATCCTGCGCTTCTTGGGTCCTCCAAAAGTTAATGGAAATTTTCTAGCACCAAGGAAATGGAGCAGGTAAAGTTTAAAATGAAAATTCAAAGCCATAACCACCTACTTGTTTTACAAATATATCTTTTAAATGTTAAATTTAGATTATGATTTCGTATCCTTGAACTTCTTTTATCCGGGTTCTTGATACGAAAACATTTTCGTTACCAATAAATAAACCATTGTTAGATGGATGTGATGGAAGTTTATTGATATGTATAAGCTAAAAAACTGCCTTGCCCTTGAGTTGTTGATGGTGTTATAGGAAATGAAGTTGATACATATATTAAGTTCTTAATTCTCATGTGGTAATTCCAATGACAATTAGTATTTTTGCATGCTTTATAGATAACAATGATAAGCAAAGAATAGTTCCAAATCAAGAGTTATCTTTTGGGAAATAATTATTGATTATCAACCCTAGAAGGAATTATCAAGTCCCAATGAATTAATGGTATACCATGCAATCAACACCAAAGTAATGTTTTTATTCAAATTTTGTGCGAAGTTACACAAAGGCTGTCTCTTTTACCTATATTGATAATTATTTCTCAAGACTTATTTTAGATGGATGTTATTTTCTTCTATGAGCCACAAGGCAAGAAGGAGAAGGCATGAAATTTTTCTAAATGTCCCTTTATTTAACCCTTTCTTGAACTGTATCATAGTTGAAGAATTGATTCTATCTTATGCGACACCAAGACCAACACCATCATACTAAATCTGTCATCTTGGATTGATTCATTAGTAGATATGGTCAATTATTGGAATCTATTTTCCCCAATGTAAGTAATCAACGATATCTAATGTGTCCTACTGCCCACAAAACACTCATGTCAAGGGTTCTTCTATTTCTTCCATTGAAAATCTAGTTCTAGTCATAGTTTTGCTATTATGCTCACTGGTATTTGCCTCTGTTGTCATATCAAAGCCAGGGATTTGAAGAAGAGAAATGAATCAAGATTCTTGAAGCAAACAACATTGCAGAGGTTGGACTTCACCCCTCACAGTTGAAATCATTTGGTATACTCTGCAACAACTTATGTATTGTCATGCATTTATTCTTGTGGGTATAGGACGAAGTTGTGAAAAATACAATATTCCTAAGAAGCACTCGCATGATTTCCTTGTGCATATTTTCAAGGGTACAAATAATTTTATATTCAATGTCTTCTCCTCGACAAAAATCGATGACCTATTGAAAGTAAGGGATAAATAATTTACACTGATTGCACTCTATGTTTTTGAAGATAGTAACTGAGTGTATTTTCCTTGTTGCAAAATGTATGTGCTTCGAATGTGTGAATAAGGAATTTTTTTTAGGTTCTTTTGATTAAAAAAGACCACAACAACTAAAGTAATATCATATAACAATTTTTTTTTAAAGAAAACTAGTTGTTTAATTAACATCTTATATTATGTTTCATGTTCCAAACTACAAGATAACGAAAGTCAAATTTTTGTTTGTGCTATCATTTTTCTAATCTTCTCCATTAATTTTTAAATAAAATATTTTGAACTAGTAAATTTGTGAATTTGTTGTTCCAAGATTTATCCTACCAAGCTTTCCAAATCTATTTGTAACACACCTCCTCCCACATTTACCCGAGCTAACTGGTCCACTGCAATAAACATGTGGCGAAGAGTTACTATGATATGATTCAACATCCCAAGTGCAGTTAATGAAGTGGAACCAACATGATATAACTAATCTGACATTTCACAGATGCTATAGAACCCTCAAGAGCCAACCAACCCTTCCAAGTGACAAACCCCCAAGACAACTTGAAATTTCCCTGATTTGGACCCTCTGTCACTCCCATGACAAACCATGCATGTGACTGAGGCCTTCCAGTCACTCCCACAACAAGGCATGCTAACGCCTATGGAGTTTTCAAGGAATTTCTAAGTGCGCAATCCCAAATTCTTAGCCACTTTTGCGAGGCCAGGTCTAAGGCCACCACCCATAATTTCATGGAATTCTAAAAAATGATAAATAACATTGAAACACAATTACTAATGCAAACATTGATACCAATACTTTATCCGACCCCTAATAAAAATGACATGAATTTTGTCAAACATGTCATAAATATGTAACTATAGGTCATTAAAAAAAATCTAAGCATAGAGATCTCATACTTATTTGAGAATTGTGAAGGTGGACGAATATCTCCTCCCAATAGCTACACTGTTGTCTAATAGGTCATTCTTTCATTAAAATTTCATATACTAACCAAAACATGATAAGAGCCATACATTAAGACTGTCATAAAACATGCTTATAACCAACAGATAACCAACAACATAACAATGATAGAACAACACCCATGAAATACAAGAGGAAAATATCTCTTACTAACATATGAAGAATGCAACTAGGTTTGGGACTTCCACGTGCCACCCGACCATAAATTGGGTTGAACCAAGTCTTTCTTTCATCTAATCATCCCCATGCCATATCGCAAGCATGAATGTGGGATCTCATGGAATAAACCAATCAAAACAAAACTAGGAGTTCCATAGGCCAAACCACCTCAACCCTCAATCGGTGATTCCACCTCGCAGTTGGACATCATTAAACATCACCAGATCAGTCTCTACCCAAGCTTTCGAGGGCTCTACAACATTTGTTCCAACCAGGGTTTCCAGGACTAGTAACTCAAACCACAATTGTTTTCAGTCTTCCAGAGCGTTTTTCCAACCAAGGCTTCCAGGACTGGTAACTCAACCAACTAAGGGCTTCAAGAGCGTTTTTCCAACCAGGGCTTCCAAGATTAATAACTCAACCCAAGTTGTTATAGGGCTTCCATAGCATTTTTCGAACCAAGGGTTCCAAAAACTAATAACTAAGCCCACAACCAAAGGAACATGAGCACCAACCAGAAAACAAATATAAAACCCACAATACCATGGCTATCAAGGAAATGGAAAGGCTAGGAAAAACCACTGTTAATCCAGGAAATCCTCCATGCCAGTGACAAATCATAACCAAGAAACCACATGCATATTTCATGCATGCCCAAACTAGTAAGAAAACCATACATGCAACTCGGTAACTGCAAGAAAAACCAAATGTAGCTACTGACCCCAATGTCCCCTTGTGCTTTCCTACTCTTCCTTTTCCTTCTTGCTCCAAATCCGAAGTATGCCATGTTCCTCCAAGAGTGCTCCAAGAAAACCCTATGTGTCCAAGAGTATGAGAGAGAGATAGAATAGAACAAGAACTCCAAAAACTGAACTGAAAAAATATAAACCAACAAAATCCATGAACTGATCCTAAGAAGACTTTTTATTAATAATGCCTCTATATTTTTCCATTTCCATTATTTTCCTTCATTTTCCTCCTCACATGCAACCTATGACCTTTCACTTTCCTTTTCTTATTTTTCCATTATTTTCATAAATAAAATGTCAGTAAATTCCTGATGCATTTCCAAAGCCTTTGCCAATTTCCATAGCCATTAATTAATCACAAGTGATTCCCCATTACTATGATTTTTTCAAACATTAAGCTTGGAATACATGTCTGATGACCATGGTTATTATTTTTCCTTTATTAATTTTATTACATGGATTTTTGACAAGGGTTGTTACAGAACCCTCCCCCTTGGGAAAACATGGTCCTCGATGTTCTTCAATGACGCGTACAACCAGAAAGTCTGTTGGAAGAAAAAATACCTCACATGGAGCTTTATAACTTAGCTCGTTGCAATATTTACAATGAACAACTTGTTTGATTTGGTAAATATAAATACATCAGCCGTAACCTAAAAATGTACGCATTTACATACAATTTATAGTTTTTCCTAATGCGTTGTAAATTACGAAACGCACCGCAAAAACATCGATGTGTTAGGTTTACGTACCGAACTATGGTGCACCTTATAAAATTATAGGGTGCACTGTTATCGGTGCAAGACAAAGTTGTTGAACACACTTTTTGACCCATTTTGCAATTCTAATCCGCTAAAAAATTGAATTAGAGAGAAACATAGACATTACCTTGACATTTGGTCATCTGGGAGGCATTATTGACACATAATTGAGAAAAATAAACATCACAACCATTTGAGAAAATTCGAAAGTCACGCACTGAGAATGGTACATAAGGATGGTAAGAAAGAGAAGCACGATGACAGGGCACTTGCATGAGGCAAGAGTGGCACTAGTGCTTTCGAGTTCTACAACATTGTAGATGGTAAAAGTGAAATTTATGGCCGATATTTTTTTTTTATTTAACCTTGTTTTAGTGCATTATTATAACTACACCGGTGTGCAAAATATCTAAGGGAAACGTTTTTTTTTTTTAATAATTAAAAAACCTATAGCGGTGCTCTTGTTAAGGCGCATCGGGGCCTTCAAATACATGTACCACACCAGTGCTTTGTCGAGCCATAACAACAAATTTTTTAAAAATTATAAACCGCCTAGCGGTGCTCTTTCACAGACGTGCCGACACATCACTACAAGGAAAAGACCCTCTAGCGGAGGTTATAAAGGAGGTTTTTAGTGTTATAAAATTGGCCAATATTGTCAAAAAATCATTTTCTACAACATTCGTTTTCGGTAATGAAGGTTTTGGCGTTGCTTCTAACGAAATTTCAACACAAACTAGGCGATCGAAGGTTGTTACGGATGTTTTCCTCATCGGTGCGCGCATCAGGTGTGAACGCACCGATGTGTTTTACCGTGAACGCACCGGTACTGTAAACATAGCAAGTACCGCGATGGAAAACAAATTTTGGACGCGCAGGGGTGTTTAGCAACATCCCGATGCATGTGAGCCAGCAAGACGCACTAGACCGGTGGATGGTGCATGCACCGGGCCGTTAAGGTGTAAAAATGCACTGGGCCGTCTAGGTGCTAAAACACATCGAGTCGTTAAGCTATAAAAACGCACCGGCGTGTTAAAGGAAAACCATACTGATACATGCAACACCTATCGTCCTGCCCAGGTGATAGTTGTTGATAAGCGCACTGGGCATTCTAATTGGTATTGGTATTTGTGTTGTGCCTATAGGTTGTAGAAACGCACTGGTGCGCATTATCATACAAATGTATCGGCGCGTAGTGACGAACACCATACGATGTTCATTTTTTATTTTTTAGAAACATCGACCTGTGACAGTGCAATTATTGTATTTTTTTAAAATTCATTATTCATCAAAAATCGACACATCTTATAACAATATTCGTATAAATTAAATTTTTATTAGTGCATTTGAATGTGATGTTTGGATTAATTTGTTATATCATATCATGAAATTTTGCATCTATTCATTATAATATTTAATCATTGGTGTAACATTTCACAGCCACAATGGAGAATGCAATAGAATAAATTAGAGCGTATTTTATTATTATATATATGTGTGTGTGTGTGTGTGTGTGTGTGTGTGTGTGTGTGTGAATAAGGCACTCTTTTTCATACAAAATGGGACATTTATTGGTATCTCTTTGTTTTTCAAATGGGACACTATGTCCATTACATTAAACAAAATGTCTGATTTCACACACAAATATTTCAAAAAATACAACGCCTTTCTTTGATATCCAAACATATTGATCATCATTCTTCGCTGGAACTGTTGTCACTGCTCGAGTTACTTCCATGACTTGGGCCATTTTGAGGAATGTTTTGTTCACTGTGTTGATTATTTTCTTCTTCTTCAAGTTCCATATACAAGCACAAAAATAAAGTGTAATGAGTGTATATACATCGGTGAGAATAATGAAAATTGCAATATTAAATAATATACATCAATGTAAATCGAAAAGAATTGTACCATAGCAAGAATTTACTCGTAAACTATACACATTCTTTCAAAACCAAATTTTATTCCATCTTTGAATAATTCATTTGTTGGGCAGTTCCATACTTTGTTTCTTGCAAGTTTTATACCACATAACAAATGATAGATTTAATATAAAAGATTCTCTTGTTCTATTAATTATATAGGCGGAGCTAAGTAAAACTAGATAGATGGTTACAAATTCCACAATTAATTTCTGATATGCAAACATATACTGACAACCCATATTTAACCCAATGTCAATCAATTCTTCTGATGGTTCTTCTTTGTATGTTAGCACCCGTTTGAAGACATTCAATTATGATTGTTGTAAAACAACTTAAAATATACAAAAATGAATTCTAGTTAAAGTTGTTATAAGGAAGTAACAATTACTCACAAACATAGATATCAACCCTTTTCTTCCTTGTCTTCCTGTTCTATGTGCTAAATGGGTTCCATTTTTATTTTATTTTTGGTTTTTCTGTAAGAAAATACTTGTAAATTAATATTTAATGCTAAATTGTTTATTTATTGTACCTAATCGAAAAATTCAATGATTACATATTATGTTTGAAGCACGTTTTTTTTGATATGGCTCTTCATGCGATCCAATTATGTCAATTTCTTTGACCATCTTCTTGTACACCTTTTTGGACATTCCTATTGGCATATTTATGATATCAATTCATTCATCTTTTCATATTTTCATAATTTTCGTGAAATGTAACATGACAATAAACTATTTAATTTTTATATTGATATATGAAAAGTAAATATAAGAAAAGTAATATTTATAAATGATTACTTTTTCATTCTTTCTTTTTTGTTGTTGTGCGTTTTTGCTATTAAAAGTCTGACATATCTCATTGACCAATTCTCTGGAAACTCATCCTGTAGTTTAAATAAAATTTGGTTCTTGGCATCATTGGATTGATTTTTATATTGTAAGTGAAAAGAACGTCTATACATTCATTCTACTAGATTCCTCAAAGTTTTTTAAAAGTTTTACCCCTTTTCGTTAACCTACAACACCACTCCAAATGAGCTAAGGAGCAATTCATTTTCATTTTCATGTTCTATTTTTTTTCTTTTCTTAGAACAACATTCCTTTTCTTCGCTGTTGGTCCCAGTAGAACATTAAACATATGCGAATTAATAGATTTTTTGAAACATGTTATCTAATGTTTTTAAGTATATTATTAATGAAAATTAAAAAAAGAAACTCATATTGGATCATTAAGGGAATTTTGAGGTCTAAAATGGGACTCGTAAGGAAATTATAAAATAATTGTGGAAATTATAAAATAATAGTTGATTATGTCATCAAATTTTAGAGGGAACACTACAAGGAAAAGACCCTCTAGCGGATGTTTTTGAGGATCCCATTATAAAAATACCCCATACATTCGTTTCTAGCGAAGGTTACTAGAAGAGGTTGGCAGGTGGAGGGTTTTGCAGATGTTTTCCACTCGGTGCGTTTATCATTCAACATCGCATCACTTATCCTTACAAGAGAAAGCACCGGTGCGCAAAAAACATTGGCACACCGGACACCGTGCGCTCTATACACACTCACTCGATGCGTCATATTACTATAGAGCACTGGTGCATCACAACTCTTCTGCGTCGGTGCATCATAAAATACCACGTCAAAATTGAAAACGCCCAGTGCGGTATGAATAACCCGCACTGGTGCATCATAAAACAACGCGCCAAAACACAAACTGACCAGTGCATTTGTAAGAAAATGCATTGGTGCACCGATAAATCACACGCACTGGAAAAGGGTTTTAAGAAAATATTACGGCAAAAAAACCAGATTTTTCACTTTTTTCAGTGCTCAAGAGCTCTCAATTACCAGTGCGCTCTACAAGAGAATGCACCGGTGCGCATAAACTCTTCCGCGCCGGTGCATCATAAAACACCACGCCAAAACAGAAGCGCTCCAGTGCATTTGTATAAAACACACTGGTGCGCCTATAAAAAACGAGCACCAAAAAAGGGTTAAATAAAAAAAAAAAATTACAGCAAAAAAACTGCATTTTTCACTTTTTTGCTCTTAATCACCGGTGCGCTCTACAAGAGAAAGCACCAGTCACTCAAAACATTGGCACACCAGACACTGTGAGCTCCGTACAAACATTCCCGGTGCATCCTGTTATTTTAAAACACCGATGCTTCAAGACTATTCCGCCCCATGCGTCATAAAACACTGCGCCAAAACTGAAACAACCCAGTGCAGTGTTAAGTAGCCATCCCAGTGCATCATAAAACAACGTGCCAATTCTGAAAACGCCCAGTGCATACTTACGAAACCGCACTGGTGCGTCTATAAAACCTCAGACACTGGAACAAGGTTAAATAAATAAAAAATTACAGCGAAAAGACCACATTTTCACTTTTCTCAGTACTCTAGAGCTCTCAAGCACCGGTGCAATTTATCCTTCTCTGAGTTTCCTTGACATCAGTGCTCCCATTGCACCCATTGCACGCACTGCTGCTGTGCATTTCCCACCAATCTCCATCTTGCATTTTGCAAAACGGTGGGAAAATTTTCTTTTGCAAACTATATAGCCAATATGCCTCCTCGACGGCGAAATGTACAGGTATTTTTCTAGTTTTTCCATAATTAAACTTTCTAGTGGATTATGATGCACCGGCACCGACAATGGTGCATGACTTTTTTTGGCTCCACCACGCCAAAACAGACTAGTCGGTGCGCATGAGCCGTTTGGCTCGCACTGGTAAGTGGTGCTGCTTGTAAAATATAGAGGCCGCACTGCAATCGGTGCTAATTATATCTGCACCGTTTCTGGGGAGATACCAAAAGGCGCCCCACATTATTTTAAAATTTAAATAGAATTGGCAGTGCGGTCAATTAGTTGGGCGCATCGTTGACCATTGGAATAGCAACGCGGTGCGTTGACGGATATATCCATCTCGGTATCTTTCAGTGCATCGCATTTGGCATTCCGACAAGGTCAACGGTGCGACCGGGTAAAAGACTGCACCATTGACTATATAATTTGTCAAGAAGTTGGTGCGCTGACACGACAATA
Source organism: Pinus albicaulis (assembly GCA_034641835.2). Classification (NCBI taxonomy): domain Eukaryota; kingdom Viridiplantae; phylum Streptophyta; class Pinopsida; order Pinales; family Pinaceae; genus Pinus; species Pinus albicaulis. Next base: position 685,298,335 of record CM076574.1, on the reverse strand, counting down.
CGCGCCGGGGCGTATATTGTAGTCAGCGCACCACTCTTATAACACCATATTTTATTCAGCAGGGCATGAAAAAATTTCAGCTACACCGTATACAGTGTGTTTTATTTCATCTGGGGCACCGCCACCGGTGCACTATAAACAATAGCCGCACCGACACTGGTGCATGACTTTTTTTGGGGCGCACCGACTGGTCTGTTTTTTTTTTTCCAAATTTTTTTTTATTGTATATTCCTAAATAAATGTATGATTTAATAGTTTTTTTATTTAATATTTCGATGATTCAGAGAGAATAAGAGAAACAACAGCAACAACAGACGGAGTAGTATGACATGCTTCGCCAGTGGGAGGCATGAGAGAGGGAGAGAGATGCGTACCCTCGCCCTATTACAGTAGATACCCAGGGGTTCCTAAGGAAGGTATGCCTACTCAAGTTCTATGAGGAGGCTACTTCCCTAAAGGCCCATAGTGTCTTTTTGAGACATCTTATCCGCAGGTGGAATGCCCACCGACAGGCTTTCGAGGTTGGTCCTGACCAATGGTACACACCCACTAAGGAGGATATTTATTTCATTATAGGGCTATCGAGGAGAGAGGTGGATTTTCCCTCGTTCCCAGAGGTTCCAGCTGGTTATTTAGAATGGAGTCAGTTAGTTTACTCCTAGAGATACATTGGAGCAAATGCACTGTCTCCTTCAGTGTTTCAGGTCCCTGGAGGGCAGCTATGTATTGGTGCATTTGGTAGACAGGACGTGCAGTGCCTCTCATTTCTCATTTCTACCATTTCGCACAACACTAGTGATGGGCAACGCATTAGTTGCCTGCTTCTATATTATGTTGATTCTTTAGTACAGGAGCCACGACTTGTCAGGTGGTCTGCCATTTTTTTGCGGTAGTTTTGTACGACCTTAGATAGATGGCGTGCTCATGCATAAGGGAGGGTCAACTTCCTTTTTTCTTCAGAGCTTTTTTGTTTATTTTTTGAGAGGTTTCTAGAGATAAGGCCTGCTTTTTTCAGTAGCCTCGTAGGCCGATGTTGGAGGCCCGGATGCACATGTGGGGGCAGATGATGCCCAAGAGGGGAGAGACTATGTTTCTAGCCATGATATCGCATGATGCACTGGACTTACTATCCAATGTTGACATCTGCATCCATTTATTATAGTCCCCCATCCGTATGCTGGATTGGATTGGCGAGGGTGTGCCAACATCCTCTTCAAAGCTGATGAGCCGCTAGATGATAGAGGTAATATTACTGTTTTATATATTTAAATTTATTCTAGGATGTTCTTTAACTTGTTTTTATTAAATTGTGTAAAGAAAATGTCTAATTATTGTTGTGTACTTGTATATATTTTGCAAACATTGATAGCGAGGAGATGCCAGAACCACCACATGATCCAGGTGTGGATCCTGATGATGATTAGGACATGGCAGATGCTGAGGCTCATGATCAAGAGGCCGGTGGAGAGAGACATGATCCTCATGCTAGTGCGCCGGTACTGCCTTTTGCTAAGCGCGGTCAACTTGATACTCAATATAGGATGGAATTGGGCGACCAACTCAGTGCATTGATTGTTGAGGCGGGTACCAGGCCCGCTCATTACAAAGACATACAGGTCGATGATAGGCTAATACGGATGTGTAGAGGCATGCTACGCGACATGTACAACATGATGCGGCATGTCGTAGGAGCTACGACAATTGTTACGCGACTGAGGAGGGTTGTTGCATGTTATAGGCGTGGTCGAGTCGCAACACTTGATGGACAGTCCGCGAGTAGTGACTCATCTCATGATCGTTCACCTCGAGCCGCACCTGAAGAGAATGAGGCTCCACTAGCATCTAGCAGTCATCATGGAGATGAGGCTGGACCATTAGCCACATCCAGTCATCAGCAGCGTGCAACATCCATCAGTATTAGTCATAATCATGAGCAGGCTGGACCATCGAGCATCTAGGCTACACCATTGACTAAGCATACCTCCACTAGTACTGCTTATATTGATGTTTTACTACCACCAGCTTATCCATCCATCAGTACTAGTCATGATCATGAGCATGCTCAACCATCGACCGTTGAGGCTGCACCATTGACTGAGCAGACCTCCACTAGTACTGCTATTGATGTTGACGTACTACCACCAGTCGATCCATGACATTTATATTACAATAGTATATTTTTAACATTATTCAGTTATATATATATATATATGGTCCATGTATTTTATGTTCATGTTGCAGTTGTACTTAATTTACATGTTGGCGATTATCATGATGTGTATATTATTAGGTCATGTTAGATATGTTCATTTAATGTTTAGCTTGCAGATAGATGTGTATGTGATAGCATGCGTTATTTGACATGAGATGTATATATATTTGATGTTTTTGTTGTGATGATGTTAATATATAATGTTAATTTGATGTTTTAATGTGTTTTTCAGTCGATTATGATGTTTGTACGATGATTATCATGATCGTCATGTTTATTAATTAATTTAATATTAAATTATGACCATGATATTTATTAAATATTATGTCGTGATTGTAATTGAAATTGAAATTTTAATTGTATGCAAAATTGTAAAATTGTATTTGTATATGTAATTGTAATTTTAACTGTAATTGTATGTAAAATTTTAATTCTAATTGTAATATTTAATTTACTGTGAAATGATTGTAATTGTAATTTTAATGGTAATTGTATATATGACAGATTGTAAAATTGTAATTGTAATTGTAACTCTAAGTAAAATTTTAAAATTGTAATTGTAATTTTAATTTTAATTCTATGTAAAATATTTGTAAGATTGTAATTGTAATTGTAAATGTAATTCCGATTCTAATTCTAATTGTATATTGTAAAATATTTGTAAAATTTTAATTGTATTACTGTGAAATGATTGTAATTGTAATTTTAATTGTAATTGTATATATGATAAATTGTAAAATTGTAATTGTGATTGTAAATGTAATTCTAATTCTAATTCTAATTGTATATTGTAAAATATTTGTAAAATTTTAATAATATTACTGTGAAATGATTGTAATTGTAAAATTTTAGTTATAAATGTAATCATATTTAAAATTAAAATTCTAATTCTAATTCCAATAGTAATTGTATGTGAAATTGTAAAATTGTAATTGTAATTTTAATTTTAATTGTAATTGTAATTGTATGTAAAATATTTAATGTAAAATTTTAATTGTAATTGTAATATTTAATTTATTGTGAAATGATTGTAATTGTAATTGTACATATGACAAATTGTAAAATTGTAATTGTATGTAAAATTCTAAATGTAATTGTATGTAAAATTACAATCGTAATTATATGTGAAATTGTAAAATTGTAATTGTAATTCTAATTCTAATTCTAATTCATGTACTTTAGAAATTATCATTATTTTATTATGAACTTTCTATAGTCCGGTGTGCTTATCATCATAACACGCACCGGTGCGTCTTATTACTCCGATGCACCGATGCTTCAGAACGCTTCTGTACCGGTGCGTCATAAAACACCGCGCCAAAACAAAAACCTCGATCTTACAAATCGCCTTGGTGCGCCTAAAAACAACACACATTGGAACAGGGTTATTCTGTAAAGTGCAGTATTGGAGCAGCGGAGAGTTCGAATTGCAGGCAAGAATTTTTCTGAGGAGATGAGGGTTTGAAAAGAATGTGTTTAAAAGCAGTTGGGAGTATTGTCTGAGCTTCGGTTGGCTTACATAAACTTTTACCGGCAAAGCTAGCATTGCATAAAATCACATTTTCGGCTTTCAGTTGACCCTGAATGGCATCCCTAACTTGTCTGAGTTGTGGTCCTGTGGATGAAAATAGTGAAAAGTCTGCTTGTATTATAAATGGAAATCCAGTGACCATTTCTGTGGGAAGAAAAGCATAGATACTTGCAGCTACCATATTTCCACCTGCAAATTGGTTTCCCATTGGAAAAACTAATGTGATAGCCTATTTTTAATTGTCTTTCCTCTGCTCAACCATATACTCATTTTCTATGGGAAACCATTGCCTCCACATGTAATAACTTCATGGTCTAGTCGAAAATCGGTCTTCTTCTGCTAATAAATGCAGAACGAAGGACTCGTTTTCATTGCTCCCAGAACATTATGTTGTACTAATTGGTGGTAGGTCATCCGTCTATCTGCAAATTAAATTCTAAAACGTATTGGTTGCAAATAGTTAAGTGCCAATTATAACAGGTTCACATGCCACAATTGCCCACTTGGGCGCTATAGTATTGCATCTTCACACGCCCCACATTGCATTTTCTCCACATAATTAGTGGGGACCTCCTGCAATAAACAAAATGCATTGGAAGAATAGTTATTTCCATCAAGATTTTATCCAATTCCAATTCTCAATTTTAATTTTAATTCTAATTCTCAAGACTAAACAAAATTATAATTCTCAATTTCTATGGTTGGAGTTCAATAAATTTTCATGTACACACCTAAAAGTAATTTTGGTGCCTTAACCGCAAATTGGTGCTGCTGTACATATAACCGCATTAATGTCGGTGTTACAAAACGACGCACGGTGCGGTGCTATCAAGTGACACACCGGTGACGAATAAACACAAATTAAAAAAGCGCAACTCTATTTTCTTTAAGTGAAAAAAAAGAGGCAAATTGGAAAATGGGCAGCAAAATATTTTCGAAAATCTAATTTCACAAAATAATTCTTTACATACTAAACACTTTTTTTTATTTCACTATTTTTGTTAAAATTTTCTGCCAGATATTTGGAGGAGACATATCTGGAGCAAGAGAGCACGACGGCACTGTGGAGCAGTAAAATACGTTCGAATAAAAGTATTCAGATAATCAGAAATCAAACATCTAGTGATTCAAATCCTGTATCATAGAATTTCAAACCATCTCGTGATTAAATTTGATTTTTTTTAGCTTTTTCTGTAGTTTTATCCATTTTTACCCTAAACCCTTCATTTTTTTTTTCCCTTTCTTCTCTCTGTTTTTGTGATTTCAGAATTATGGCTTTTCATTTTAGATTGACATCCAACCTACAGGATGACTTGCATAGTTGGATCCCAATCCATTCGGCCATTGTGTGAATTTATGGAAAAAATGGATTTTTTTTTTTTTTATCGGTGCACCCGGCGTAACTTAGCGTCCTAGTGCGCTTTATTATAAAGCACACCGCGCAAGTATTGTGCAACAAAAAATTTGAAAACAAATTTTTAAATTAGTGCAACATATCTGAAATAGGGCATTGGTGCTCTATGTTATGAGGATAGCATCGTACGGTCTATAACACTGTTTTTGCGGTGTGTTTATAATACCCCACGCACCATACGATCTATTATACTATTTTGCAGTGCGTTGGTAATATCCCCACACACCGACGACAGTGTGTACAACAAGAAATGCGCACCGGTGTCTTGAGATTTATTTTTTACCTGAAAATTTGACAATTTATTTATAAATATATTAATGAATGATATGCTACATGTTTTAGATTGATAAAGAAATGACTGACAAGAGATCAAGTAACAAAAATACCGATAACCCATCAAGAAAAATAAAAATGGCAAGCTTTTTGTAAATTATTTATAAAAAATATTATTTTTGAACTATATGTAAGTTTAAATAAAATGTATTGTTTACTATGTATCATGCAGAGCCACAAAATGACAAATCTCGATAATATTATTTCTGATCTAGGACCAGAAAAGCGTAAAAGCTTGATGGAAAACTTGCAAAATGATGAATAAGGTGAATGAAAAAATACTATCAATCCAATATGAGTTTATTTTCTTAATTATCATTAATAATATACTTAAAATTTTTAGATAACATGTGTCAAACAGTCTATTAATTCAAATCTGTTTAATGTTCTACAGGGACCAACAACTCAGAAAATGAATGTTGCTCTAAGAAAAGAAAAGAAATAGAACATGCAAATGAAAATGAATTACTCCTTAGCTCATCTGGAATGGTACTGGAAGTTAATGAAAGGGGGAAAAACTTTTACAAAAGTTTAAGAGATTTAGTGGAACAAACGTATAGACGTTCTTTACACTTACAATACAAAATTCAATCCAATGATTCCTAGAACCAAATTTTATCTAAACTACAGGAAGAGTTTCTAGAGAATTGGTAAATGAGGCATGTCAGACTTTTAATAGAAAAAACGTACAACAACAAAAAAGAAGGAATAAAAAAGTAATATTCCTTTAAATGTTTGTCTAGAATTATTTATAAATATCACTTTTGTTATATTTACTTTTCAGATATCAATATAAAAATTAAACATTTTATTGTCATGTTACATTTTTAAGAAGATTATGAAAATTTCAAAAGATGAAAGAGTTGATATCAGAAATATGCCAGTAGGAATGTCCAAAAAGGTGTATAAGGAGATGGTCAAAGAAACAGACAGAATTGCATCGTAGGAGGAGCCATCTCAACAACAACGTGCTTCAAATCTAATATGTAATCGTTGAATTTTTCGATCATTAGGTAAAATAAATAAACAATTTAGCATTAAATATTAATTCTCAAGAATTTTCTTGCAGAAAAGAAAATAAAATGGAACCCATTCAACACATAAAACAGGACGACAAGGAAGAAAAGGGTTGATATCTGAGTTTGTGAGTAATTGTTACTTCCTTGTAACAAATTAACTAGATTTCATTTTTGTATTTTTTAAATTGTTTTACAAAATCATCATTGAATGTCTTCAAGCAGGTGCTAACATACAAAGAAGAACCACCAGAAGAATTGATTGAAATTGGGTTAAATATGGGTTGTGAGTATATGTTGGCATATCAAAAATTAATTGTGGAATTTGTAAGCATATGTAGATCTTGTTTTACTTAGCTCTGTCTATAATTAATAAAACATACACATATTTTATATTAAATATACGATTTGTTATGGGGAATAAAACTTGCAGGAAACAAAGTATGGAACTGCGCCAACAGATGAAATTTTGAAAAATGGCATGATACATGGTTTTGAAAGAATGTATATAGTTTATGAGTCAATTGTTGCTATGGTACGTCATTTTTCTTTTTGATTTACATAGATGTATATTATTTAATATTGCAATTTTTATTATTCTCACTAATGTATATACACTCATTTCAGTGTATTTTTATGTTTGTAGATGGAAGGTGAAGAAGAAGAAAACAATCAACACCATGAACAAAATATTCTTGAAAATAACCCAAGTCATGGAAGTAGCTCTAGCAGTGACAACAGTTCAAACGAGGAATGATGATCACTATGTTTGGATATCAAAGCAAGGCATTGTATTTTTTGAAATATGTCTGTGAAATTAGACATTTTCTTTAATGTAATGGACATAGTGTCCAAATTGAAATAAAAAGGGATACCAGTAATTGTCCCGTTTTGTATGACAAAGACTGTCTTATTCATATATATGATATATCATAAAATATGTTTTAATTTATTTTATTGCGTTCTCCATTGTCGTTCTCAAATGCACTAATAAAAATTTGATTCATATGAATATTTTTATGAGATATATGTATGTCGACTTTTGATGAATAATAAATTTTAAAAAACTACAATAATTATGATATGATATAACAAATTAATCCAAACATCACATTCAAATGCATTAATAAGAATTTAATTAATATGAATATTGTTATAAGATGTGTCAACTTTTGATGAATAAAGAATTTAAAATAATCACAATAATTGCACTGTCACAGGTCGATGTTTCTAAGAAATACAAAATGAAAACCGGTGCATATCAGTAATTGTACACCAGTGCGTTTGTATTAAGAAGCGTGCCGGTGTGTTTCTACGACCTATGAGCACCGAAAAAACACCAAAACCAATTAAAAATATCGGTAATTTTGTGAGGTACAACGCACCGGTGATTTTGTGTCTATACGCACTACGATCTATGGGCACCACACAAATACCGATACCAATTATAAATCTCGGTGTGTTTGTGTGATAGTGTGCCCCGAGGCTTTTATGTGTCTATAAACACCAGTGCATTTGTACGACCTATGGGCACCTCATGAATACCAATACCAATTATAAATCTCGGTGCCTTTTTGTGATACTATGCACTGGTGCATTTCTATACGTCTACGCACCGGTGTGTTGATACGAGCTATGGGCACCGCGCAAATCCCAAGACCAATTAGAACGGTCCTGTGCGTTGTATCACCAACACTACGCCCAGTGCAGTTTTATACCTTAACGGCCCGGTGCATTTTCCTTCGACTGCCTCGGGGTACCTTTTATATGTACACACCGGTGTGTTCAAGCCAAAGTAGCGCACCGATGAAAAAACATCCATAATAACCTTCAGCCGCCCATTTCTTTTATTTGTGTTGAATTTCCATTAAAAGCTCCGCCAAAATCTTCGTAACCATAAACAGATGTTGTAGCAATCTTTTTTTGAAAATTTTGGCCAAATTTATAACACTGAAAAGCTCCTTTATAACCTCCACTAGAGGGTCTTTTCCTTGTAGTGGAAAAAATAAAAAAACTATTTTTTTCAACTCGTATTTTCAACTTATCTCCCAAAGTGTTTACTCAAATTGTGAGTGGGAATAATCGTTGGATGCATAATTTAATTTTTCATCCAAAGAGTACCCATGTTGTATACTTTCATTGGATCCTGCTACACGAAAAATGAGAAATACATTTAACACGTAATTGCAATCACATTTTTTCATGTATTTTTCATTTTTTGTTGTAGCAATGTCTACCAAAAGTATGAGACATAGGTGCTCATTGGATGATGAATTAAATTTTTCATCCAACGCGTACTCCCATTTGAAATTTGAGTAAAAACTTTGGGAGATAAGTTGAAAATACAAGTTGAAAAAGTCGTTTTATTATTTTATTATTTTATAATCTTTTTATCATTTTACTTAAAAAATGGTGAATCATCCTCTATGGTTGACATCATCATCTTGAATCATATTGGCTCCTATAAAGTTTGTTTTTGTTGTACATTGTTCTTAGGAGGCCCATTTTAGACCCCAAATTTCCCCTAATGCGGTAGTATTTTTTCATTCACCTGATTCATCCTTTTGCAATTTTTCCATTAAGCTTTTACGCTCTTGTGGTCTTAAATCAGAAATAATCTTATCAAACTTTGTCATTTTTTGGCTCTGCATGATACATAGTAAACAAGAAATATTAGTTAAACTTACATATAGTTCAAAATAATAATTTTTGTAAAGAATTTACAAAGAACTTGCATTTTTTTTCTTTTCTCGATGCTTTATCACTATTTTTGTTACTTGATCTCTTGTAATCCATTTATTTATCAATATGAAACTTCTACCATACAATTTATTAATATATTCTATAAATAAATCACATGATTTTCAAGTAAAAAAAATAAAAAAAACAAGAAAACGGTGCGCCTTTCAACAAGTATACACCGAAGGCGATGTGGTAGGTTCTTATAAACGCACTTTTCAAGTAAAAAAAATTAAAAAAATCAAGAAGAGGGTGCACCTTTCAACAAGTACACACCGAAGCCGATGTGGTAGGTTATTATAAATGCACCGCCAAAACAGTAGAAACACCATACTATAGGTTCTACGGTTTTTTTTTAAGTAGAAAAAACGTCTGGTTTATATTTAGTACAAGTAGAAAGTTAAGGGATTGTTTTACGTCCATTTCTATGTTCCATTTCTATATTTTGTTCCATCATCAAAAGGCCAAAAATACAGTACCCTTGTACACAGAATTATCAATCACTTTTACAAAAAGAGGAATAATTTCTGCCGAGAGAAATGTAATTCCACTACAATTTCTTCCTTCTCAAGTAGTGGGTTCGATACTTAACATATAACCTTTTACCATATTAAAAGCGTAGATTCCATTGATATTGGGTATAAACGCCAAATACCAACAACCAATACCTCAATTACTTGCACTTCCTCTTGATTGTCGTTAATAAAATTTTAACCTTGCGTTTTTCACCATGTCCTAAGGCATCGATTAATTCATACTGCATTTCTCCAAAACATCCATTTAGCCACTTCTTAGATAGGTTCTCTGTCGTTTCGTTGTTCTCATTGTGGATGTGCGTGAAGGATATGGTGGAGAAAGATCTTCTCAAGTTGATTATCCTATCTAGCCATGCTGAGAGGTGGCCCAGAGCCAGATTAGACCGATTGTTCATATATTCAATGAGAACCTTAGAATCCCAAAACACCCACAACCTATCAATATATAATTGTTTCGTGAACCAAAGAAAACCCTAGAGCGCGAGTAATTCGGCCCTCATATTGGTACCCTGGCTGACATACCAATGAATTTTATAATAAATCTCAAAAGGTTTAAGTCTAAACGAGAGATCACTTAGAGGTTTATGATGGATCTTGAGTTTTCTGCAGTGCCGAATTATCATTGAAGATATCATAGCAGGTTTATTATACTTCTCTTCAAAAATCCACTTGTTCCTACAACACCATAGGCTCCAATGGAAAAATATTGGAATATTATTGAATAACTTACCTTTCCCGTACCACGAAGTGACGCATTCATTGACATTCGAGTAAACCGGGTCTTCTAAGCTAAAAAAATTACTCAAATTTTTATGGAACTCTTGGGAAAATGTATATGTGTAAAAAAGATGTATGTTGTCCTCATTCCCCTTCTAACACAGTCTGCATACCCTTGGACCAATCTCCTCTTTTTTCCGGAGGTTTTCCCACGTGAGATATTTATCTCTCCACAGGAGCCAAAGGAAAATGATCATTTTATCTGGCCTTTATCCTTCCATATCCTACTAAACCAGCAACTTCTTTCGTCCCCAATATCTACCTTTTTTAGCTCTTCGTAGATGTCTTTGATTATGGTTTGACCCTTATTCAAACTGCCACCCCAAATTACCTGGTCTCCCTTGCTATTATGGAAAATACCCATGATTCTCAAGTTATCCAGGTGATGTTTCCATTTTACTCCCAACACCCCTTGTAGTTTGAAATCCTTTACCTGCTTCCAGTGCGGCACACCTTCCACCCAGTCCTTATAAATAACTTGAGCCAAATAAAAAACTCCTTCATTTGACACAATTACAATTACAATTTTGCAATTTGACAATACAATTATAATTACATTTACAATTTTACAAATATTTTACATACAATTACAATTACAATAAGAATTAGAATTACAATTATAATTTTGCAATTTTACATACAATTAGAATTAGAATTACAGCTACAATTTTACAATTTCACATACAATTAGAATTAGAATTAAAATTAGATTTTTACAATTACACATACAATTACAATTTCAATTTTACAATTTTACATACAATTACAATTACGATGGATACAACTACAATTACATTTTACAAATTTACAAATTTTACAACTTTAATAAAATTAAATCATGACATGAATACATACAATTAAAATTACAATTTTACAATTTCACAATACAATTACAATTTTACAAATATTTTACATACAATTACAATTACAATTACAATTTTACATACAATTAAAATTAAAATTTCAATTATAGTCATGATATAAAATTTAATAAATATCATGATTTAATATTAAAAATAAACATCACAATCAAGATAACCATCATACAAACATGATATTCGACTAAAATACACATTCAAATTCGCTAGCATCATCTAATCATCGTGATCATGATCATTTATCTGCAAGCACATTAAATGAACATATCTAAAATGACCTAACAATACACTGTATAATGTCAAAAATATACAACTGTAATATAATTGCATATAAATGCAAAATATATGGTGGTACATCAATATTAGTACTAGTCAAGGCATGCTCATTCGATGGTGCAGCCTCATGCTCAAATAGATGATGTGCTTGTTGATCATTCGACGGTGCAGTATGCTCAGGAATTGCCTGTTGATGACTAGTTGATGGTGCAACCTGCTCAGTGGATGGTGCAGCTGACTCAAATGGACCTATCTCCTCAGATGGACCTGCCTACTCAGGATCAGGGGCCTTCTCATGACTAGGTGTCTACCGAGATGGTGTAGACTGTTCAGACCATGCCTGCTAATCAGGACTGGATGCTGGTTGCTCATCATGATCTCCGGTGCGAGGTGAAGGCGGAGGAGTTGGAGTACTAGAATGATGATCAATCCCCTCATGATCATGATCATCATATGAGGCGCTGCTCTGTCGTGCATATCCACAAAGCCTACTCCTCATATCATGAGCTAGTGCTCTAGAAGCTCCAACGATATGACGCGTGAGGATAATCATATCGAGGGGCATGCCTCCCCAGAGCTGTATGAGCCTACGATCAGCATTGATCTCTATGATCGTAGTGGGGAAGACTCCCTCATCAACTAGGAGTCGACAGAGTTGGTCGCCCGACTCCATCTTGAATCGGGTATCCGGCCTAAGCCTCACCCCCGCGGGTATCTGCACCCGATCAGGATCAGCTTTGTCACCCTGATCCTCCTCCTCTGCCATCTCCTTGTCAACATCTACACCTGGATCATTTGGTGGGGGTGGAATCATGTCCCCAACGAATGTCCCAATATCTACAAAATATATAGTACACAACAATAATTAGGCATTTTCATTCAACAATTTAATAAAACAAGAACTAAAGAACGTGATGGAATAAATTTTATAATTCTAGTTAATAAATTAAGACAATAAAATGAAACTATATTTATTTAAAGAAAACACTAATATTACCTCTCTCATCCGATAGCTCATCCTGTGTGAAGAGGATGTTGGTACACCCTTGCCAATCCAAACTGACGGACACGCATGGCACCAGAACGAACAAGTTTTCATCAACACTTGATAGCAACTCTAGTGCATCAAGAGATATCCTGGCATGAAAGTCAGATTGGCCCCTCTTGGGCATCATCTCGCCCCACATCTACATATGTACATGCAACATCAGCGTACAAGGATGCTAAACAAAAGTAGGCCTCGTCTTTGGAAACCTATCAAAAAATAAACAAAATAACTCTGAAGAAAAAGGCAAGGTCAACCTCCCATGCACTTCAGAACGACATCTATCTAATTTTGTAAAACACTATCGTAAAAAAATCATAGACCATCTCACAATTCGTGGTGCCTGGAATAAAGAATAAAAATAAAATAAAAGCGGGAAACTAATGAGGTGCCCGTCACTGCTATAGTGTGCAATGCTCATCAGTAGTAGTGAGAGGCGTCTCACCTCCTTTGCACCAAGCGAAGCAATACATAACTGCCCACTGGGCACCTGAAAATATGCAGGAGAAACTATATTGTCCCTAATGTATCTCTGGGAGTACGCCAACTCACCCCTCTTGCATATTCGATAGGGACATATGGAAATTGGGGAAAATCCTGCCCTCTCCTAGATAGGCCAGTAATAAAATATATTTCCTCGTTAGTGGGTGCAAACCACTAGCCAGGACTGACCCAGAAAGCCTGTCGGTGGGCATCCGACTTGAAGATTAACTCTCCCAATAACCCACTATGGCCCTTCAGGGATGTAGCCTTCACGTAGAACTTGAGTAGGCCTACCTCACTTAGGAGCAACTAGGTGGCTTCCATAATAGGGCGAGGGTACAAAAGTCTCTCCTTCTCTCATGCCTCCCATAACTGAATCACGTTATACTGGTCCTCCATATGTTCTTGTTGTTCTCTTTGTTCTCTGCATTGATGTTGCTGAATGATTCACATATTAAATACATTTTTTTTATTAAACGAGAAATATATATATCATTTTTTTGAAAAAAAAAATAAGCAGTCGATGCACATAAAAAATGTTCACGCACCGCCAAAGATAGAAATATTTTTCTGCAGTGCATTTATAGTTTGGTCAACGCACCGCCTAACAACAATACATGGTTAACGGTGCAGTCCTGTAAACAACCGCTGTTGACCATGTACTGTTGTTGGGCAGGTTGTGCGTTGACCTAACTATGTGCCCCGAGGCGAAGGGTTTAGTCAACGCACTGCCCATCAGTAGTACATGGTCAACGGTGTGGTCCTCTAAATGATCACACTTTTGACTATGTATTGTTGTCAGGCGGGCAGTGCGCTGACCTAACTATGTGCCTTGGGGCAGTTAGGTTGGCCAACGCACCGCCCTCCTGACACTAGTACATAGTCAACGGTGCGGTCGTTTAAATGACCGCACCGCAATGTTATTTTTTAAATTAGTCACAGTGCACGTTTTTTCAGTACCGCACCGGAACCCGGTGCGGTTTGTAAATTTACAGGCAGCATCGTAAACGGTGCGAGCCGAATGGCTCGGGTGCACTATGCTTAATTTTTTTGTTTTTTATATTTATTTATTTTAAACGGTTAATTTTAAGTTTTTTTCAAAATCTAACAACATTACATGGTCAACGCATCGCCTAACAACAATACATGGTCAATGGTGTGGTCATGTAAACGATCGTACTGTCGACCATGTACTTTTGTTGGGCAGGCAATGTGTTGACCTAACTATCTACCTCGGGGCGGATTGTTTGGTTAATGCACCGCCTTACATGGTCAACAATGCAGTTCTCTAAATGATCACACCCTTGACTATGTATTCCTGTCAGGCGAGCGATGCGTTGACCTAACTATCTTCCTCAAGGTAGTTAGTTTGGTCAACGTCTGAGGCAAATAGTTAGGTCAATACACCACCCTCCCGACACTAGTACATAGTCAACGGTGCATTTGTCTAAACGACCACACCACCATGTCTTTTTTTAAATTAGTCACGATGCACGTTTTTTCAGTACCACACCATAACCCGGTGCGGTTTCATTAATACCGTTCATGGTGCAGTTTGTAAATTTATAGACAGCATCGCGAACGGTGTGAGCCGAATCACTGAAGCACACCATGCATAATTTTTTTTTTAAAATAGTTAATTTTAAGTTTTTTTCAAAATCTAATCCCCGCTTAAACGTTTAGTTATTGAGAAACAAGTGGAATACTTGTACATTTGCACGTCAAGGAGACATATTTGTTGAGGAATTGAAGAAACCAAATTTGTGCACCGTTTTCGAAAATTCGAACTCCACAAGGTGGGAAACGGACGATATAAATGCGTGCAATGGGAGAACCGATGGCAGAGCACCTCACAAAATACAAACTCACACCGGTGTATGAGAGGTCTGGAGCACTCAAGAAGTAAAAATAGTTTTTTTACGACCAGTAATTTTTGTTTATTTAACCATGTTTCGGTGTGCAGGTTTTTGACACGCACTGGATGGTATTATATATGGCGCACCACATGTCGTTATGATGCCCTGGATTACTGAGACCCACCAGGCATGTTTATACATAGAGTATTGGTGCGCTATAGTACTTAGATGCACCATGTGGGTTTGTATGGAGAGCACGGTGTCTCAGTGTGCTAATTTTTAGTACGCACCAGTGCGTTGTGAGTAAAATGCACCGGTGTGATTTATGATCAGAAACGCACCACAAAAAAAAAAACATCCGCAAAAGCCTCCACTTTCCAACCTCCTCTAGAGACCTCCGCTAGAAACAGATATTTGGGCTATTTTTATAAGGGGTTCCTCAAAAACATCTGCTAAAGGGTCTTTTCTTTGCAGAACATTTTAATACATGAACAAGATTGGTGATTCGTAAGAATATATCACCACATTTAAAAAAAAATTTAAAACCCTATAGCGATGATTCTTTTCAATATTCATTGGGGTATTTCAAATAATTAACCGAGGCGATGCTTCATGGGAAAACATTTTTACATTGTAGAAACCCCCTAGTGGTGCTTTTTATAAGATGAACTGGGGTGTTTTAATACATGAACAAACCCAATGGTTCATTGGAATATAACACCACATTCTTTTGAAAATTAAATAACTATAGTGGTGCTCTTTCTAAGTACGCACCAGGGAGTCTTAATACAAGAAGGGCACTGGTGTTGCGGGTGGATATGGCACTGACAATTTTTTAAATTTAACCTTTATCAAGTGTTATCGATTAGTGTAAACACCGGTGTGTGGTATACTGTGTACGCATCAAGGCGTTATAGTACTGGTTTAGCACTGGGTTGTCGTCACAGTATAACATGGGATTAGGGAAAACGAATTTTATGACTCACATTTTTGTAAATTTAACCCTTTTCTAGTTGTATAGAGTTGTATACGCACCAATCCTCTTTGTTATTTAGCACACTATTTTATTTTATTTTAATTTCTTTTTTTGCCATGGGGCACCATGTTCTATTAGGAATTAGTTCTTATATGTATAGTAAAGCACAGGTGCATTTATATATAGGATTTGTTACATATACCATATGCTACCATTGTTAATACCATGGTTATGAATAACGCATGTCCAAAAAGCCACAACTGATGTAGAAGGATCTGAAATTCGAAGACATTTTTGAAAAATCAATGCATTTGCTTCAACATTTAAAAATAATTATAATTCCTTGTTTGTAAATAATTTCACATTCTTTAATTATTGTAGAAAGTATGAGTTATAGTTTTAGAAAAGTTATGGATATGAGGTATTTTTTCCACAAGGTAAAAACTAATTTACCTTGAAAAGCATGAGAGATTTAGGGATTAAATCATCATAAATTTAGGGAATAAATCAGGGATTGATTTATGGATGTAGAAAAATCTAACTTTCCTGAAACTTTGTATTTAATCATTGTAAGGCTACAGACAAAGGTAATGGCTAAATGAATGTGAAATAAAGCTATATAGATTGAATAGAGGGGAAAAATGTTTCTGATTCTTTGCATGTACAATATTTGTTGATTGAAAGTGATTGAAAGCATCCTTATGCTCATTATTGTCTCTCTGTATTTGTGAATGAAGAATTACAACATATGTGTGTAATACAGAATTAAGCAGAGTTACAATTCTGTGTGAATATTGAAACTGGTAATAGATTGCGTTTAAACTTTGTCGAGAATGAATGGTACCAATCCAGTGAGAGATTATAGACAATTTTCGTAGTAGAATAATTATGTACATTTTTAAATGATTCTCCATGTATTGCGATTTAAGGTTTAGTAATAGAATATGTGAGTTGATAATATGAGTGCTCAATTAATTCTTAGTGTGTTAAAATGGTATTGTAAGATGGAGGTGTTGGAATTGGAATTGGTTAATTGGATGCACACATGGAGGTGTGGCAAAGAAAATTGCCAGAGGGATGAAACCAACATTGGATGTGTGTTGGAATTATGGACGAGATTGCCATGTATGGGTTTTGCGAAAAGATTTGGAATACCTTGTAGCTAGAACTTTAAATCTAATAGTCATGTATAAAAACATTCGGTTATGACCAAAGAAACACCTAGATCAATGTTGAATAATGAGTTGAAAGATGTCCATGGATATTTATGTGTGTCCAACATATGGTAAATTCTATGTGGAATTAAAAAATACGATGTGAATCATATTAATATTCAGTTGAAGATTAATGATCATAAGGTATATGGGCACCTATTGTTGGTATAGTAGAAACACTAAAAATAAAAGAAATTTAAAGTTGCAAGAAAAGTAATTTTTTCTTGCTATCATGTGATATCAAAGCTAAAAAGCTCCTGGTGGAAAGATTGGAGAATGATAGTGCTTGCAAAACTTGCGGAGGATCAGATTTGGTGAAATATAATAGGTGAAGCTTTAGAGTTCTAATGAATTTGAGCAGGAGATGATGTTTGCAAGTTGAGCTCTTTGGAGAAGAAATTAAGAGATTGTAGCATCAATGGTTTGAAAAATGTAATTGAGTTAATTTTTTTTGTTTACAATTTATATTGATGATTGTATGAATCAAAGTTCTATGCAAAAAGAACACAGAAGTTCTTTATAAGGAAATATAATTTGATAAAAGTTGAATGGATTTGTATTTGAAAACAATATGGAGAAGAATTTTCTTTGAATGAGGAAGAACAATGAAAGACTGCAAGAATAGAGCCAACAAAAGGATTGAAGACTATGTTGAAAAGTGTAACTAGGATCGGTCTTCATATTGACTATGTAATTATGTATTTATGTAAAGAAGAAGACAAAGATAATAAAATGTATTTCTGTTATGCTTGCTTCATGGGTTTCATGAGAAAGGTTTTATTATAGGTCACTAGACTTCTTCTTGATGTCTATTATGATTTGTCTTCTATAAATATAATTAGGAGTCATGTATATGAAGATTCTAGTAAGATAAATATGCCTTTAGACCTTGTCATTCAACCATGGAGAAATGGCTCAAGAGAGCCCTCAAGTAAACCTACTTCACACTAGAATATAAGCCCTACAAGTCGGCTCTATAACCATATAACATGTTAGCTTCATAACCTATGTACAGGTCAGCTAAATTATAGGTGGCAACAACTATATATACCGTATAGGTTCTGCTCAAAAAGGCCAGAATTAATACAAGTTTTCTTGTGATTAAATGCGAGTTTCAGGACTGAAAGGTGTGAGCTTTAGGGTTTCGTTCAACAGAGTTAAGGTGCTGGTCAAAGTGCAGATTATTCAAGAGTAATAACTGCAGATATATTTGTGATATTACAGTGAGAATAAGTCTGAGGTAAGTGAGAAGTTAGGGCTGAATTCAACTATGCTAGCGTGCAAATTAAGGAGTTGTGTTAAGGTGTGGATTAAGGGTTGCGCTCTGCTGTGTTAAGGTGTGGATTAAGGGCTACATTCAATTGTGTTTACATGAAAAATAAGTCTGTGCTTAGTTGCTGAAGAAGACATTGTGAAGAAAGCATGAGTACTATTTAGGGCTGCTTGTAAAAGAATAGGTACATAAATATGTACCTCTGTCTTGGACATAAGATTTAGACAAGAATAAGCTAAGAAGGATCCAAGGTGAAGGAGAAATTGAGGATTAGAGACCGAGCTCTCTAAGGTTGGTGATGAACGATGTTGGTCGGTGGGGGAAGGTGCAAGAAATCAGGATAAGCTCAAGGAGTCATTGAAGATGAAGTGACAAGGTCTTGAAGGCATATAAAGGTCTAGGGTCTGTGTCATGGTTATTGTACTTGTCATCTGAAAGTCTATAAGAATAATTTCTTGTGGGCCTCCCTCTCCAAGAGGGAGAGGTTTTGCCTTAGCTCGAAGAGCCTAATTTTGTGTCTCTTGTATTTTTGTTAATTGACTTGATGAAAGACTTAATAAGCTAAGAAAAGAAGACATAAGTGAAATAAGTAAGTTCACGAGTGATTATCAAGTAGAGAATTTGAATTAATCACTGCCCTCTAAATTCTCAACATGGTATGAGAGCTAAGGTGCTAAAAAAAGGGCAACTTGATAAGAAGACACTAAAGGAATCAAAGGTCAAAGTTTGGGCTAAGAGGTCAGATTAGTTTGTAAGGAATATTATTGAAAAGATCCACTAATAAAAAAGATAATATTTTCCATCAAAGGTTTATATTCAATATATTGTTGGAAGAGACATCATATTTTTGGAAAACATCCTTTATCATCAAGGATTCAAGAATCCCTTCATTGGAGAACTCAATCTAAGAAGGAGTTCCTATCTTCATCATCATCAAAGAAGCTTCTAGGACGCGGAAGTCAACCTACTCAAGTAATTATCTATGATCTTATCTAAATCTGTCAAAATGACTTATTGCAAAGAAAGCAACAAATTTGTTGGGTCATAAAACTTTAGTGCATGGAAGAAGAGGATAGATTTGAGTCTAATTAAAGATGAAGTTATGGGCTGCATCCAAGGATCTACAATTCAACTCTCAAAAGAAGATGCTCCAGCTCATGCCAAACACATGAAAGGATAAATAAAAGCCCAGAGGATACTCATAGAATCCATTAAGAACTCACTCATACCCTATGTATCAAAATTGAAAACTGCAAAAAAAATATATGAGAAGGTAGTGGAGCTATTCTGTGTGAGTACTGCAGGAGAAGCAAGCTCTCTGAGACAAGAACTATATAAGATGAAATTATCAAGAGAGGAAGGAATCACTTCATATTTTATGAGTATTTCAGAAATAAGAGACAAACTACAGGAATTGGGAAAATTAATGCATGTTAATGAAATGACTACAATGGTGTTGAATGCTCTACCAGAAGAATGGGGAAACTTCACTTCAAGTCTATACGGGAAGAAAGAAGAAACACCATTCCACGATCTATGGTCTCTATGTAAAATAGAGGAAACAATATTGTAAGCCAAAGCTGATATACCATCAAGTGAAGGGAATCAAGCCTTTGCAGCCATGTCAAGGAAGAAAGGAAGATTCAAAAATTTTGGTTCTCAGAATAAAAGAAGAAATATGGAAAAAGTACGATGCTTTGGATGTAATGAACTTGGGCATTATAAAAGGGATTGTCCAAAATTTGTAAAGGACAAGAGGAAAAAGGAAGAAGCCCATGTCACATGTATAAGGGAAGAACCTGATACAAAGAAATATAAGGAAGAAGAAGTGAAATATCACTAGTATGACTGAGCATCTTTCTCTTTAAGTGATTTTTTTTTCTGTAAAATAGTATGATAGGAAGAAGCGTATATTAAAATCATTATGATAGAAGCATGGGAGGAGCACTTGAAGAAGGAGATACTAGAAACCTCACTGATAACAACAATGATGAAAGGCAGTCATCGAGATCAAGGGTCATCAATCAATAATCAATATGGAAACAGGGGCTGACAGTTTCTAATGGATTTCTCTATGGATTCATTGGTTAGCAAGAAAGTAGAATGTTTCATCGAGAATTCTATGCTACAGAATTTTGGGATTAGGATGTGATGACATATTGATGAAGCAGGTCAAGGGAATGACATTCTTCATTCTAGTAAAATTGTTGCAGGATGACTCAAAGGGAAAAGGCATGTGGAATATATATATATATATATATATATATATATATATATATATATATATATATATATATATTTATATGCTGACACTGGATTTTGTCAAGTCATGTGATATGGTTGTAGGTAATGGACTTCTATCTTTAGAAGTATGATCAGAGAAAGAAGGATCTATTCCATTACACAAGTTGTCATTATCATATGATATCAACATAATATGTCCTCAAATGGAATATGACGTGCTTGTATACAAACAAGGATCTGGAAATTGGAAGATCCTGGGAATGAAGATGTGTGCAGACAGAAAGGAAGAGATCATGAAGTGCAACCATGCCAATAGGCAGTTATCATCCGGAAGCCAAGAAGATGTTACTAGTATATCTCTTGGGAGGATATGTAGACCCTGATAGAAGCCCGGTAAAGAAGAAGACTCTTGAAAAATCTTTAGGAGATGTGTCAATATAAATAGAGGATGTCGATGCCTACATGAAGATTTCATGGTGAAAGATCATGACTAAGGTAAATTTTGATTTAAAATTTCATATGTATATATTTATCTCGATGAGTTTATGCATGGCTGCAAATCATGTGGAAGTATGTAAGATCCTTAGGAGATTTTTCGAAGGAAAGAAACATGGCATAATGGTGGACCAAATAAGGAAGACTGATGAATCACTTTATGATATTTGACATGAATCGTGGATGAAAGTGATGGATGATCTCTGCCCTATGGAGCCAAAGGTTTAAAAGTCCTCAATCCATGACATCGATGGGAGGAATTCTTCATGAGGAGCTAGGTGTCTCACCATTGCTATTGTAGGTCCCTGGTTGAGAGGGAGCGTGGTGGTAAGTTTCTTACTTGGAATAAACTTGAAGTATGCCCTTCCTAAGCTAAGAGGGAGTGATATATATGACTCTCTGATTCATGTGTCATGCACTAGACTAGGACTAAAAATCGTGAGTATAAGTGAAGGCCATGCGGAGAGAATAGATAGACACATCATTCTAGTCTTCACCTGGAAGACAGAATGGAGGATTAGGTAATCATCTGGCATTCGATACTCTTTGAGAATGTGATAGGGCATTCAAGATAAGAGTAATCAGGGACCGATATTCTTTGAGGGTTGTCTATCGACGAGAAGAATAGTCTAATAAGGTCATACTCTGGGAACACTTGGGTGGAGTATGTACCTTGGAGAGACAATGACTATGGTGTCTATAAGTCATGTGTCTCCCCAACATTGTAGCCCATTGTCTCGTTGAGAGATGGGGTTGTCATTTAAGGCCTTGCACTAGGAAAATGCTGGTTTATATGATGTTATACAAATGTTCTTACCAATCCAATTCTTCTTATGAGATTCTTCAGTTTGAAGGTAACCATGTAGTTGTATGAAAACCTCTCTAGTTAAGAGGGATTGTTGAAAAGTGTAACTAGGACCCATCTTCATATTGACTATGTAATTATTTATTTATGTAAATAAGAAGACAAATATAATAAAATGTATTTTTGTTATGCTTGCTTCATGGGTTTCATGAGAAAGGTTTTATTATAGGTCAATAGACTTCTTCTTGATGTCTATTAAGATTTGTATTCTATAAATATAATTAGGAGTCATGTATATGAAGAGCCTAGTCAGATAAATATGGCTCAAGGCCTTGTCATTCAACTATGGAGAAATGGTCCAAGAAAACCCTCAAGTCAACTTCCTTCACATTGGAATATAAGCCCTACAAGACGGCTCTATGACCATATAACATACCAACTTCATAACCTATGGACAGGTTGGTTAAATTACAGGTGGAAAAAAATATATATACCCTATGGTTTTTGCGCATAAAAGATAGAATTCAGACAAGCTTTACTATGATTAAATACAAGCTTCAGGACTTAAAGGTGCAAGCTTTAGGGTTGCGTTCAACAAAGTTAAGGTGCTAGTAAAAGTGTGAATTAGTCTGAAGTAAGAAGTGCGGATATCTGTGACATTACAACAAGAAGAAGTCGGAGGTAAGTGCAAAGTTAGGGTTGCGTTCAACTGTGTTAAGATGCAGATTAAGGATTTGTGTTAAGGTGTAGATTAAGGGTTGCATTCCGCTGCGTTAAGTTGCAGATTAAGGGTTGCGTTCAATTGTGTTTAGGTGCAGAATAAGTCCGTGGTTAGTTGCTAAAAATGACATTGTGAAGAAAGCATGAGTACTATCTAGGGCTGCATGTAAAATAGTAGATACAGAAGTATGTACCTCTGTCTTGGACATAATAATTAGACAAGAAGAAGCCAAGAAGGATCCAAGGTGAAGGAGAAATTGAAGATTAGAGACTAAGCTCTCTAAGGTTGGTGTTGCACGGTGCTGGTCGGTTCAGGAAGGTGCAAGAAAGAAGGATAAACTGAAGGAGTCATTTAAGATGAAGTAACAAGGTCTTGAAGGCATATAAAGGTCTAGGGTCTGTGTCATGGTTATAATACTTGTACTCTGAAAGTCTATAAGAAGAATTTCTCATGGGTTTTCCTCTCCAAGAGGGATAGGTTTTGCCTTGGCTCAAAGAACCTAATTTTGTGTCTCTTGTATCTTTGGTAATTTACTTGATGAAAGACTTAATAAGCTAAGAAGAGAAGACATAAGTAAAAGAAGTAAGTTCACAACTGATTATCAAGTAGAGAATTTTGATTAATCACCTCCCTCCAAATTCTCAACAGACTGCAATAACAATATGCATGTTCAAATGAGCCTGAACAAAGAGATAAAGTGGTCTTATGGTTTCACCTAATTTGTGAGGAAAATTGTTGGTTAGAGGTAGCAGTGATGAGGATGATTATAGCAAGAGAACTGTAACCAAGAACATAGGAAGTTCTTGAATAATTGTGGAAAAGAACCTTTGCAAGTTCTAGTTAAGGTTGGAAGAAAGAGGACAAGTGAATGTTCTCAGATAAAGTGATAAAAAGTTGTAGAAGCATAAAAGGAGCGGAGAATCTCAAGAGGTTTTAGATGAGATAACCGAGTATACCAAAAGGTTTGGCTCAAAGATAACTTGGTGAGGTATTGTAATAGGTTAAGGAGTAACTTTTTATTGGAGAGGCTTGGATGCAATCTACAAGTGGACAAGGTAAAGTTCATAAAGGTAGAGAGAAGATGACTGCTGGTAGTCATGTCATGGGTTCGAGGAGAAGCCACAATAGAAGAAAATAATATTCCAAAGAAAATGGCATAAAGAGAAGCATGAGTCAAGAGTAAGTTGACCAAAAAGTTATAAAGAGAAAAAGTACAACTAAATGTACTAATTTAACTGCTACAAGAAGGGGAGGAAGACCAAATTTGCAGATGGATTATGTGAAAGAAAGTAAAGTGGCAGAGGTTGCAGCTGTAACTAAAGCACAGGTTTTGTGCTTGGTTGAGGAGAGAACTCAGGGTAGTAGAGATAAAAGTTCATTATTGTGAACCTGAACAAGGACCTATCCTTAGTCTAATATAGGATGAGGTTGCATTGTTTATTGAAGAAAACCATGATGAAAACCATACCTCAATTAATAAAGAGATTACTGATGGAAATTTAAAGGAACTTGTTATTGCAGAGGACAAAGAATAATTAGCTCATAGAGATAGTCAAAGGAAGAATAAAGAGGAAGAGTGCATTCATACCTAATGCTGATTTTTTTTTGAAGAAGAGCAAGGGATTTTGGAAGAATGGTTGATAAATCCAAGTGTTGGGGGAGAATACTCCATGAAATTTGTAGACATAGAAGGATTCCTTAAGGCATCAAATGAAGAAAAGAGTAAGAATTCTGAAGATATAAAGTGGGAATTTGTTTGAAGATAATAATGAAGATGAAGTCAGAATTGATAAATTTGAAGGAAATACTCTATCAGTCGTGGATTAGCAAGGGATAAGACATTCAAGTGGCTTAAAAATCATGGAAAATATTCATGATGATGAAGAGTGTGAGAAGAGAGGTTATTAAGACAATGAAATAACCACTAAGGTCATAATTTTTTTAAAATTAGATTCAGTTAGAAGTTAATGGTGATAATAACTTGTCCCAGTGAGGTAAATTTGGACATGGAAACTGACAGGATGAGAATGTTGATGATGAAAGTGTATGATAAATTGCACACTAATGTAAGGACACTCAAATACTGAATGAAAATGAATGTATAAGAGTGCATCAGTGAGGTTAATGGAAAGTTGCAAAACAAAATTTGGAATCCCATGAATTGGAAAGTAACAACAACAAAATGAATTGAACAGGAGCATAAATAAAAAAATGATCGACTACAATACAAAGTTTGGGATCCAAGAGGATTTTTTCATCAAAGGTTTATGACTACGAGGTCATAAAGTTTTTACTTTTGGAGTCTGATGTAGGAGAACCTAAACTTCCAAGTCATTTTCGAAAAATCAAGGGTTTTTTGAGATAAAGCTCCAAAAGGGGCTTAAACATTTGAAAAGAATTATAATTATTTGTTTGTAAATATCTTGGATTCTTTAATTGTTGTACAAAGTATGAGTTATATTTTTAGAAAACTTATGGATAGGAGATATTTTTTTCCATAAGGAAAAAAACTAATTTATCTTGAAAAGCATGAAACATTTAGGGAATAAATCATGAGAGCTTTAAATAATAAATTACGGAGTAATTTATGGATGTAGAAAAAACTACTTTTATTGTAGCTTTTTATTTAATCATTGTAAGCCTACGTGCAAAGATAATGGTGAAATGAATGTGAAATCACGCCATATAAAGTGAATAGAAAGAAACAAGGTTTAAGAGTATTTACATCTACATGATTTTTTGAATGAAAGTGATTCAAAGCATCCTTATGTTCATGATTGTATCTGTGTATTTGTGAATGAAGAATTTCAGCATCTGTGTGTTAAATAGAATTAAGCAGAGTTTCATTTCTGTGTGATTATTGAAACTGATAATAGATTTAATTTAAATTCTGTCATGAATGAATGGTACCAATCCATTGAGAGATTAGATAAAATTTCAGTAGTAGAAGAATTGAGTGCATGTTTAGATGATTCTTTGTGTATTACCATTGAAGTTTTTGTAATAGACTATGTGAGTTGATAGAATGGGTGTTAAATTAATTCCAAGTGTTAAAACAATATTGTGAGAAGCAAGTGTTGACATTGGATTTGGTTGACTCGATGCATGTGTGAAGGCATGGAAAAGCAAATTTCTAGAGGGGTGAAATGAACATTAGATGTGTGCTGGAATTGTGAATGAGGTTACCATGTCGGTATTTTGCCAGAAGATATGGAATACCTTGTAGCTGGGACTTTAGAACTGATAGTTGCGTTGAAAAACATTCGATTTTGACCAAAGAAATACCTAGATCAATGTTGAACGATGTTTTGAAAGTTTTCCATGGAAATTTGTGTGTTTCTAGCATATGATAAATTCTATGTGGAATTAAATAATATGATGTGAATCTTATTGATATTCAGTTGAAGATTAATGATCATAAGGTATATGGGCACTTACTGTTTGTAGAGTACCGACACTAAAAATAGAGAAATTTAAAGTTGCATGAAAATAAATTGAAAATAAATTTTTCCTTCTATCAATAACCCATCTCATATGACCCTTGTCACATTTTTTTTTAATTAATCAATTAAAAAAAAAAAACACTTTGAATATAAATACCAATTTTTGATTTGTAAATATTACTAATAATATTCTAAAATATTTCCACAGAATTAAATCTCTATCATTCACCTAATAATTATTGAAATTAAATTAAAATTATATAAAACCTTATATAAAATTAAACAAACCTATTAACTTAAATATAAAATATTAGATGCATTGCTATGCCATTTTATGAAAGTCTTATAAAAATAAACGAACTTATTAAATAAAAACAAAGCATTTGATGCATGGCTATGCCATTCTTGATGCACAAGTCCAGGTTGATCCAAAATAAAAGATACATGTCATTTGGTTAAAGTATAATAATTAACATTTTGCGAACTAATTGTTGAGATTTCATTGGATTAAATTTGGAGAAAATCTCATGAATGTGACAACAATAGGATTTGTTGCTAAATTGACTCCATCTAATTCTGATGTGGAGTTATTGCATCCTATATTTGTTGTGAGTGAATTTATGATTCAGTTTCTACTCCCAGCTATAAAATGTAAGGCCATAGAGGCAAATGAGTATGAGGGATGTGAGGTGAGTGGGAGAAAAGATGGGAAATTCTGCTGTTGTAATTCTCCAGTTGATGAATGAGATTGCCGATGCCCTGTTTGGTGGACATAGCCCAGATTGGTTGGGTGAACCAGGTTAAAATCTCTGTCTCTTTATGGTTTTCTGTTGTGTGTCTGTGTGTTTATTTATTTGTTTCCGCTGTGTTTTGCTCAACAATAATTTATGTAAATTTTATTTTATTGTATTTTATTTTAAAATTTACCCATGCATAAAGAAATATGGATCTTTAATATTTTCTTCTTTTTCAACTTTTTAAAACCTACATTTTAATATTCCACCTTAATATTAATATCATTATTACAATTCTATCTTCTCATCCTATTATATAAAGTTCAAAGACTTTACTCAACCTACCTTAGATAGGAAGTAGTGCACTAGTAGGGACATCATTTATTGTATGATGATACCATCACGTAGTTTGAAAATAACCTTCTATAATTTATGTGCCTTGATATTAAAATATCAACACATTACACTTTATAAAGTCAGTGATTATAATCTATCAATTTAATTTAATAGGTAAGTATAATAAAAGCTAAATAAACTGTATAGCTAATTATTTCCATGATTGATTACCGAGTGTAGTTCTAATTGTCTCAAAGACTTCTTGTTAAATGAACATTTCACGTAGTTAATGAAGTAAATCTACACTCTTCCCATATTTATTGGAAACTATCACTTGGGGTAATTTAGATGCAAAACACTGCGAGAGAGTTAATGTAACTTTCTACCTTCGACATTTGTGTGTAGCACTAAAGGGAACTATATGCATCGAGTAATTAAATCAATCCTTGTAATTAAGATCACTTTGAGAAGTTCATTAATCTACGCTCTTCCCATATTTATGGTAACTATTACTTGGGTAATTTAGATGCAAAACACTACCAGACCGGTAATGTAACTTCCTTCCTTCGACATTTCTGTGTAGCACTAAAGGAACACATATCCATTGAGTAATTAAAACAATTCTTGT
Source organism: Pinus albicaulis (assembly GCA_034641835.2). Taxonomy (NCBI): domain Eukaryota; kingdom Viridiplantae; phylum Streptophyta; class Pinopsida; order Pinales; family Pinaceae; genus Pinus; species Pinus albicaulis. Next base: position 685,270,370 of record CM076574.1, on the reverse strand, counting down.
TATTGAGATCGCTTTGAGAAGTAAATTTTAGTTAACTTGTATAGTTAAAATAATGTTATTTCTAATTTACTTGCTTACTAATTTACAAATTTATTAATCCAAGGAGGCTGGATTTAATGGTGGAAAGGTAGGTGTTTTTTACCATTCAAGTTAGGTTCACTTTCCGTGAGAACTTCCATGGAGGCATGGCCTATTAAGATAATGGTCAAGCAAGTAAGAAATATTTACTTTTCATGATTAATTAATTGCAAACATTTATGTAATGTTGATTTGTTAAATTATTTAAAATTAAATTAAATTAAAAAATAATAATTAGTCTTAGTTTTATTTTCTTATTTTGAATTTTATATCACTCTTATTTTTATATGAATTTTTATTAATTTATGTTTAATTTTTTTATTAATTTACTTTGAATTTTTAAGACCTGTATATTTAAGAGAATCCATATTGGTTCACGATATTCATGTAAATGTAGCCTATTAAAAGAAGAAGAATATAAGTAAACATGTCCTTCATATCTCAACAATTTTAATCCTTTTATAAATTTTCTAAATTTAAAAATTCAAGGATTATGAGCATAATATAACATTCAAAAATAACCAACTTAAATCCATGGAAAGTAATTTCCTAGTTAAATTTAACTATAAAATTATGAAAATGGATATATATATATATATATATATATATATATATATATATATATATATATATAAGGTTTACACTTAATGTTTTAAATTTATGAATTTAATATTCTTTTCAAATATATTTTTAATTTAAATTCAACATTTTCAATTTATGAATTTGGATTAAAATAAATTGCATTGTTATGAGATTTTAAAATATATATTTAATATCAAGAGATGATAGGGACCAAATATTTAGAGGGGCAAATCTTTCAAAAAAAGGTTTACACCTTGAGAGATTTGATCTCTTCGAATCTCTCCCTCTAAGCAGTATCCAAAGTTAAAATGGTTTTAGTTTAGATTATATCATAAACCTATACAATATTTAAAATAGTCAATTTATATATGACAAGCTTCACTCATGGAGAGAGACTAGACTGCATATATATATTGGAAAGGATGTAGATTTTTTTGTGTTTCCCTGGAACTCTCTGGTCCTAGAAGAACTTAAACCTTAGAAAGTTGTATTAATGTAACTTGTATGATGAAAAAAATTAATTGCAACTCATTTGAAAAAGTAGGTGATGAAGAGAATTGAATTGCAACTTATTCGTTGTAGGTAATGTTTTGAAAGCATAATAGAACTCACACTATGTTATTAATCATTTTATAATTGTTATTTCTTTTCCCAAGCACAAATTCAGTGAGTTGTAATATTTATAAAAATTAAAATAAAATAAAAAATCCCTGGTCACATTGGTTAATTCTTCCGAATACAAACTAACATGGAATACCACATATAATTATTATCTTTTTTACCGAGTACAAATTCGTTGAATTGCTATATTTATAGAAATTAATAAAAACTTGCTTGCAACTAACTTATCACATTGTTTAATTCTTCCTTACAAAATCTAACATGGATGGCAATGTGCGTTGGAATTTGGATAAGGGGAGAGATCATCTCAACATAAAGTACAATATTTATACCAAAAAATTTCATCTTGAAGTCATGCATTTAAGTCTCTCAGTTAGGATATTCTAACACATAGGAAATATTTAAGTATAACTTGGTCTAGCGTAGAGTTAGTAAAGTGTATTTCTTTACTATGTACTTTTGTAACTTATAATCTGACGGACACGATATGTAGTGATTTGACAGTTTATTCTGTCCTCGGTATTACTGACACTTGATCCATGGCTTGACACGAGATTGGTCCATGATATTTATTTAAACTGCATGGAGGATCATTTATCCGGTGATCGTTTATGAGAGAAGCTTATGTAAATTTTCTTTCTTTATATTAATAAATTTCCTGAAGTGGTCACGTTGGCTTAGGTTGTGGACTGTTTCCCTCTTTGAGGGGTTTAACCACGTCAAATACTAGTGTACTGATATGTGATCTGTTTGTGAGCGGTGACCTTTAGTGTTTGATCTAAGGAACTTACCTTGTAAATTCCTACATGGTATCAGAGTTGTTTTGACGGTTGCATTCATTGTTGATCTAAATCCAAAGTTAGTTTGACTGCATGTGACTGTTGTTTTCTAGATCTATTGCTTTGGACCACTTTCGAGTTGGGAGAAATGCTCTATTGTGTCTAGAGCCTCTATCCTAGTGAGAAACCCTTTTTGGTTCATGCGAAAAGGTTTCTAGTTGCCCAAGTTATGTCATTTTAGATCTGGAGGAAAAAAACATGCACGTCGAAGAACCAAAAGAAAAAAAACCTTCCTCCTTTCAAACAATAACAAAATCTTTTTACTAGCTCACTTGGTGTAAAGTTACTTTATGAGAATAGAGATCTTGGGTTGAAGTCTCTTTGTCAAGCTTCTTTTTTTAAAAAGCTTTTTGTCAAGTAACTTTTTCTTAAAAAGCTTTTTGGCAAGTCAAGTTGTCTTTTAAAAAAAATAAAAAACAAAAATGTTTAATTTAAAAAGCATATGTAAAAGTAACATTGTAAAAATGACTCTCACTTATTTATAAAAGTGGGTCACATAAAGTAGTATTTCTTTAAAAGTGAGCTTATCATATTAAGTTTGTAAAATGGGGGGATTTTTTTTTTAAGTACAAATTCATCATCAACTTTCATCCTATCACGTAAATACTTGACATCTACTACATTTTTTTCTTTCAAAAAGGTATAACTTCTTCATCCGGAAGATGTTTTCAATGTCTTTTTTTTTTAACCGGCCTAATGTTTCGAGATCTTTCCATTGAAGTAGTTAGTTTAAACCTTTACAGTTTCAGTTTTTAAAAATGGAAAGTTCATGTCTGGTTATTCTTAACAACGCCAATTATTTCCAATGGTTATCCTACATGGTAGACTTACTTAGAAGTAAAGGGCTTTATATAATATACTTAGGAAAATAATATAAACCTACCAACGCAGATAAAAAGACTAAATGGGAAAATAAACAAGATAGCACAAGGGCTGATAGGAGCATTGCTCAGGATCTTAAATTTCATATCCAAGAAATTGACACCCCTGCTGAAGCTATGAAAAACTTAAATACTGTTTTTGGTGTTCAAAATGAAATCAAAGCCCACCAGCTTGAAAATGAGTTGCTTACTTTGGACCCCAATAATTTCTCCTCTATTGAATATCTTTTGTCCAAATTCAAGACCCTTGGACTTCTTTTACAAGGTTGTAAGGTTAAAAAGGAAAATGGTAGTCTTATCTATTCCATTCTTGCTAAGTTATCCCCTGCATACTCTGTATTTGTTTCCACCTTCCATTCCACTAGAGAAGCCCTCATTTCTCAAGGAACAACCTACAAGTCCCCCTCTTTTGATGCCTTTTGTGATTCTTTGATAAGAGAACAAGAAAAAATATTTCACCTTGGTCTTATTAATACTGGAAACTCTTCTAAGAAATCCTTAGTAGCCTAGTAGCAACCATATCCAAAGAATCCTAAGAAGAAGCATCCTAAAAAGAATGGTCCTAAACCAAACAAGGGTCTTAAGAAATCTCAGCCGAAAACTGAAAAATGAAACTAAAAAAAATGATAAGGGAAATAAAAAAAAGGGAAGAAGACAGATAGACATTGCAACTTTTGTAATCATGATGGCCACGTAGAGTCAAAATGTTTTAAGAATATGGAATCCTTGGAAGCAACAATGAAGAATCACAACATCCACTTGGAGAACTCTTGAACTTCATCTTCGGGAATAGAACTTTCTACATGTGGTTTTCAAGCATCAAGATCTAGTTATGCATTGAATGTATCTTCTTCTAATTCTCATCAATGGCTCATTGGTTCTGGAGCCTCTTAGCACATGTTCAAAAATAAAGCCATGTTTTCTTATTTAAATGATTGTAACACCAAAAATAGTTAAGTTGGTGATGATAAATCTCTTAGTGTTGTAGGGTCTGGAACCATTCATCTAGATAATGGTCAGTTTAATGATGTATTGTGTGTTCCTACCTTATCCTGCAACCTTCTATCTGTTTATCAGATAACTCATTCAGGTGAAGGGAAAATAATAGAATTATCACGTCATGATGTTGTAATTAAGGACCTAAGAGATCCTAGATATATTTTAGCTACTCGCATTGCTGATGATTCTATAAGGTTGTATAAGTTTGAAAACTTTGGGTCATCATGCCTTCCCTCCATTTTTGTTACTCATAATGATGAAGTGAGCAAACTTTGGCATGAGTGATTTTATCACTTAAACTATCGTTCTCTTCAAACTCTATGTAAAGAAAATATGGTGATAGGTCTTCCTATGGTATCTTGCCAAGATGGTGTTTGTTCCAGTTGTGTACTCGAAAAACATCATCGGGATAGTTTTGAAAAATGTGCCTCTTCACACGCTTTAGCTGCTTTGCAGCTTGTGCATAATGATTTATGTGGTCCACTTCCAGTTATTTCTTTCTCTGGCTACAAGTACTTCTTAACTTTAATTGATGATTTTCCCAAACACACTTGGGTTTACTTCATAAAACTCAAGAGTGAATTTTTTAACATGTTCTTGGCCTTTAAGTTCTTTGTTGAGAAACAATATGGACATCACATTCTTAAGTTAAGATCTGACAATAGAGGAGAACATGTTAACGAAAAATTTATCAATCTTTGCACTGAGCATGGCATTCAATTGCAACATACTGTTCCATATACTCCACAAAAAAATGGTGTAGATGAAAGGAAGAATCACACTCTAAATGAAATGGCTAATTGTATTCTTCAATCTAAAGGACTTAGTCTTAATTTTTGGACAGGAGCAATTAAATGTGCAAATTGCATAGTAAATCACACTCCTAATTTTTTAAGGAATATCTTTCCAGAAGAAGCCTCGAGCTCAATCAAGGCAAATGTAAGTCACTTTCTTGTTTTTGGAAGTGAAGCTTGGGCCCACATTCCCGATGAGAAACATAAAGCCTTAGAACCCAAGAGTGAAAAATGCATTTTTGTTGGATATTCTGAAGATGTCAAAGGATATAGACTTCTTCAACCAAAATCCAAAACTGTAATCATTAGAAGAGATGTAAAATTTGATGAAAATATATCGGTCTGCGAGCCTAGTTCGACGGGTGTGCCACCTTTGGCCTGCGATCATGATTCAGCATATGCAACACCTCTCTCTATCTCTTCTACTCCTTATAACATTCCTTCTACTTCAGATGATGACAACAAGGATGACAATCCTCCTCCACCCCCTCAGGATCTTCCTTCAGCTCCACAACCTCCAAAATGGGTCCACTCTACTCAGGGTGCAGCAGGTTCTCTTGTAGGTGACCCTGCAAATCAATTGTACACTTTCTCATTTCAACATAGCCTCTTCCTTATTGGCTCAAGTTTGAGAAAATCATGATCCATATGCCTTTGAAGAAGCTTCAGGTCATCTAGATTGGGATGCAGCTATGAATGAAGAATATTGTTCCTTGTTGGCAAATTATACTTGGGATATTGTTCCTCTTCCAAAGTGAAGAAAACTTGTCAGATGCAAATGGGTTTACTGAACAAAGTTTTGACCATATGGAAAAGTGGATAAAAATAAAGCTAGTCTTGTTGCTAAAGGATTTTCACAAGTTGAAGGCATTGACTATACTGAAACCTTCTCCCTGTTGCCAAAATAAATTCTATCCACCTTGTTATTTCCTTGCTATTTTATGTAAATTATATTAAAATTAAATATATATGATATATATTACTTTACTGAAATCAAATCTAGTTAATGTATTTTTCCATCATGTAAAAACTATGTTTAAATAAATTATTTAAAAATATATATATAATTTATTTGTAAAAAACATGTTAATTTTTTATATATAAAATGTAAAAATTATCAATATATATTAATGAAAAATGTGTATAAATTTCATGATTTACTATACTTTAAATTTTTATGATTAATATATTCCTTTATTTAAATAATAATTAAAAAAAAACCTATATATTATAATTTTTATCAAATCCCAAAACATAAATAATTTGAAAAGGTTCGAATACTTATATTTATATTTTGTGACATTGTCCATCAAATATGAAATACTTCTAAAGATATTTATACAAACACACCAATGTAAATAATTTGAAACACTTTGAACATTAAATTTTAAAGTGTGTATATGGAAAAATCTATATTGTTAATAAAAGCATAAACATCTACCATTAAAACTCTTTAGAATTTAATAATTACGCCGGAGGCATTTTCTTTGTTGGCTTGGGATGAGCAAACACTGTTCACCCCAGCCAATAGAAATTTTTTTTATTGCCCTTTGAGAAAATTAAAAGCTGACAAATGTTGGCTCTTTATACACTTACACAGCTATGGCGGTGGTGTTTGCAGCGGCGGTAGAGGCGGAGGTGTGCCGGTGGATATGGCCGTGGGTGTGCGGAGATTCTGGCCACTTACCAGGGATTTCTCATGCTTTAGGTTTTTCAAAAGCTCGGAGGAAGGGGAGAGTAACAGTTAAGTGTGCATGAGGCAGAAGATCTGAAAATGGCGCAGAAGATGGGGTTTGTCTCAGAAGGAGGCATAAATTCAGATGATGCTTGCTGCCTATGTTCATCTCGGCACCAAAGTCGCCAAGGATTGGCTATATTTCTGCATGGGGAGGTTATTTTAAATATCCATGCCTGCTTGCCCGCTCCATTATCTCACAGGCCCTCGTCAGATGAGAGGTAGTCATTTGCAGCAGAGCAGTGCATCCCTGTATGACCAGACGGGAACTATGGGGGGGAAACACACGAGTGACGCCAGTGATGCCACCATGTCCCGCTGGCTGCAGTCGGCCGACTTGAGGCACTTAGCTTCCCCAGGCCTGGATCACTGCTTTCTTTCCAATTCGCCTGTGCCAGTTTGTTTTGTTTAGCCTTCATTCACCTGCATTTTATTCATTTTAGAGTTGTCATTTACGTTGAGGTGAATTTCATAAATTTGAGCGATATGAAGATAATTTCAGCACCAAACCCTTGTACCAAAGCTAAATGTAGATAAAATTTAAATTTTAGCAGTATCATGATCATTTTCAGCGTTGTTGATATAAATTCGGCATTATCAAGACCATTTTAGACATCATCTATACAAATTTCAGCATTATCAAAGATCATTTTCAACATTATTTATTTAAACTTCAACACTATCAAGATACTTTTCAGCATTATTGATAAAATTATAGCAGTATAAAAATCCTTTTCAGCATCATTGATATAAATTTTAGCATTAAACTTTTACATTGATGTTATTTCCTACAGAACGCAATATTTTGGCATAAATCTCGGCAGTAGTTTGCGTTTGACTCATCTAAATTATTTTTTTGGGGATTTGGGATGCAATATTTTGAATACTATATCATTAGGATTTTTAATTTGGGGTAAAATGCAATGCTAGTAGGGATATGGGTCGTCGTCGATGGAGGAGAAGCATAAGTTTTTTAAGATGTTAAGAAGCATGAACCTCGGTGGTGAGTCTGGATTGGAGGCTTTTACTCCCCCTGGGGCTGCAATTGAAAAAATAGTTAGAAGGTAATAAGAAGGCTTGGCATACAAAACTCAAGTTTTCCTTATGGGCAGACAAGATCCATACTAAAAGGTCAATTGATACTACTCCTTTCTAGTTAGTGTATGGTTTTGATTCTACATTTCCTATTTTAATTGGAATCCTAGTTATGATATATTTATAAGACGCTCAGAAGCATGCGCCATGTCAACCTCGTCTGAGGAAAAGTTCTGCGAAGAAGAATCCCACTACCTGAACAAGGTAGGATTATGCGAGGAAGAATCCCACCACCTACTCGTCTATGAGTACGTGTGAACCGCTCTCTGATGGCTGCCCCAACTGTTTCATGGACCACACTGATTGCGGGATGTGCATAGAATGGATTAGTGGATGAATCCCTTCAGCTTTTTGAGATAATGCCAGATAGAAATGTGGTCTCATGGACCGCAATGATTGCAGGATTTGCACAAAATGGGTATTGTCACGAGGCTTTAAACTCTTTCAACAAATGCAGCTGAATGGTGTGGAGCTCGATTTGGGAACCTTTGTCAGTTTTCTTCCCGTGTGTGTTGACTTGAAAGCTTTGGGATATGGCAAGGTTGTTCATGAGAAAATAATTGTAAGTGGATTTCATTCTAATGTCTTTGTGGGCAGTGCTCTTGTGGATATGTATGTTAAATGTGGAAGCATTGAGGATGTTAGGACAATATTCCATAGAATGCCCAAGAAAAATGTGGTCTCATGGAATGTGATGATTGCAGGATTTATACAGTATGCGCGTCTTGACGATGCCCTAGAATCCTTTCATAAAATTCCGAAGCGAAATGTCGTTTCTTGGACCACAATGACTGTAGGATATGCACAAAATGGTCGTCTGAGGGAGGCATTGGAAATATTTCGGAGAATGCCGGAAAGAAATGCAGTCTCATGGAATGCAATGCTTTTTGGATTCACATGGAATGGCGATGTTGACAAAGCACTGGAACTCTTTCAGGTAATTCCTGAACGAGATGTGGCCTCATGGAATGCAATTATTACAGGGCTTGCATAGAATGAACGTCTTGGTGAAGCCTTGAAACTTTTTGACGAAATGCCTGAACAAAACGTGGTTTCATGGACCTCATTGATTGCGGGGTAAGACGTTTCCAAAGTTTCGTGTTTTTTATAGAGGATTGGTGTTGAAGTAGAACGGATCAGTCGAAGAATCTCTTTTATATTTAAACATTTCCAACACAAAATTTATATTAAAACAGGGTCTGAATAGTTCTGACAAAATAATGAGACATTGACTCAACATTTAGCACGAATGCTACTCAGAAAGTTGACTTATTAGCAACCGAGATTATTCAAAATGCTTTCACACGATTTTTCTGAAACAAAAGCTTGTAAGTTTCTTTTTATTTTGATGAGTTTTTCAAATATTATGTAGGTTGTAAGTTTCCTTTTATTTGATGAGTTTTTCAAAGATTCCGTTAAAATCCTTGAAACATGAGGTAAATATTCCATAACTTTAACATGTGAAAATTATGACTATTACTCACATTCTTTTGAAAATCATAACATACTTTGAATTAGCGTAGAAATCAGTGTTACTAGAGATATGTGTATTTAGAATCCCCATTAGATTTCTGAAGTAGATTTACGTTTTTTCAAACGCTCTTCAAGTCATAGATAAATCGTTTTTAACTTTTTATTCCGCCAGCAACTAAAGTTTATTTTCATGAAGGACAACGATATTCATTTCTATACATTTCAATAGGAAATTGCTTAGCCCAATTTCTTCTCATTTACATGTTTTCAGAAAATTTAAATGGCATACATACTTATTATCATGAATGACTTAATTATAATTTGTTCAGAAAAATATTATCTGTTTTTTCAAAATATATGCTTTCCTTTCCATTTTTCTGCCCCATTTCCTATTTACATCACTCATTATTTATGTCCAACTACGATCCTCATACTCACATAATTTAATTCCAAAGTCATTTTCATATTTACATAGACACAAATTCAATACATTTTCATATTTACATAGACAGATTATATTACCTAGCTAGGGATAACACAAAAAAAAATAGGTTTGACAGTTTAAAATCCAATATTCCATATCGTCACAAAATTTTTACTTTCATAAAATTACTTCCCTTACATATCTACCGCCTTCCGGCGTTCCTTTGCGCCTCTTGGTGCAATTGCTAGTTATAAAATCATCTATCACTAACTATTATAATAACGCATTCACTAACTCACAAACGCCTTGGAAAAAGTGTTCAAAGTCATACCAATATTTAAGACTACTTTATTAAAAAAAACAAATTTAAAAATATCTCGAATTACGATATCGATACGACGGTGAGACAGTAAACTAACTAAACTAAACTTCTTGTTTGGTTAGGAATTTTTTGTTTTTTTTTTTCATATTTTCCACTCCCTTTTTATCTATTTAGAATGTGATATTATGTTCGACATTTTTAAAAACGAAAGAGCATATGGGCATATGGTTTATGGGTTGTACACTGTTTTATTGGAAAAAAAATAAAAAATAAAAATCGGCACATACTTTATTGTTGTAAACACTTTCATCTAAGTCTTTTTGTATTTATATTGTTTTCTTTAATGAGTCAATGAAGTACTTCGTTCTCTTGTATGGTGTCCCTTCAATGATTAATGCAATTGTGCCTTCACATGTTTGATGTCATTGAAATCTGCAGTTTTTTAACTTCAATTCTATTTTCATGTGTTTCTATATATGTGGAACTAGGGTTGGAATTTAGATTTTTTTTTACTCGTCATATAATTTTTTTTAATGTTCTGGATTTTTATGCTTTCTATCAAGAAACACTATGTTTAAAATTTTTCTCTTCAAGAGTGATGTTTTGTTAATAAATCAACTTTTCACCAATAAAAGTTTGAGTAAAAAATTACCCTTCAATAACATAGTGTAGTGTAGACTATGTTTAGTGTTTGTTTCCTTCCTATTATAGTTGTTTCTTGATGGATTATAAAACGATACTCCAAATTCTTAATTAAATTGAACTCTTTCAGGGTATGGGGCTTTGGATTGATAGTAAATGGGTGCATTTTTAGGAACCTTTGGTTCAAATCCTATGAGTTAATCAATCAAAGAACACCCTAAAGAACTAGGTCTTTCACTAGAAACATAAACATGGACTCTTCGACCACCCACTAAAAGCAACAACTACCTTGATGAATTGTATCTTGCATCAGGGGGAGTGGGGGATTAAAGGAGGAAAGAAGTCCACTTGTTTGGGGAAGGAATCCTTTCGAAAGGGAAAAAATGGGTGTTTTTTTATATTTTTTCTTTTAGCAGTTTTGTGATGTGTTAGCTATCAGTGAATTTTTTTCAGAGCAAATCATGGCTAAAATAGGCCTTGAGCTTTCAAGAGATCATTTTCATAGAAAATTACTCATTCTTGAAGTCTGTTTTTCCTTAAACAATGTTTTTCCTTAACAATGTTGTTCCTTAATCTGTTATTCCTAAAAGTGTTTTTCCCTAAAGTGCTATTCCTTAGCCTATTGTTCCCTTCAGAAATCCACAGATTTAGGCCTGTTGTTCCCTTTAAAAACTGTTTTCTAAAAAAAACCCTTTGTTCCCTTCCATTTACTCTCCATTCCCTTCAAAATCCTTTTTAACCATGAAATCCCTTTCAAATGGTTTAAAACCCTTCTTTTTTACTCTATCGGAACTTGGAAAAACACATAAAAACCCTTAAAAAACCTCTTCCGTCCTTGTAAAGGCTTTAAGCCCCCGAGCGCTTAAACCTTCTGCTTCATGTGACTAACACCCGTGACCTTATGTTAGCAATAATCGCATCGCAAATTTATATCGCATTGGCGTTGTTATATTTACATTACCTCACTCCCCCATTCCCCTGCCGATGCGATAAGCCCTCCTTCCCTCGACCCCTGGTCACATACCCCTCCACGTGACAATGCCCCTGCGCCTGTTTCTTAAGCCCCCATCGCATCGACCATCGGCATTTCCATGAAAAACCTGCCTTTTCTTTATATTTCTCCCGCTCCGATAACGATATCCCGATGGGATCTACACCATAGATCCATAGGATCAGATGGCCCACGTTTCACCCTGTGATCTCCCGAAACGTTTCCATCGGTCACCCTCCTCACTATCTCTGTCATTGATTTGTTTTAATCCAACGACCCCGATCAAACCCGACGACCCAACTCCGCCGGGGCCTACCATCCATTACGCAAAGTGCCCATCCAATCGCACGTTGCCACCTGTCTCCCACCAGAGCTACCGCCCATGCACCTTTCCTATCGCGCCCGATCCGCGCCGTCAGATCTCTTCCCCCTCATCCGACAGTTGTCATTGCATATCGCGTGATTTCGCTGTCCAGAGTTTAACACCCCAAAGTCTTGCGAGACCATTGGTATTAAAAAGGCCACGCATCTTCTTTTAATTGGATCGCGTTCCCTCCAGGAAAAACCGCTTACCGCCTGAGGGTCACGGGAAAACCACCGGCGGTATTTTGAAACCCGCTTTGCCCTTTTTTTATGCCATATGCAGTTTTAAACCGTATTTTCACTGGTTTTCTTCATTAAACCTCTTCCACCTGCTTATTCACCCCCTCTGCATTACTCCTCTGCCTTCGATAGCCTCTGCATGTAGTATTTCCCTCCCTTGCAGGATTTTATAATAAATTTGTGGTTTTTGTAGGTTTTTTTGATGGTTTTTTAGGCCAGCAGCCTTCTCATGATTCAATAAGGAGCGAAGCCAAAGGTTATCACCTCCGAAGTCAAAAGTGCTACTGAACAAAGCTTCCAGGGTGTACATTCAAAATTTTAAGTCATGTTTCATCAAGATGGGTTATTCAAATACAACCCTCAGCATGCCAAGGTACATGTTCACAGCCGAGAAGAGATCACGCATTAAAGATTAAGGGATTAACACATAAGGTTGAAGATTAAAGGCATAATCTTATAGTTTAAAGGCAAAAACACAGGATAAGGGTTAAATATCAGAAGCCGAACATTAAGAACTTAACCCTACAGTTAAAGGAATAGGCTTAAAGCACCAAAGCCTAAAAAGGAAAAAAGCAGATCAAGCGTTTAAAGCCACAAGGACAGACAATTCAACAAAGGAGCATCCGAATGCCACATCATTGAGGTTATAACTCCTCAGAATACCACCTGCCACCTAATTTCATCTAAAAGAGTGCATATTAATTGCACAATTAGGGATATTTTTAAAGACAGCTCAACATTAACTGCCAACCTACCAAAAACCCTCAAAGTCAACAAAAGTGACTAAAGGTGATGAAACTTAATGTAAAATTTATTAAAACATAGATGAGCATTCGAAATGTTCTTCCTTAGGCGTCCCAAAGGTCAATAAACCATTGCTCTGTATTAATTGAACAAATTAACCCTTCTTACACTCCACCTTCTCATTCTTCTATAAATACTTCTATAGAAGATAGTATGGAGGTTGGTCTTTGGATACTTGTTGAATGTAAATAGATGTTGAAGCTGTTGTAGCTCTATTTTGTAATTGAAGATACATAAGCTGAGATGAGAAGTTTGAAGCTGTAAAGACCCACTGGACTTGAAGATTGTAACTGGTTTGAACATCAAATACAAGCTGATTTATGGGATCCTGGTCTATGTCAATGGTGATGTTATTCTCACTGTAATTGTTATTTTCTTTGTGTTTTCATACTATCCATCTTTCTCTGATAAAGAACAGAAAATATAGATTAGGATTTACTTCTGAAGTACCTTAAATCTCACTGATAAATCTTTATCCTTTATTTTTTCTTCTAAATGTGTTTTGAAGGTAATTCAATAGAGTATAACCAATGAAGTGTTGGTAAGCCCATGTTTCCTGAGTAAAATTTGAGATATTGTCTTTGAATGTTCTTGAAAAGTCTGCTAAGTAAAGTTGAACTAGGGAAGTCTATGGTTAGCCCTGTCGTCTAGTTTACCTCCAACAGTAACTTTGAAAGGTTCCCTAAGAGTATTGCCAAAAGCAGGATAGATTCAAATTCCTTACCTGATCTTAGGTTATTCTTTGTTTATCTTTAATGTTTCCATTGAGAATATGCTGAAAGTAGGAGAGGTTAAAAGTCCTTACTTGATCTTAAGCTGCTCTTTTTTTTCTTATATGTTTGCTTCCTCACTTTCTTAGTGTTTCATTCCATAAAATCAACTTAAAGAGATCCTTTGACATAGATGATTTTCCCCATGGACCACTCTTGAACCTTGTTGTAAAATTAAATCCTATTATGACTCCATAGCCCAATGGATTTATGTTGTTCTGTGCTTATCTTATCAGCTGAACCATTCTTTCACTTACTCACACCTTCACCCTTCATACAGACTTCCTTCATCTTCATGTTATCCTACCCAACCAAAACAAACAAAAACCCTTGTTCTTCATAACTAGCCTAATATCATACATAAGCCTTAAAGATCATATCTTTGAAAAGACATATATATATAGATCCCTCTCTGAATCTAGGATAGCTAGGTCCTCATATTCCAAAGTGGTTTTGATGTAGGCTCTATAGCGTTTGTATTTGCCAGTCTTGCAAACTACGGAGGCCTAACATAGTGGCGACCATATCGGGGACTTTCTGAGTGAAATTACATCTTATACATCTTTAAGACCTCGGAAGACCCAAAACATTTTAGATTGGTATGTAAATCAATCAAAGGTGGTGGACCATAAAACATTTTACCTCCAAAGGAGCTAAAAATTTCCACCTAGTAACTCCACTGACCTCCAGAAGGCTTATTACCCCTCCAGTCTTGGTAGACTCCTTTGGGAATGCATTGAGTAAACCCAATCATACTCTTAGTGGACAACAAAATTTAAATCATCCGCCTGGTGACTCCACAACTCTGAGAAGACCAAATTACTCCACTGGTAGAAGACTTTGAACTGGTTGAATAGACATAGTGACCTCTATCCTGATTTACAAACATGATTCCAAGGATACAATGAATATATGCCCCAATGATTAGAAAGCATATCCTTGGGTTCCCACATAAAATTCCTTAAATAGATTGGGATAAAAACCTGCCTGTTTTTCAAGGTGAAGAGTTTGATGACCCTTTGTTACATCTCATCAAATTCATATACATGTATGGAGGTTAAAGGTAGAATGGCATGCAGACTGCCTTATGAAAATGTTCATGTTGACATTAGAAGGAAAAGCAAGGGATTGGTATGAATGGTTAAGGACTGGTAGTTTGTTTTCTCTAAGAGACCTCCACATAAAATTTTATGATCATTATAAGGAAAAACCCCCGTACATATCATTCGATGCAATTTTTTGTAATCAACCTGAGGGCCTCATAGAATACCTTGCAGGAATTCATGAAGATTTGAGAAATTGGCAGCTTGAAGATCTCATAGCAGCCATACATGAATTTCATACCCAAGGCAACTGTCATACAAACTTAGATGAATCAATTAAGGAAGACATCAATCAAGAAACAAGAGAAATTCCTCAAGATATCCCTCCAATCATGAACAATGATTCATCATCCCTATTGGTTGAGGCTCAAGAAGACATTTAGCCTGAAATTAAACCTTCACAAGAGATAAATAATTGTTGTACTTCTGCTCAAAGAAAAACATAAACATCTCCTCCTTTGATAGAAGAAGAAAAAAATCAAATATTAAACCAACAGCTAGCCTCTGAAATTTTTTGTAAAACAAACACTCTTGCCTATTCGCCTAATGAAATCTATTGTAAAAATCTAGAAAGCTCCCCTGTAGATCAGAATAAAGAAAGACCAGCTGAAAATCCAGTATGTTTGATTGGTAACATTACTTACATTGATGATTTTCCTAATTTTGATCTGTCTGATGATGATGTTCTCCAAACAGCAGTTGAACTTGCAGGACCATCATTAGTAGATTTGTGGAAGGAAGATCAGTTCCACCAACTCCAAGAAAGTAATGAGCCACAACAGACTATTTATGATACTGATGAGGAAGGTTTCAAAAATGCAGAAGAGGGTGAAGAACCTATGACTCTTTTCTCTGCTTCATTTCAGCTCATCAATAACAGTTTCCATGTGACTGGAAATCAGCAGTCTTTCAGCTCAAAGGTTGAGGAGGAAAACAAAGAAGAATTTCTTGAGCATGATGAATATAAAGAATCTTCTCCTGAAAAGGTTGAGGTAATCAAAGAGACCCCTGCTCAAGAATGTAATGACCTCTTCACTGAGTTTAGTCCATCAAATCAGAACATACCAGGACTGCAAGAGGACATCACTGCTAAATATGATGAGTCCTCCAGTTCAGATAATATTGAAGATGAGGAAGATTTTATTTCTCAAAAAAATCTTTTTCTTGATCCAGTGGAAGAGAAAATAATCCTGGTTAACCATTATCTTTCAAATACTCACAACCAGGTATTATTTCAAGATCCCTATGCTGATTTTCTGAAGACATTTGAAGAATGGATGAAGATTGTTAGGAGCAGTGTATCACCAAAAGCAAGAAAAAATTTTAACACTGCTGCCAAGAAACAAGTAAGTTGGGAGTGGCTCTGTCTATCCAGTATGCTCAAAGATATGAGCAAAGACTAGTCATGGAACCATTTGATTGACTGGATGCACTGGAAAAGAGAATTTTCCAGCTAAACATGTAAATATTTCAAAGTTATAATAGGTTAGATAGGAAAGAAAATAAGCTCAGCCTGTGAGCATTTAGTTAGTCTTTTGTTTTCTGCTTTGAATTTTAAAAAAGGAAAAAATACAAAAAAACAATAGAAAAAGAGAAAAGAGGGCAGATATAAAAGAAAAAAGGTACAACCCCATACCAAAAAAAAGGAAAAATCTGAAAGTGTGCAAGCTTAAATGCCACTACCATAAAGAACACTGCTATTTTAGTCATACAGCCTAATCATGACTAAAATAGATTTCAATTTTCTGCTAATAGGTTAGTAAAGAAGATTTGCCAAACTGTTTAATCGTGGCTTGTCAGTAGAATAGATTAGGATAAGAAAAACAGAGGTTCAAACAAGCTCAAGTCCTAAACCTATAAATTTTGATGAGTAATTGGTTCTAATCTGCTCAAAATCTAAACCAGGAAAAAAAGAGAACAGCTCAAAAAGATCAAAATCAGAGCTTCAAAAAGAATGAAGGATGCTTTTTTATTTTCAGATATTAAGCCTTCGCAGTTTTGTTTCAAATTTCTGCAAATAAAGTCTATGTGCAGCTTGTTTTTATGCCATAGCCCCACATCAAATCAGACAGTTTAATCCTGATTTGACTTTGTTTTAAATTTTCCGTTTTAGAAGATAGAGAATAAAATTTGCCAGATAGTCTAATCCTGGCAGATAGTAGCTTAGTTTGAGAATTTATGGGTTCAACAGTCTAATCTGAACTCATGGAAGAAATAGGAGTAGATTTAGATTAGTTTTCCCTGCTTTCAAAAGAATAAAATGCTGATGTTTAAGGTTTTCAAGTCCAAATGCACCTTATGAAGAAAAAATGTTAGGAAAAGTAGGCTATGTAGGTAGAGTCATTGGGAGAAATTGGTTTTCTAATATGAAATATTGATCATATTTTCTAAGCAGCATGATCAAAGAAGAAGAGGCTGTCAATGGATCAAGGCATGGGTCTGCATCCTAGAAATAAAATCTGAATTTATTGACACCTCGAAGGAGCTGCCATCCACAAGTGGAGCCACTGTTAGCCATTAGTAAATTTTTGTCAGAGAAAATGATGGCTAAAACAAGCCTTGAGCCTTCAAGAGATCATTTTCATAGAAAATTAGTCATTCTTGAAGTATGTTGTTCCTTAAACAGTGATGTTCCTTAACAATGTTGTTCCTTAATCTGTTGTTCCTAAAAGTGTTGTTCCCTAACAGTGTTGTTCCCTAAAGTGTTGTTCCTTAGCCTGTTGTTCCCTTCATAAATCCACTGATTTAGGCCTGTTGTTCCCTTTAAAAACTGTTTTCTAAAAAAAACCCTTTATTCCCTTCCATTTACTCTCCATTCCCTTCAAAATCCTTTTAAACCATGAAATCCCTTTCAAATGGTTTAAAACCCTGCTTTTTCACTCTATTGGAACTTGGAAAAACATATAAAAACCCTTAAAATACCTCTTCCGTCCTTTTAAAGGCCTTAAGCCCCCGAGCACTTAAACCTTCTGCTTCATGTGACTAACACCCATGACCTTATGCTAGCAATCATCGCATCGCAAATTTATATCGCATCGGCGTTGTTATATTTACATTACCTCGCTTCCCCATTCCTCTGCCGATGCGATAAGCCCTCCTTCCCTCAGCCCCTGGTCACATACCCCTCCACGTGACCATGCCCCTGCGCTTGTTTCTTAAGCGCCCATCGCTTCGGCCATCAGCATTTCCATGAAAAACCTGCCTTTTCTTTATATTTTTCCCGCTCCGATAACGATATCCCGATGGGATCTACACCATAGATCCACAGGATCGAATGGCCCACGTTTCACCTTGTGATCTCCCGAAACCTTTCCATATGTCGCCCTCCTCACCATCTCTGCCATTGATTTGTTTTAATCCAACGACCCCGATCAAACTCGACGACCCAACTCCGTCGGGGCCTACCATCCATTACGCAAAGCGCCCATCCAATCACACACTGCCACCTGTCTCCCACCAGAGCTCCCACTCGCGCACCATTCCTATCGCGCCAGATCTACGCCGTCAGATCTCTTCCCCCTCATCCGACAATTGCCATCGCATATCGCGCGATTTCGCTATCCGGAGTTTAACACTCCAAAGTTAGTGAGACCGCTGGTATTAAAAAGGCCACACATCTTATTTTAATTGGATCATGTTCCCTCCGAGCAAAACCACTTACTGCTCGATGGTCATGCGAAAACCACCGACGATATTTCGAAACCCGCTTTGCCATTTTTTTGTGCCATATGCAGTTTTAAATCGGATTTTAACCGGTTTTCTTCATTCAACCTCTTCCGCCTGCTTATTCACCTCCTCTGCACTGCTCCTCTGCCTCCGATAGCCTCACCATCTAGTATTTCCCTCCCTTGCAGGATTTTATAATAAATTTGTGGTTTTTGTAGTTTTTTATGATGGTTTTTGAGGCCAGCATCCTTCTCATGATTCAATAAGGAGCGCAGCCGAAGGTTATCACCTCCGAAGTCAAAAGTGATGTTGAACAAATCTTCCAGGGTGTACATTCAAACTTTTAAGCCATGTTTCATTAACATGGGTTATTCAAATACAACCCTCAGCACGCCAAGGTACCTGTTCATAGCAGAGAAGAGATCACACATTAATGATTAAGGGATTAACGCATAAGGTTGAAGATTAAAGGCATAATATTACAGTTTAAAGGAAAAAACATAGGATAAGGGTTAAATATCAGAAGCCGAAGATTAATAACTTAACCCTAAAGTTAAAGGAACAGGCTTAAAGCACCAAAGCCTAAAAAGGCAAAAGGAAGATCAAGCGTTTAAAGCCATAAGGGCAGACAAATCAACAAAAGAGCATCTGAATGCCACATCATTGAGCCTATAACTCCTAAAAATACCACCTGCCAGCTTATTTCATCTAAAAGAGTGCATATTAATTGCACTGTCAGGGATATTTTTAAAGATAGCTCAACATTAACTTCCAACCTACCAAAAACCCTCAAAGTCAACAAAAGTGACTAAAGGTGATGAAACTTAATGTAAAATTGATTAAAATAGAGATGAGCATTCAAAATATTCTTCCTTAGGCCTCCCAAAGATAAATAAACCATTGCTCTGTATTAATTGAACAAATGAACCCTTCTTACACTCCACCTCCTCATTCTTCTATAAATACTTCTGTAGAAGATAGTATGGAGGTTGGTCTTTGGATACCCATTGAATGTAAATAGCTGTTGCAACTGCTATAGCTCAGTTCTGTAATTGAAGATACATAAGCTGAGATGAGAATTTTGAAGCTGTAAAGACCCACTGGAATCGAAGGTTGTAACTGGTTTGAACATCAAATACAAGCTAATTTATGGGATCCTGGTCTATGTCAATGGTAATTTTATTCTCACTGTAATTGTTATTTTCTTTGTGTTTGCATACTGTCCATCTTTCTCTGATAAAGAACAGCAAATACAGATTACAATTTTCTTCTAAAGTACCCTAAATCTCACTGATAAAGATTTATCCTTTATGTTTTCTTCTAAATGTGTTTTGAAGGTAATTCAATAGAGTATAACCAGTGAAGTGTTGGTAAGCACATGTTTCCTGAGTAAAACTTGAGATATTGTCTTTGAAATTTCTTGACAATTCTGCTAAGTAAAGTTGAACTAGGGAAGTCTATGGTTAGCCTTGTCCTCTAGTTTACCTCCAACAGTAACTTTGAAAGTTTCCCTAAGAGTATTGCCAAAAGCAAGATAGGTTCAAGGTCCTTACCTGATCTTAGGTTATTATTTGTTTATCTTTAATGTTTCCATTGAGAATATGTTGAAAGCAGGCTAGGTTAAAAGTCCTTACTTGATCTTAAGCTGCTCTTTGTTTTCTTATATGTTTGCTTCCTCACTTTCTTAGTGTTTCATTCCATAAAATCAACTTGAAGAGATCCTCTGACATAGATGACTTGCCCCATGAACCAATCTTGAACCTTGTTGTGCAATTAAATCCTATTATGACTCCATAGCCCAATGGATTGATGTTGTTCCATGCTTATCTTATCAATTGAACCATTCTTTCAGTTACTCAAACCTTCACCCTTCATACAGACTTCCTTCATCTTCATGTTATCCTGCCCAACCAAAACAAAGAAAAACCCTTGTTCTTCATAACTAGCCTAATATCATACATAAGCCTTAAAGATCATATCTTTGAAAACACATATATAGAGAGATCCCTCTCTGAATCTAGGATGGCTAGGTCCTCAGATTCCAAGGTGGCTTTGATGTAGGCTCTGCAGCGTTTTTATTTTCCAATCTTGCAAACTACGAAGGCCTAACATAGTGGCGACCATACTGGGGACTTTCTGAGTGAAATTACATCTTATACATATTTAAGACCTTAGAAGACCCAAAACATTCTAGATTGGTATGTAAATCAATCAAAGGTGGGGGACCATAAAACATTTTACCTCCAAAGGAGCTAAAAATTTCCACCTAGTAACTCCACTGGCCTCCAGATGGCCTATTGCCCCTCCAGTCTTTGTAGACTCCTTTGGGAATGCATTGAGAAAACCCAATCATACTGTTGGTGGACAGCAAAATTTAAATCATCCACCTGGCAACTCCACAACTCTGAGAAGACCAAATGACTCCACTGGTAGAAGACTTTGAACTGGTTGAATAGACACAGTGACCTCTTTCCTGATTTACAAACATGATTCCAAGGATACAACGAAGATATGCCTCAATGTGTAGAGAGCGTATCCCTGGGTTCCCACATAAAATGCCTCAAATAGATTGGGATAAAACCCTGCCTATTTTTCAAGGTGAAGAGTTTGATGACCCTTTGTTACATCTCATCCAATTTCATACACATGTATGAAGGTTAAAGGTAGAATGGCATGAAGACTGCCTTATGAAAATGTTCATGTTGAGATTAGAAGGAAAATAAATGGATTGATATGAATGGTTAAGGACTGGTAGTTTGTTTTCTCTAAGAGACCTCCACATAAAATTTTATTATAATTATAAGGAAAAACCCCCGTATGTATCATTGGATGCAATTTGTTGTAATCAACCTAAGGGCCTCATAGAATACCTTGCAGGCATTCATTAAGATTTGAGAAATTGGCAGCCTAAAGATCTCATAGCAGCCATTCATGAATTTCATACCCAAGACAACTGTCATACAAACTTAGATGAATCAATTAAGGAAGAAATCAATCAAGAAACAGAAGAAATTCCTCAAGATATCCCTCTAATCATGAAAAATGATTCATCATCCCTATTGGCTGAGGCTCAAGAAGAAATTTAGCCTCAAATTCAACCTTCACAAGAGATAGAGAACTGTTGTACTTCTACTCAAAGAAAAAAAAAACATCTCCTCCTTTGACAGAAGAAGAAAAAGATCAAATATTAAACCAACAACTAGCCTCTGAAATTTTTTGCAAAAAAAACACTCTTGCCTATTCGCCTAATGAACTCTGTTGTAAAAATCTAGAAATCTCCCTTGTAGATCAGAATAAAGAAAGACCAGCTGACAATCCAATATTTTTGATTGGTAACATTACTTACATTGATGATTTTCCTAATTTTGATTTGTATGATGATGATGTTCTCCAAACAACATTTGAACTTGCAGGACCATCATTAGTAGATTTGTGGAAGGAAGATCAGTTCCACTGACTCCAAGAAAGTAATGAACCACAACAGACTATTTATGATACTGATGAGGAAAGTTTAAAAAATGCAGAAGAGGGTGAAGAACCTCTGAATATTTTCTCTGCTTCATTTCAGCTCATCAGTAACGGTTTCCGTGTGAATGGAAATCAGCAGTCTTTCAGCTCAAAGGTTAAGGAGGAAAACAAAGAAGAATTTCTTGAGCATGATGAATATAAAGAACCTTCTCCTAAAAAGGTTGAGGTAATCAGAGAGACCCCTTCTCAATAATGTAATGACCTCTTCACTGAGTTTAGTCCATCAAATTGGAACATACCAGGACTGCAAGAGGACAACACTGCCAAATATGATGAGTCCTCCAGTTCAAATAATAATGAAGATGAGGAAGATTTTCTTTCTCAAAAGAATATTTTTCTTGATCCAGTGGAAGAGAAAACAATCTTGGCTGACCCTGATCTTTCAAATACTCACAACTAGGTATTATTTCAAGATCCCTATGTTGGTTTTCTGAAGACATTTGAAGAATGGATGAAGATTGTTAGGAGCAGTGTATCACCAAAAGCAAGAAATTTTTTTAACATTGCTGCCAAGAAACAAGTAAGTTGGGAGTGGCCCTGTCTGTTCAGTATGCTCAAGGATATGAGCAAAGACCAATCATGGAACCATCTGATTGACTGGATGCAATGGAAAAGAGAATTTTCCAACTAAACGTGTAAATATTTCAGAGTTAGAATAGGTTAGATAGGAAAGAAAATAAGCTTAGCATGTGAGCATTTAGGTAGTGTTTTGTTTTCTGCTTTGAATTTTAAAAAAGGAAAAAATACAAAAAAAACAATAGAAAAAGAGAAAATAGGGCAGATATAAAAGAAGAAAGGTACAGCCCCATACCAAAAAAAAAGGAAAATTTTGAAAGTGTGCAAGCTTAGATGCCACTACCATAAAGAACACTGCTATTTTAGTCATACAGCCTAATCATGACTATAATAGATTTCAATTTTCTGCTGATAGGTTAGTAAAGAAGATTTGCCAAACTGTTTAATCTTGGCTTGTCAGTAGAATATATTAGGATAAGAAAAACATAGGTTCAAACAAGCTGAGGTCCTGAACCTATAAAGTTTGATGAGTAATTTGTTCTAATCTGCTCAAAATTTGAACCAAGAAAAAAAGAGAACAACTCAAAAAGATAAAAATCAGAGCTGCAAAAAGAATGAAGGATGCTTTTTGATTTTCAGATCTTAAGCCTTCACATTTTTGTTTCAAATTTCTGCAAATAAAGTCCATGTGAAGCTTGTTTTTATGCTATGGCCCCACAACAAATCAGACAATCTAATCCTAATTTGACTGTGCTTTAAATTTTTGTTTTAGAAGATAGAGAATAAAATTTTCCAGACAGTCTAATCCTGGAAGATAGTAGCTTAGGTAGAGAATTTATGGGTTCAACAGTCTAATCTGAACTCATGGAAGAAATAAGGGCAGATTTAGATTAGTTTTTCCTACTTTCAAAAGAATAAAACGCTGATGTTTAAGGTTTGCAAGTCCAAATGCACCTTATGAAGAAAAAATGTTAGGAAAAGTAGGCTGTGTAGGTAGAGTGATTGGGAGAAATTTTTTTGCTAATATGAAATACTGATCATATTTTATAAGCAGCATGATCAAAGAAGAAGAGGTTGTCAATGGATCAAGGCACGGGTCTGCGTCCCAGAAATAAAATCTAAAGTTCTTGACACCTCCAAGGAGCTGCCATCCCCAAGTGGAGCCACTGTTAGCCATCAGTAAATTTTTTTCAGAGAAAATGATGGCTAAAATAGGCTTTGAGCCTTCAAGAGATCATTTTCATAGAAAATTACTCATTCTTGAAGTCTATTGTTCCTTAAACATTGTTGTTCCTTAACAGTGTTGTTCCTTAATCTGTTGTTCCTAAAAGTGTTGTTCCCTAACAGTGCTGTTACCTAAAGTGTTGTTCCTTAGCCTGTTGTTCCCTTCATAAATCCACCGAGTTAGGCCTGTTGTTCCCTTTAAAAACTTTTTCTACAAAAAACCCTTTGTTCCCTTCCATTTACTCTCCATTCCCTTCAAAATCCTTTTTAACCATGAAATCCCTTTCAAATGGTTTAAAACCCTGCTTTTTCACTCTATCAGAACATGGAAAAACACATAAAAACCCTTAAAAAACCTCTTCCGTCCTTTTAAAGGCCTTAAGCCCCCGAGTGCTTAAACCTTCTGCTTCATGTGACTAACACCCGTGACCTTATGCTAGTAATCATCGCATCGCAAATTTATATCGCATCGGTGTTGTTATATTTACATTACCTCACTGCCCCATTACCCTGCCGATGCGATAAGCCCTCCTTCCCTCAGCCCCTGGTCACATACCCCTCCACGTGACCATGCCCCTGTGCCTGTTTCTTAAGCCCCCATCGCATCGGCCATCGGCATTTCCATGAAAAACCTGCCTTTTCTTTATATTTTGCCCGCTCCGATAACGATATCCCGATGGGATCTACACCATAGATCCATAGGATCGGACGACCCACGTTTCACCCTGTAATCTCATGAAACCTTTCCATCTTTCGCCCTCCTCACCATCTCTGTCGTTGATTTGTTTTAATCCAACGGTCCCGATCAAACCCGACGACCCAAATCCGTCGGGGCCTACCATCCGTTACGCAAAGCGCCCATCCAATCGCATGCTACCACCTGTCTCCCACCAGATCTCCTGCTCGCGCACCTTTCCTATCACTCCCGATCCGCGCCGTCAGATCTCTTCCCCCTCATCCGACGATTGTCATCGCATATCGCGCGATTTCGCTGTCTAGAGCTTAACACTCCAAAGTCACGCGAGACTGCTGGTATTAAAAAGGCCACGCATCTTCTTTTAATTGGATCATGTTCCCTCTAGGTAAAACCACTTACCGCCCAAGGTTCACGTGAAAAACACTAGCGGTATTTCAAAACCTGCTTTGCCCTTTTTTTGTGCCATATGTAGTTTTAAACCGGGTTTTCACCGCTTTTCTTCATTAAACCTCTTCCGCCTGCTTATTCACCCCCTCTGCACTGCTCCTCTGCCTCCGATAGCCTTTGCATGCAGTGTTTCCCTCCATTGCAGGATTTTATAATAAATTTTTAGTTTTTGCAAGTTTTTATGATGGTTTTTGAGGCCAGCAACCTTCTCATGATTCAATAAGGAGCGCAGCCGAAGGTTATCACCTCCGAAGTCAAAAGTGTTGCTGAACAAAGCTTCCAGGGTGTACATTCAAACTTTTAAGCCATGTTTTATCAACATGGGTTATTCAAATACAACCCTCAGCATGCCAAGGTACCTGTTCACAGTCGAGAAGAGATCACGCATTAAAGATTAAGGGATTAACGCATAAGGTTGAAGATTAAAGGAATAATCTTACAGTTTAAAGGCAAAAAAACAGGATAAGGGTTAAATATCAGAAGCCGAAGATTAAGAACTTAACCCTACAGTTAAAGGAACAAGCTTAAAGCACCAAAGCCTAAAAAGGAAAAAGGCAGATCAAGCGTTTAAAGCCACAAGGACAAACAAATCAACAAAGGAGCATCCGACTGTCACATCATTGAGGCTATAACTCCTCAAAATACCATCTGCCAGCTGATTTCATCTAAAAGAGTGCATATTAATTGCACAGTCAGGGATATATTTAAAGACAGCTCAACATTAAGTTCCAACCTACCAAAAACCCTCAAAGTCAACAAAAGTGACTAAAGGTGATGAAACTTAATGTAAAATTTATTAAAACAGAGATGAGCATTCGAAATGTTCTCTAGGTTTCCCAAAGGTCAATAAACCATTTCTTTGTATTAATTGAACAAATGAACCCTTCTTACACTCCACCTCCTCATTATTCTATAAATACTTCTGTAGAAGATAGTATGGAGGTTGGTCTTTGGATACCTGTTGAATGTAAATAGTTGTTGAAGCCGTTGTATCTCTTTTTTGTAATTGAAGATACATAAGATGAGATGAGAAGTTTGAAGCTATAAAGACCCACTGGACTTGAAGATTGTAACTGGTTTGAACATCAAATACAAGCTGATTTATGGGATCCTAGTCTATGTCAATGGTGATTTTATTCTCACTGTAATTGTTATTTTCTTTGTTTTTTTGTACTATCCATCTTTCTCTGATAAAGAACAACCAATATAGATTAGGATTTACTTCTGAAGTACCCTAAATCTCACTGATAAATATTTATCCTTTATGTTTTCTTCTAAATATGTTTTGAAGGTAATTCAATAGAGTATAACCAGTGAAGTGTTGGTAAGCCCATGTTTCCTAAGCAAAACTTGAGATATTGTCTTTGAATGTTCTTGAAAAGTCTGCTAAGTAAAGTTGAACTAGGGAAGTCTATGGTTAGCCTTGTCCTCTAGTTTACCTCCAACAGTAACTTTTAAAGGTTCCCTAAGAGTATTGCCAAAAGCATGATAGGTTCAAAGTCCTTACTTGATCTTAGGTTATTCTTTGTTTATCTTTAATGTTTCCATTGAGAATATGCTGAAAGTAGGCTAGGTTAAAAGTCCTTACTTGATCTTAAGCTGCTCTTTGTTTTCTTATATGTTTGCTTCCTCACTTTCTTAGTGTTTCATTCCATAAAATCAACTTAAAGAGATCCTTTGACATATATGACTTGCCCCATGGACCACTCTTGAACCTTTCTGTGCAATTAAATCCTATTATGACTCCATAGCCCAATGGATTGATGTTGTTTCGTGCTTATATTATCAGTTGAACCATTCTTTCACTTACTCACACCTTCACCCTTCATACAAACTTCCTTCATCTTCATGTTATCCTGCCCAACCAAAACAAACAAAAACCCTTGTTCTTCATAACTAGCCTAATATCATACATAAGCCTTAAATATCATATCTTTGAAAACACATATATAGAGAGATCCCTCTCTGAATCTAGGGTGGCTAGGTCCTAAGATTCCAAAGTGGTTTTGATGTAGGCTTTGCAGCGTTTGTATTTTCCAATCTTGCAAACTACGAAGGCCTAACATGATGCATGGTGGTTCAGTCCATGGTTTTATAATTCCAATTAAGAAACGATGGTTATATTCTCATTTGGTATAATGAATTGGCAGTTTATGGATCCCTGGAGATACCTATTGTATTGTAACCCTATAAAATATGTGATATACTAAAAACTTCTTTTGTTGTGTTTCTTGGTAAAATATATGTGTTATGTTGTGTTTTTCATCACATCTTTTCTATTTTTATTTAAAATCTATTTGTAGCAATTCCGCTTCAAAAATTAAAAACCTACACCTTTAAGCATCTTCCTATAAATGTTATTCAAGTAAGAGTTTTAAAGGATTCAAGTTAAGTATCACTCCCTTCTGTTACACTCACGAGTTCCATCATCTCATATTAAGAAAGAAATCATAATTTTCAGAATTAAAATGCATAGCTCAGATGAAAAAAGAAATCATGTTTCATGTTTTCCGAAATTAAAATGCATAAATCATATACATGAATTAATGTGAAATGGAAGGATAAAAACAAAAATAATATACAAGATTAAATCTCAAACTTTGTAGAAGCTAAGGAAATTTCCATTTAATATTTTAAATGGTCGCCCATTCTCCATTTCCAATGTATTTTCCTCCACGATCTCCTCCTATGCATTCGTCTAGTTCCTTCCATATAATAATACGACAGACTAGATCGGACCAACAAATTGTGAAAATTGACGAGTTGTTTGTTTTATTTCAAATTCACCACATGCATAGTTTAACTTGTCATACGTTATATTTTTACATATATCATAAACTCGCCATTACCATTTATTATTATAGGAATTAGTGCATCCTAGGAATTAGACAACATTTATTATACTACGCATCAAGAAAATTATATGTTCAATTTTCTCTTCACCTTTACAATTTGAAGAGTAAAGTTAAATCTTGTATTGACACATGATCATAATGCAAGACGAAAATTTTCAATCTTGTCTTGAAATATAATAAGGTACAAAGCCTAATGAACTCACATAACAAATTCATATGCCTTGAGTACCTCTAAGGAAATTAACATCATTCATCGAATGCACTTCCAAAGAAATATGCTTATTGTGCACAATAATTCTACAGGCATTCATATTATCTCTAAGAAAAAGAAAAAATTATCTCTTTAAAAAATGACAAGAAGTTCCCTAAGCTTAAATTCTATGAAATTAGTCACGGCTTACGGGTAAGGTGTTGAAGTCGGCCATATAAGTTTTTCTCTATCAAATTAGCATAAATAAACACTGAGGATGCAGGAAATTCTTGCATGTTTTATGGAAGAAAAACCTCTAGCACGCTAGTTAAATGAAGAATTTTTGTAAATAAAATACAATTAAAATTACAATGAAAACATGGAATATGAAAATATGATGTGTGAAATTTTTCTCCTCGTTGGAAAGGTAGATAGGAGAAAAAAAATAATTAACACAATAAAATGAGTTACGACCCTTCTATATTGAGCACACAAGCTTGATTGAGATGACTAGATTACAATGAACCCGTTAAAGGGTATTTAAACCTTTTCGATTAGTGACTCGCCTAAAATACCTTGACATGCACACACTTACTAAATTCCTCTATGACTTAACTCTACTTGACTCAATGCTCAGTTAACTGACTCTCTAATTATAGTGAACTCTTCATGCGGGAGTAATTATCTTATTTTAACACTCCCCCTTAATTACAACTGTATGACTCAACATAACTCAAACATGAATCAACTATGCCTGTTAGACTTACAATAGAAATTGACTCAATTGTAACTCAAGCATGTTTGCTAGTCTATGTCTCAAATAGAATTACAATGACTCAAAACTTTTACAATTTTGAATTTCTTTTTTCTCTGCTTCCAAATTCTATATCCTCGAAATTGCTTCACTCTTTGTTGAACTTTCATGCTGTAGGATTTTTTCACTTGTTGTTGCTGCAATGTTTCTTTGACTTGTCTTGAATTTGTGTTGAAACGTAATCTGATCTTGTTTTCTACACCATCCTCTTCAAATATTCATTCAACCATGGATTTCTACCACAACTCTTCATCTTCAAAATGTCTTCTTTTCTCTGCTTCTTGTGCTTCATATTCCTGACATCCTTGCTGCCATATATCCTGATAACATAACCTTATCTCGTTTTTACACCATTGCAGAAAAATGGTTTTAATGCATTCTTCCTTATTTTCAGAAACTTCCATATCATTCTGTTCACATTCATCATCATGTGTTGTTGATTTCTTCCTGCAATCTGCACACTCAAGATCATTATTCACCATTTCATTCAATTATTTTATTCCAGCTGCTGCTTTAAGACTCACATCAATTTGTTCAATTGGCTTCTGAATCTTTTCTTCAGTGAGATTCAAATATGCATCAAATTTATTAACAACCTTGATTTCAACTTATGCTCCCATGCTATTTTTGAGTATCTGCATATTGAAAAACAATGTTAAAAACATCTTTATTATTCTCTTCAATGAGAGATTTTGGTTGTACCTCTTCCTTCTATGCCTTCTTTTCTAATGTTACAAACCTCTGCTACTACAGACATGTTGTCTTCCACTTGGCTTCCAAACACAAGTGGGTTTCTCTCAGAAAATAGCAACATATCAATATGTTCTTTCTGTTGCATCATGTGCAACCACCTTGGCTTCCAAACACAAGTGGTTTTCTCTCAGCAAATAGCAACATATCAATATGTTATTTCTATTGCATCATGTGCAACCACCTTGGCTTCCAAACACAAGTGGGTTTCTCTCAGAAAATAGAAACATATCAATATGTTCTTTCTGTTACATCATGTGCAACCACTCATCATCAGTTAATGGTTCTTCATAAAATTTAACTTCAACAATTCCAATTGTTGGATCCACCAAACAAGTTTCTTCTCTATTGATAGCTTTATCTAGGCCAAATTCAGTTGATGCTTGTTCGCACATCACTTCATGAGCAGTTCCAACTACTTCATAACTTGCTGCTATAGTGGCAACCTCAACCTTCAATTCTTCATTAAACATAGCGCTTACCATATTACCACAACCAATCCTTGTTTCAAAAAGGAAACCACACATATCATCAACATAATTTTCATCCACCCTATGATGGGATATCCAAGTATGCATGTGCTCATTGTCAATTTCATTAACAATTTTAGTGTTACCAAATTCATTAGTTGTGGCTGGATTCACCAATGCACATCTCACTTTACAGTCATCATCCACATATGTTTCATTATAGTGGGGTTCACCGTCATTTTCACCATCAACGTTACATTGGAGTGCTTGAAAATTGATATGCTCTTGCTCTGCTTCACATGTAGAGGCTTCAACTTCTCTCTTTGCAATATTTGTTGCATCTTCTTCATCCATATGCATGGTTTCACAATGGGTTTCAATTTTATAGTCTTCGCGACCATCTTCCACTTTTGAGTGAGATTCTCAAGGCTCTGTTGTTCTCTCAGAGTCTTGCTCCTGTACTCTTAGATCTTTGCCTAACTTAACAAATTGTGACACTTCTTGTTATTGCATGTCACTCCCCTTTGCACAAAATTCTATTTTCAAGATCTTCCATGCTTCCTTGGAAGTTATAGCTTTTTCTACCTTGTACATAACCATTTCATCCATTGCTTAATGAATGAAACTCAAAGATACAACATCAGTAAACATAGGAGGTGGTAGCAGATCCATGCTACATAATTAATCTCGATTTCACCTTTGTATTTTGCTAGACTTCTCAGTTCCTCGACTTCTACCTGAACCACTCTAAACATGACAACAATCTCTACCTCTTCTTTTTTATCCCATTTCTTAGTCTTCTTCAGACACGCTTTGCGACCCATGATTGTTGTTAGTCCTCTGTCTTATAGCTTCTTTCATGTTGCATAAGGTTATCTTCCATATTTCCCCCGAAAAAAATAATATGATTTTTAATATGCATCCTTGTAAGGCACAACCTTCACCCAAAAACCTTTCATGCTTGACAAAACACCAAAATATTTTTGTAGAATTACTGACTTTCTTGTCGATAAAAAACCCTTTTTTTAATCCTCAAACCAAAAAATCACTTTAAATAAAACCCATGATTAAACCCTTTACCATGTAAGTCTTTTTTAAGAAAAATGTTTTAATATTACTCCATAAAGCATTGGAATATTCTTTAAAAAAACCTTCCTTAAAAAATTTTAATATCTCCTTTGATATATCTCACCCAAGATGTTATCTCACTCGCACTTAAGAACCACATTATGAATGACATGTGGCCATGTCACTTCAAAGAACTATCCTTAAACTTATATTTAAAAAAAATTAAAACCTTCGAAGCTTGACTTTCCCTTTCACGAATTTTTGTCGGCCATTGCACGTTTTTCCTTTCATTTGTTTGTTGAATTTTCACACTAACACGTCGTTGAGATGATTATGTTCATGTGTTAACGCTCTCCACGATTAGGGAGGGTGTGTTAATGCTTTAACACATCTACTTAGCATTCTATCTCGTGTGCATGTAAAGAAAAGTTTACAACCTCTAATTTGGCTCACCAATGATCCCTTCAATGTTATAACGCCCTGTGTACCACTGCAGGGTGCGTTATAGCTCAACCCAAAGAAAAAAAAATTCTTTTTTCTCTCAGATATTGCTGCTAATATGCTCTCTATTTCGACTTTACAAAATCCTCGCTTTGATCTCTATGAACTTAGATCTGATACCAATATGTTGGAAAGGAAGAGAGGGGAAACAAAATAATTAACACAATAACACAAGTTGTAGCTCTTCTATATTGATCACAAAAACTTGATTAAGATTACTAGATTACAATGATCCCGGTGAAGGGTATTTACGCCTTTTCGACTAGTAACTCACCTAAAATACCTTGATGTGCACAAACTTACTAAAATCATCTATGACTTAACTCGACTTGACTCAACGCTTAGTTAACTGACTCTCTAAATATAAAAAAACTCTTCATGTAGGAGTAATTAGATTATTTTAACACTCTATGAATATAGTATAACTAGGACCAATTCTTATTATTGATGTCATTGATGTCAGTGCATTCTGGAATTAAACAATGTATAGACATATATAAAGATTATTACGGACACTTGCGCATGTCCCATTACCTGTCAGCAATGATTGTTGGAGGATGAGACCCCTAGGGTTCAATTTGTGCAATATTTAATGTTTCTATGGCGCGAAACAATGGCTTGGTTTTACGTTGTTGTTTGTTGCAAAGGGAGAATAATATCTTCGGCCTTGAATATGACTAAGATCTAGGGGAGATAGAAAATAGAGGAAATGAGCATCTCTCAAGTGAGCCAAGCTGAACTTAAAGAGTTCCTTCACATGATACTATATTCAATCAATGAGAATGTTCAGACATATATAGGATTACATATCTGTTGAGGAGTTAGAACCACTTCGTCATAAATAGGATGCAAGAACTAAATATGAACCATAATCTCAACTAACAACTAATCTAGAACACCTTATATTTCTCCATTTTCCCAAGTTCCCCTCTTAATGGAGAAATGGATCAAAGCATAACATGAATAGCATACAAATGTTGGTCTTAGTCTCAACTAGGCTTACAAAAAACTTGATAATTGGGCTTTCATTTTTGACTTCTTGCTAAAGGGTTCATGTTTGTTCATTTGCTGGTGAAGTTTCATCTGCACATTCCTTTCCATAAGATACTCGTGGAGCTTCTCCTATTTTTTATGTTTTATGCGCCAAAGGTGGAACACTTGATATTTTAATCTCCTCTTTCTTGATCTTGACTATAGGCTAACATTCTTTATATTCAATGTTGCAGGTTTTTGTGACTCATACTTGTCATTAATGTTTGAAATTGGTTCTTCTTGGCTGCTAATGTCTGTACACCTAAAAAAAATTTTAGATTCATAAAGAGAACCATACTAATTCTTGTCATCCTCCTCCTTTAAGAGAGCTTTCCTTTCTTCATTTTTCTCTGCTAACATAAACGGTTGATTCATATCTTCCACCTCTTTAATCAATTTTGTTTCTGCAAACATGTTGTCATGCATTTGATATGTATATGGAGGTAGGCATCTCTTCTCACCAAACAATAACTCATCAATTATATGCTTTTCATGCATAAGATTGAACCACTCTTCATGAGATACGTCTCTACATCAGGGAATATTTCTTCATAAAAATTTTATGATTCTCATCAAATTTGACTTCATACGTCTCTGCATCAGGGAAGCTTTCTTCATAAAAATTTTCAGATTCTACATCAATGGTTGTTTCTTCATCATCACATGTTTCAATTTCAATTACAGACACACTCATCATCCATTATTGTAGCTTCAATGTTGTCATCTTCAGTTTCACAATCAATTATGAGGCTACAAGCACAATCATAATTTTCAAGAGCAATACGTTCATCATCTTCGTCCTAATTCAAATTCCACTTCATTTCTAAAATATCCCACAATGCTTTTGCATTTTAAATCTCACCATATTCATGTAGTATATTGAATAAGATGTTTTCATCTAATGGAAATGTTATAAGGTGTAATGTTGATGCATCTCTACTCATATCATGATTTGAATTACCAAAATCCTCTTCAACATAATTTAATAAATATACCTTCCATGGTATTGTTTTCATTTTATTTGCCCAAATTTCATAGTTTATACTTGAGAAAGAGGGTACATCCAGTATTAACCTCTTAACGATTTCATAAAATTCTAGATCTCCATTACGATCCTTGCCTTGATTAGCTATAAGTCCATTGGCGTCAACGTGAAACTCTTCACCAAATTCAGCTGAAAAATATATTGCATCTGTCTCTTGATGCCTTCTCTTCATATGTTTCAGTTTTCTTCGAGAATTTTTCAATGTCCTTTGTTTACCCATCACTTCATTCGCTACAACACACAAAAAATCTCCTCCTAAGGACTCCTACTAGCAGCAGAATAAAAAAACTAGTCCAAATTCGTACTCACGAACTAGCTCTTTTCTAGCCAGACAAAACAGCTACCCGCGCTTACAATATGTGATCACCACACTTACAATATGTTATAACTGTAGTGTACCAGAGAAACACCATACACACCTCTCCTAAATGATTACCAAAGCTTGCAACTTTGATGCAGGAAAATTTATAAGAATATTTTTATTGTACAACCAAAATAAACTTTATATTATTTTTATTTATACTTTGAGGGAATTCAAGTTGAAACCTCGGCTTTGCATTTACTACGAAAATTATTTTAACAATATTGTCATGAAATATATTTTTGTAGGGTCATCTCATGTATCCTCAAACAACACCAGCAGGTTGCTAGTGGGCTTCAATAATGATCGAGGAACATGGTACAGTTTCTTCACCGCTCGACCCTCTTTCAACACTGCTAACTGCTATGTGCTCCAAAAACAAGCCTCTTCACATGCAACAATAGTATAACCTTTTCGGATGTGACAACATTCTTGGCACACAGATCACCGCAGTCACACAATCTCAATGCCTTCACCAGTAGGATGTATCTCTGATCCAGCGAGATTCTAACTCAAGCCTCTAAATAAAATTGTGCTTCTATGTGCCTCTGCACAAGGAAATATCAAATCACATGTAACAATGGTATTTATACATGTCAGCTCCATAAGTGTCTCGATGCACACTTCTCACAACACAACAATTTACCTGTTTGCAATTCTCACAGATTAGGAAGCATGATCAATTGTTGACCATACACAGTGCTCACACATAGTGATTGACCACCATACACAGTCCAAAAAATGCTCGATCACCCACAGACGTTGTTGTAGAATGCTAGATCCTCATGGAGATGGTTCTGATGCTATCATTTGTGGACAATTAATAATAATTTGGTGTAAATTACTCCACGGCTTTGATTAATTTGATCTCTTAATCAATATCTTCAATCCAAACTACAATTTAAATGCATGGAAAACACAACGATTGAAGGTCGTTTGGCTCACTCCTCCATGCAGGTTCAAACAAACTGGAATAGACTTGCCATGAAAAAGAATCAGGGAGCTCGAATTTAAACAAGCTCGAACAGACTCCAAGAACTCAAACAAACTCTCGTTCAATCACTTATTAGGATGTTCACTAACACACCTCCATCGACCCTCCTCACAAAATGTTCACAACTCTTGACAATCTACAACTCCATCAACGAATTCGAGCACTCAACCTCCACATAGTAGCTTACTGTCGCTGAAGCCTCACAAGATCAAGGAATCACGTCACTTCACAAACTTCCCTACAGATTTCTCCACGCTTCAACTCACTATCGCTTGAGAGAAACGCTGCCTGTGAGAGAATTATATTGGTGGCCTTCTCGCTGAAGGAGAGAACATAGATTTGAGGCTTGATCTGAGCATTCACCAAAAAAAACAAGCCTCCATACCTCTTTATCTGAGGTTCACCAACCTTATAAAGCTATGGGTGAATCCACAAATCCACCGAATGGCATTCGATCCATTATCAGGGAGAGTCATATTCACAAATCCGTCGCTCCCTCATTTTCCAAAAACATAGAATGTCGCTACAATCAAATTACATTTGAGTTGCCAGTGTTGTAACTTGATGATGAAATACAGTTGGTAGTTCGAAACGGGTCGGTTCCAAAAATTCCTTATGTGATTTTCCAGAAGATTTTTGATTAAAGTGTTGTAACGTTTTATATCTATACGAAAATTATGCAGTAGCATCATGGTTCCAAAATTTTGTACATTTAGTAGAATCTAGGGGGACTTGTGTTTTTCAAAAGAGTGGTTTTCCTAAGTATTTAATTAATGTAATTTTAAATATTTTTAGTGATTTAGGTGAGACATTTAGGATATCATTTAATTAAATATTTAGAGGCATATTTGTAAATGTCCTCGAATGTAGGAGAACGTGAGTGATTGATGAGTGATTGGTGTTTTGATATATTCTGAAATATTGTAAATCTTAGAATAGAAAGTAATTTCATGATTTTATGGATTATGGAGGATCCTTAGGATTTAGTTGAATGTTGAGATCCTCAAGGGATAAAGAAGAGATTATAGGAACTAATTGAGGACTTAGAGGATTTTTAGGATTTTGTTATGAAACCTATGGATCTGAACCAAAATTGGTTACAGAACATTTTGTATATAATTGTAAAGCCTCAAAGGCACAAACGGTGAAAAAAAAAGAGAGATAGATCCTTAGGGAGGAAGCTTAATTGTAATCCTACGGGCATAGGGAGAGAGGAAGAGAAAAGGGCCATGTAAAAGCATATCAGGCCAAAGCTAGATTGTAAAACATGTTTTGATTTGTATCTATACATTTGTTTAATGAATGAGGAAATTGAATTCATTGTTAATGTGTGTGTTATTCCTTTTATGTGCTAAGTAATTTGTAACTGTGAATTTATGGTTTTTGTGTGATAAACCATGTTGAATGAATTCAAATTGTATATATAAGTCTTTCTGAGTGATAAATGACTTAATCGGTTGGGTAGAATTTGTGTGATTCCATTCGGGAGCTAGAAAATGTGTGTACAGGCCAAATAAAGAAAAAATTATGAATTCTGGAAGAAGCGGAGAAATACAAAGAGTTCTCTGTATTCAAGCTAGAGACAACGCTAAAGGAAACTTGAATAAGCAAAGGAGAAATAGTGTTAAAGGAGACAGAATAAAACAGGAGGGATCAACACTTTAAAATATTGAAGATAAGCTCAGGAGAGATAGACTTGAAGTATTCTGAACAAACAAAGGAGTAGTAGTGCGAAGGAGACTGTAGTGCAGAGCATTGACAGTATAAAGAACAGAAGCTGACTAAAGAACAAAGCACAGAGAAGAATTCAAAATGGGAATTCGACAACAAGGATAAAATTGCAGTATCGAGGGTTTAGTAATTGACGTCAGAGATCAAAGCAAGCAGAATAGGCGAAAAAGTGCCATGTGTCGTCATTGCGCAACATCGCGCATCGATAGTTTTAAAGTTTATTGTTAAAGACTTCACAAGTTAACCAATATAACTTGTGACGTGATGTGGTAAGGAGTGAAGGATCCGATGCGACGGAAGGAGCCACGTGTCGTAATCACGCATTAGCACTCATCATCGATCTTATGGCTTAGCGTTATTGGTATGGTGTTAAACTTGCGATCAACAGATTGCAATGAAGGTTTTGTGGACCCTACAATAGAGTGTTTTGCGTATAGGTAATGATTTGGGTTTTATGTGTGGTCTGTTATAAATTTAAGTGATGTTGATTGCATAAAGTATGTATGTATTATCTGTTGTGTGTATAAAGGAGTTATGTGGGACTCATAACCATGGTCAGCGGGTTTGGTTAAAGTGGGAGGCATGCACATGATAAGGTAAGGTGAAGGCGCGGAAAGGTTTAAAGGTAAAAGTTTATAAAAGAAGGTTAAAACTCAAGAGCCACTTATGGAT
This sequence comes from Pinus albicaulis, assembly GCA_034641835.2. Classification (NCBI taxonomy): domain Eukaryota; kingdom Viridiplantae; phylum Streptophyta; class Pinopsida; order Pinales; family Pinaceae; genus Pinus; species Pinus albicaulis. The sequence goes on along the minus strand of CM076574.1, from coordinate 685,233,053 downwards.
AATCTTCCGCGTGAAATTGATTGAAAAGGTTTAATGAAGTGGTTAGAGGTAGGGTTAATTCCTTTAACTCTGCATAAGTGGATATAAGCGGCCTATGGCTGCATCATATGGTATCAGAGTTGGGCATGTAGAGGATGATGTTGAGAAAATATCCAGGTATATAAATGACTTGAGGTATGATATCTAGGATGAGATCAATCTATTAAATCTGAAGAAAATTGAAGATGCTTACTAGACAGCCTTAAAAGAAGAAGAGAAGAATTGGATCTGAATCTAATTAAGTAAAGAGATAGAAGGAAAATCTACTTTGGGAGAAAGTAGATCAAATTTTTGAAGGACAGAAAAGAGAAACTGCAACAGCAACATGTGTTCAGAAAATTGGACAGTGAGGTATGGTCTTCATGTTTTTAGTTAATTAATGATGAATTATTGATTGAAAGAAATTCTATGAATATGTTTGATGATTGTAGCCAAGAACAAGCAGAGTTTTGATGATGATGGCAATGAACCTATCCAACTAGAGGTTGGAAGAAGTGAGAAAGGTGACTGAGTGCAACAACCAGAGGAGCAACAAAGCTCTAGAAGGTTCAAGAGAGTGAACCAAGAGAGAGAGAATACCTAGGAAGATATCAAGCTCAGAGAGGAAGCTTGATAAGGTATTGAGTAGCTAGAGGAGATTACTACAAGAGAAGGCTATGTTGCAGATCACCAATCGAACATGGATGAGATCATGAGGAAGATGACCATGGAGGGTCATATAAGGGGTTCTAGAGAATGCCATAAAGGTAAGATGAGTAATGAGGAGCGAGAGAGAAATCTTGCAGTGAAGAGAGTACAATTGGAAGTACTACAAGGATGGCTACAAGATAAAGGTAATGAATACCAAAGACATGGATGGATAATGATGAAATGGGTTAGATGGAACCTATTGAAAAAAACATGGAATGTCAAACTGATAAATTAGTTCAGAGAACTTGAGAAGAGACATATTGACTTGTTAGATGAGGAGAGACTTAAAGGAGTTGAGTCACAGCAAAGAGGATCTGCTGAAATCTAGAAAGTACATTGTGAAAGATTGGTGTTTGAAGCATCAAATGAGACCGAAAGGTCTTGTATTTTTAGAACTAATGATTTGTGTATGATTGTAGGTACATCACATGATTATGAACAAACTTTAGAGTTTGTTAAGAAGAAGGAGCAGAATCTTAAATTTGTTCAGATTAAGACTGAGATAGCAAAATCTGAGAAATGAAAGGAGACAGAGAGGTCTCATCGAAATACGCAACAGAATATTAGGGTTGGTAACAATGAATATTGGAATAAAATATATAATTTAAGACATGAAGATGAAGAAAAGGTATTTACTGTGCCTAATGAGTTTGGAATTTTTAAGCATGATGATTCCGACATGTGTGTAGATTTAGCAGAGGAAGAAGGACCATTTGATGATGGGTCAACAACAAGTGAAGGTATTGAAAGTTATGTAAAATTTCCAAATTCTAATCCAATTGAAATTGTTGAGTTATATAGAAAGTTAGGCCTTCAAAGAAGAAATTTGGAAAAGCAGAGGATATATACTGAGGATAAATTGTTGAAGAAGGAAGACAAATAAATTGTCATGAATGACAATCATAAAGAAGATAGAATGGTAATAAGAATTCAACAAACTGAAATTACAGAGGAAGGAGTTCATTATTGTGAACCAGAGCAGGGAGACATCCTTGAAACATATGATATGGAGGAGATACTAGTTGACAGTCTCGTGAGTTCTTTGGAGAATTTAAATCAGCACACTGATGTGCTGAAAAAAGAGTTAGAGGAAAACTTAGAGCAACATGCTGAGATGTTACCAGAGAAGGAAAAGGCAATGGGGCCTTATATTTTTAATTCTGATAATTGGTTTATGATTACGGGTTTTGATGAAGATAAGACAGACATGTTTCAATTTGAAGGAGAGTGAGTTTTAGAACTTAAGAAGACTGGAAGTCGCCAGGTAAGGCATAATGATGAGGAAGATGTAAAGCATGAAGATATCATGCTTGAAGAAGCTAAATTGACTGTCAGAATCAGTCAAGGAAGTGAAGGACAATCACTGAGGGTTGTCAAGGAAGAGGAAGGAAAATATGCTGGAATGATGAACAACATAGTGATGTATTTGAGAAGAATCAAGTAGAAAGGGAATTGGAGGACAATTTATTTTTTGAAGAGAAATTGCAGGTAGTGAGCAAAATAGGGATGTTTCAGAGGGAGATATCTTAATATATATTCAAGAAGTCTGGGAGGTAGCAATGTCTGGAGTAATATTTGTAGCAATGTCTAAAACCATATTTGCAGCAGTAAATGGAGTAATTCCAAGTGAAAAAAAATGGCAGAGTGATTACCAGTCATGAGATAAACTTGACATAGAGATTGAAAAAATAATAAGATTGATGATGAAGGTGCCTCAGAAGAAGACAACAACAAGAAAGCAAAGCATCAGTAAGATAAATACAACAACAAATTGTGAAAGCATATCCAGTGGGGCAATGGAGCATAAAGTGTGGAGACCTAGAGAACAACAACAAACAATAGTAGAAACCAAAGACAAATTACAGAACAAAGTATGGGATCCAGGAGGACAAATATTGGAAGCACATGATCTGGAGATAATGATTATTTTATACCTTGGGAGTCTGATGCAGGAGCATCATGGTTCCAAAATTTTGTACATTTAGTAGAATCTAGGGGATCTTGTGTTTTTCAAAAGAGTGGGTTTCCTAAGTATTTAATTAATGTAATTTTAAATATTTTGAGTGATTTATGTGAGACATTTAGAAAATGATTTAATTAAATATTGAGAGGCATATTTGTAAATGTTCTCGAATGTAGGAGAACATAATTGATTGATGAGCGATTGGTGTGGGTTGAGATATTCTAAAATATTGTAAATCTTATATTAGAAAGTAGTTCATGATTTTATGGATTATGGAGGACCCTTAGGATTTAGTTGAATGTTAAGATCCTCAAGGGATAAAGAAGATATTATAGGAACTAATTGAGGACTTAGAGGATTTTTAGGATTTTGTTGAGAAACCTATGGATCTAAACCAAAATTGGTTACAAAACGTTTTGTATATAGTTGTAAAGCCTCAAAGGCACAAACAGTGAAAAAAAAGAGATATAGATCCTTAGAGAGGAAGCTTAATTGTAAGCCTACAGGCATAGAGAGAGAGGAAGAGAAAAGGGCCATGTAAAGGCAGTTTAGGCCAAAGCTAGATTGTAAAACAAGTTTTTATTTCTATCTGTACATTTTTTTAATGAATGTGTGTGTTATTCGTTTTACGTGCTGAGTGATCCGTAACTATGCATTTATGGTTTTTGTGTGAAAAACCATGCTGAATGAATTCAAATTGTATATATAAGTGTTTCTGAGTGATAAAGGACTTAAGCGACTGGGTAGAATCTGTGTGATTCCAGTCAAGAGTTACTAGCAAATGTGTGTACAGGTCAAATAAAGAACAAATTATGAATTCTGGAAGAAGAGGAGAAATACAGAGAGTGCTTTCTATTCGAGCTAGAGACGGCATTAAAGGAAACTTGAATAAGAAAAGGAGAAATAGTGTTAAAGGAGACATAATAAACCAGGAGGGATCAAAACTTTAAAATATTGAAGATAATCTCAGGAGAGATAGAATTGAAGTATTTCGAACAAACAAAGGAGAAGTAGTGCGGAGGAGACTTTAGTGCAGAGGATTGACAGTATAAAGAACATAATCTCACTAAAGACCGAAGCATAGAGAAGAATTAAAAAGGGGAATTAGATGACAAGGATCAAATCGCAGTATCGAGGGTTTAGTAATTGACGATAGAGATCAAAGCAAGCAGAAGAGGTGAAGAAGTGCCATGTGTCGGCATTGCGCAACATCGCGCATCGACAGTTTTAAATTTTTTTGTTAAGCAATTCACAAGGTAACCAATATAACTTTCTACGTGGTGCAGTAAGAACAGAAGGATGTGACGTGACGAAAGGAGCCATGTGTCTTAATCGCGCATTAGCGCTCATCGCCGATCTTATGGCTTAGCGTTATTGGTATGGTGTTAAACTTGCGATCAAGCAATTGCGATGAAGGTATTGTGGACCCTACAATAGAGCGTTCTGCGTATAGGTAATGATTTGGGTTTTATGTGTGGTCTGATATAAAGTTAAGCAATGTTGATTGCATAAAGTATGTATATATTATCAATTGTGTGTATAAAGGAATTATGTGGGACCCAGAACCACGGTCAGTGGGTTTCGTTAAAGTGGAAGCCATGCACGTGATAAGGTAAGGTGAAGGCGTGGAAATGTTTAAAGGTAAAATTTTATAAAAGAAAGTTAAAATTCGAGAGCCACTTATGGATAAGATTCCACGTGCAATTGATTGAAAAGGTTTAATGAAGTGGTTAGATGTAGGGTTAATTCCACTAACTCTGCATAAGTGATTATAAGCGGCCTATGGTTGCATCAGAATATCACCATAGCGCTAACAATGATTCTCGTATAGTCACCACACCACTACCTCCCCCTGTAGCCAAGAAGATGCCTGCGCCACAGTCTCAATCAAAACTTGACTCATTCCTTGAATCCAGATCTAGTGATCTGATTGACAGATGATCTAGAGTGATGTTGGTCCCGGTGATCCGATTGGTAGATGATCCAGAGCACTACTGGTCTCGGTGATCCGATTGACAGATGATCCATTGCACTAATCGAATTTCACCCAGAAATTTGACGCCTACATCAGCAACAGAGCAAGTCTGCTATGTATACACAAAATTTTATGCATAATCATTAACCATGTGCTCTAACAAAAATTTCAAAACAATGTGGTGCCACACCAGTGAGATATTTCACTAGATAATGGAAAATACAATACACTCTCTATGGAACAACAATTTCTCTGAGAAGCCCCTACACAAACCGACTCTCGTTTTGTGCAAGATCATAAAGAATCTAGAGGTACATGCTTTGATCGACTTCCTCCACCATAATAAATACCTCTTCGCTCAACGTTCCACAACTCTGCTTACAACAAATCACAATCCTCCTTTGAGGACTCGACCCTCACTTAACAGACAGTACACACAGGCCTCTGATTCGACACTTTGATACCAACTAAATTTTAGGGGAGACAAAAAATAGAGGAAATGAGCGTCTCTCAAGTGAGCCAAGCTCAACTTGAAGAGTACCTTGACATGACAATATATTCAATCAATCATAATGTTCATATATTTTTTGAGGAGTTAGAACCAATTCCTCATAAATAGGATCCAAGAACTAAATATGACCCATAATCTCATCTAACAGCTAATATAGAACACCCTATATTTCTCCATTATTCCAAGTATATGGAGGGGAATAGTGTTGCCACGATCCCTTGAACTTGCAGTGGTCGATGTGTTGCAGTGGACAACGCTTCATGGTTGCAAAACGAAAATGGGTGGACGCTTCTGCTTACTACGCGTGCCAGCTGCAACAATGGGGGATTGCAACCAATGACAACAACGCTTTCAACATCACTAATTCCCAAGAGAAGTTTCAAAATTTTCAGTTACAGGTTAGTGTTCTAGCCAGTTTCTCGCTTTAAACTATTGTTTTAGTAACTTACACCTCCATATTCTCTTGCTCCTGAAACGTACGACTCTATATGCTATTGCGACAATCTTTCCTGTAAGATTTGAAGTATGGACCTCTTGAGGGAGAAAAATAAAAAAATATCATATATTAGCGTTAAAGCTAATATACTTTTGGTAGGGTTGAAATTTATACCTTTAGTAGGGTTAAATAATTTTTTTTTTTTTAATAAATATGGAGACTACCAATTGTTCCTTGTTAGATGTAAAAGTTGTGGTGTTTCATACCTTGCCAAGGTTCAGATTCCAGTGATGGAGACTCCACCAATTGTTTTGTCTTTTGTGTGAAGGCTCAAAAATTCAGGTAGCCCATTACTTGTTGGTAGGGTCACGTGGAAATATTGGGCTATTACGCAAAAATGGATAACGCCACCTACATCCTCTCAGCGGCAGGCATATTTTGAGAGTGTTGTATGCTGGCGATAATGTATTCCAACACTTCCATCTTAGGGAAAAGTGTGTTATGTTGGCTCCATTTTATTCTAACACTTGGATCTTGGGAATAGTGTGTTGCATGGTGGCTACATTTTATTCTAATACTTCTAGCTAGGGGAATAGTTTTTCGATGTTTTCTACATTTTATTCTTACACTCACAGCTTCGATAAGTGTACATTTGCTACAAAGTGATAATCGCAAGCATTTTGCAAAAGAGAAAGGCATAGGATTCAAGTACTGTGTAACGTTCAAGGAACATTTTTCAAGTAATTCTATGCTTATATTTTCTTTAATTATACTAGGCTATCTTTAGTCGACTTTAATGTTGCGTGATTTTTTTTTATTTATAAAATTGTCACTCTCCTAACATTTGTTCTTTTTTTTATTCCCACATAACAAATCAGGTTAACATTTTATGATCACATTTGATTTTGAAAAGTAAATGACTTATCGCTATTGCAAAAAATTAGTTTGGAAAAAATTCAAGGTAAAGTGATTATCTCGATTTCCTTTCTGTGTTGTGTGCATTATGACATATATTAATACAACATAACAAACCCGATAAAGGAAATCTTAATAAAGGAGTGGAATACCTGAAGTACTGGCCTCATTTTACAATGTTTTCGAGTTAAGATATGGCTTCTAGATAAGTTTGATTTAATTTTGTATCTCATAATTTATAATCAGTTTTAATTAAGTGTTTATCTTTAGGTAGTTCCTTCCAATTTCTAAAAAGTATAAATACACGTTGTTTGATTTGATATGGTAAACTGTTATTTTTTATCAAGACTTGAAGAAGTGAGGATATCCTTTTTGATATAGAGTCTTCTATGTGACAAGGTAGATTTTCGCAGTTGTTCACAATCGTGGGTTATCTGTTTAAGTGGGAACAATTTTGGGGGGAGGGGGGGTTTGGGTATTTTTCTTGTAAACTACTATATGTTTTGGGTATTTTTCTTCTAAATTGTTATATTTTGAGCATGATCTTGAATGATCGAGAACCCTTGTATTTTATTTACCCACTCTGTAAGGTACATTTCTACACCTTGGGTTGTGTCCTAGGTTGGCTATCCAAGTTAAGGTTGTTTCTCCTTAGTTGTTAGTAATTGAGTAGTGTAATCATTTTCCTAATTAATGAATTTGAGACAATTAAGTGCCAATCATGATGAAGTATAATAATTAATAGGAGTTTTTGGTGCCTTGGTCTATGATTTTTTTAAATTTTTTTTTAAATCTCCATGAGATTTTTGAGGCTTTGATACAAAACACTAATACATTTATTGCCAAATCAATAATATAGACAAAAAAAAAAAAAAAAAAAAATTGCATCCATTGGCTTTTGATTTTAGTATGTTAGTTTATTCTATATCAACATATGTCCTTTCTTCTCAATATTTATATTAGTGAGAAATTTTCATACATACCCTTTATGGAGTGCATATTTAGAACCCTGCATAGTTCTGTCCACTTTCTTGTAGACCATTGAAGATTACATTCCGAGAGTTCTTTTTTTTTAGATATTTTTTGTAATTCTTTTGAGGAAGCATGTTCCTAAATATCGAGGCATTTAATTCTACTGTTCATTGATAATTATAAATATATTAGATTCTTTTTCTTTTATCAGTTCGTAGTGATTTGTAGTTTAGTTTAAATCATGCTTACTTATATGCTTTTTGAGTTTATCTAGAGCAATAGATGAATTTTATTTGTTGGTGTATGTTAAATGGTGTACATACAAAAATATATTGATTTATTGAACTTGTTATTATTTTCAGGAGGAATTTGACACTTGTGATCCCAAGGCACATTGGTTTTTGAGGCTGCGGTTCCTTAAGAAGAGGTCGAAAATCATAGAAATTATTGCAGCGCGTGATATTGTATTTTCTTTGGCCCAATATAGTGTTTGTGCAGCGTTTAGCAGGGGTGAGAAGATAGACACATTTAAGAAGACTATTTAATTTCCAAGTGTCAATTATGTGGCTGGTATTTTTTTTATCCTATAAGGTGGTTTCTTGTTAGTGTTTGAATTTTTGTTCTGCATTGACAAAGGCCAATAAGAAAATATGTTGCCTGGATATAAGCCTGAATGAAGTGATACACAACCTATTTTATAATAAGAAAAATGATTCTCTAATCTCAGTGTCAGTATATGACTCAGATAATTTCAGTTCATTGAAATGCAAAACAACACCCATTGATTATGATTTTTCTTGAATTATTCTTATCCAATTTTGTGAATCATGAACTTCAACTTTGGTTTGGAATATATGCCATTGTATTTAATATTTGTGCAACTTGAATGATAGATGTTTTGGTAATGACCTATATCATGAAAATTGTAGGTATATCCGGAGGTGTAGACCAGATGCAGGCTTTGCCTTATTCGACTCTGAGTCATTGAAATGCCATTGTTTTAGCATATACAAGGTGTTTGACTTAAAGAAGTATACATTGTTTACATTGTTGTATTCAATATCAGATGAGCATGTTCAAGAGATAAATATCATGTAGAGTTGATATGATTTACTTTATCTAAGATATTGTAAAACAGAGCTCAAGTTCCTTTGAAATGGATATTTTAAGAGTCATCAATCGTAGAAATTATGAGGCTTTGTGATTGGAACATTCTTCTTACATTGATTTTTATAGTTTCCTTTTTTGGTTGGCGATTGGAGGACAAACCAGGAACAATGTCACTAATATTAGACAGGGTTAGTGGGCTTGTTCCGTTAAATTTTATTATCTATAGAGGATGGCATGTTTTAAAAGCATAGACGATGGCATGTTTTAAAAGCATTTAATCACGTATTTCATCACAAAAACAAGGTTGACTTTATTGAGTAGTTCAATGAGAAACTTCTCGTAAAACAAGAAAATGAGAACCTACAAATACTTCATGTGAGTTGTGTTCTCTCAGCAACCCCATTTTTTTTTCTTTTAAACTCTTAGTTAATAATTTCCATGAGGTTTGAAATATTGTTGTCGGTCATGCACAACTCTTGAATTGACATGAATTTTAAAGTTGGAACATTAATTTTTTATATAGTTGTCTTCCCTTAACCCCCGTGTTGTGACTCTCATAAACGATTCAAATGGAAATCATGTCATGTAAAATCAATGACTTCACAATGCAGACAACCAAGTTATATAGATGTTATTCTTCATTTTGAGCACTCTTAAGGTTATACACCGCTCTTCATCATGAGCACTCGTAATTACCATTTCTTTAGACAAAATCTCAACTTGTGGATTCCAACTTGTCCATAAGTTTCTTTCTTTCTATTGTTGTTTTTTTGCATATATGTTTTCTCCATATAGTTTTGTTTTCAATCCTAACTTTGGACTGTTAATTTTTTTATAAAAGTTCCAGTTGAATGATGCCATGGTATGGAATTAAATTCAGTATTAGGTAGGCAAGTAGTTTGTAACTCACGAAATTGGAACACATTTGATTCGTGCAACCACTATATATGGCTTATGAAAGTTTCACCATTTTTTAAGGTTATCAGATTGAAATTTTATGTGACATCTATACTGATAACTTTATGTTCATCTTAAGTACCTTACTTGCAATAATTCTAGAATTGCCTCCAATGTAAAAGCAATCATTAAAAAATAATGATTTAGTGATAGAACGAACAAATGAAAATGTGGCAAGCCTTAAGATAACTATGGTAAAGGTACATCCATATTCATCATGCTTTACAGACCACCTTTTGTTGGTAAAAAGACATCCCATATTTATGATGCTTTACATACCACCCTCTGCAGCTTAATCAAATCAATACAGAGCTTAAAGACATACTAAGTAGTAAAGTGTGGCTTTTTGTTACAAGTAACATTTCACTCCATTGTCAAGCACTTGGGCGAGCTTGACAATGAAGTGTGTAGCTTATTTGTGCCAATATTCTATTATTTGTTATAAATATTATCAACCTGCACTTAAGGACTGCAGAAAAGTTGCAACCTACTAACTTATATACATGCATTAAAAAACAACTCCTCTCCCAGTGGGATTTCCAAGATAGAGTACCCATAGTATTTCTTTCTTCATGTTAAATTTAACATTATTATTAATTGGGTTTCTGAAGTACAACATGACAATACAGGACAAGGAGCAGAAGATTCCATGTTGCTCCCGTCCATAAAATCTATGTAGTAATCATTGAATGAGTATTGTGGTAACATTTAATACGGTTTATGTTAAAATATGGTATGTTATTAATATGATGGTCGTTTTTCTTAGGGATTTACTAAGTAGTTGTAATATAGATAAGCCCAACAATAACAACTTGTCGATGTCACTAAACATTCAATTGAAGATAATTGAGGTTATCTATATGTACGCCATTGAATGTTGAGTTAGTTGTTAAATGTGGATGGATGAAGTATTTGGTATTTTGTTAAGGTGTGAAGTACCCGATCGATATGTGTATATACTCCAACAGATCAGATTAATAGGATACTATTATGGAGCAAAATACCACCTCTGTGTAAGATGATGGAAAGGCCTAAGGAAGCTTTAGTATTGCAAAAAATAGCCTAATGGCTAAGGATATGCATTGTCTATTCCATGCCTCTTTAGATTCTTTCTACCAAAGCACACCTTTACCAATGAGAGGACTTATTTTAAGAGTCTAGTCACAAGGATCAAGGTATAGCTACCAGAGAAACACCTTATCATTTTTAGGGAAACCAAAGCTCACATGTTCCCAAATGCTATGAGGAGTTGCTAAGAGGCTTATCTTCTGCAAATGGCATTCATTGTTAACATGGAAAAAAAACTCACAAATGACCATATATGTATAAAAGAAACCAACAAATGACATTCACTGTTAATATGGGAAAAAACTCATAAATGGCCAGATAGGTATACAAGAAACCTAGGTGTCTATAAATAAATTGCATCTGTAACCCTTGACTTCATCGGGCAGTACTCCAAGATGTCATTTTTTAAATAGTGCGATATATTTGCATACAAAAATGCATTGGATTATTTATTTTTAGCAGGAATTCGATGAAGGAGTTGTCGCCATTGTTGGAGAGGAAGGGAATATAGGCGCTGGAGAGCGGAGCACACAGAGCATGAATTTAAAAAAAAACGGAACCGCCAATGCCTTTCACCGCTAGTCGAGAGCCTTCTGCCGTGGAAGAATAAAGGATGGGGGAGTTTGCACGCCTATCGTCGTGTTCTTTGGAGGAAGAACAAAATTGAAAAGAAACCATAACCAAGGAAGGTAGAGCCGCAGGTCAAAGAAGAGAAAGAGACAGTCCTAGTTCAATCAACAACAGCAAACACAAGTTTTTTGTGTCTTCCATTGATACGTCGTTGACCCACAAAGCCGCTCACACTCTAGTTTGAAGAGCCAATCAACCTCAGTGCCCACATTGTCTGGTGAGAAAATAAGACCGCCGCTAATATGTTGCATGTGTGTAGTTCGGTTGGCCAGAGCCGCCAGTGGAAAAGACAAGGTGGAGCTTGTTGAAAAATGACCACAATGTAATTATGAGTAAATTTAGTTTTTTACCATTCAGTCAATTTTATAACGAGAAGAAGTTATATAACGAAGTAAGCCATATTAATTGGGATTGTCTAAGAAGCTTGTTATCGTGGAGAATCATTTTTTATTAATAAGATTCCAATTCTTTTTCTAGAAGTTTCCTTGACACATTTTCAAGGTTTTACTAAGTAAATTTTGAGTTCTTATGTGTGATTCAATTTTTCAATTTTATCCATTTCTTGCTGATTTGTTTAATGTTTAATAACTCTGAAAAAACAACATATTTCAACTAGTTCCTTCTCGTAAGGAACTTTCCTTCCTCCCCTATTCATCTAGTGATTATTCAACTGAACCCAGATTATCGTACGAGTATTTTGAAGAGAGTTAACAATGTATGAGACTTCTAAGAAACCCGCAAGATTTCAAGAGCATAATAATTATAGTTGAACTTTAAAAAAGGAATGAGTTGATCAGCAAAGTCAACATTTTGAAATCCCTCAAATTATGGTCTTCCAAACTTATTGTAGCGGTATCCAGTTATCAGTACACTATTGAGCTTGTATTTTTTAATAAGTATATTTAATACTTTTGTAATATCTTTAGTTTTGGTTTTTTTGTCTCTATTGATTTGAATAAAATGGACTATCTAGAATGATTGGTTTTTCACCTCCATCAGTTATTGATACATCAAATCACTTTACCCTATCTTTCTCCATCTCGACTTATCATTTTTTTAGTGTGACATTAATTGATAAAAAACGATCAAGCTCTATTTCTTCTGACCTTTCATTTTCTGGAACCTTCTTTCCTTGAAATAAATTGTCTGTTAGAGACTGTCTTTATTACAAAAATAGCTCAGTTAAAGAAAACAAATTAATCCTTTTTTGTACTTTTGAATAAAGATAGATCTGAAAATAATGGGAATCAAACTCTGGCTTCTTACAGTAATCAAATTCAAAACTTTGATAACTTTGGCAATGCAACGTCGAGGATTTAAGTTTTTGAAACTAAGTTATAACAATAACAACAGTAGGGGAGGTTTTTGATAGTATTTATTATTATATCAAGTTTTGGGTTTTTTTTATTTTTGTTTTCTATATGGTGATTGGACAACGTTTTGTTTGTTTGTTTGTTTGTTGTTTGTTAGGTTTTTTTTTTTTAATATGGGTTTCAAGTTGAATAACATGTAATAGTGTTCTTTAATATCATGTTAAATGATAGTTTATTGTCTATGATGGCAGTTACTTTTTAATGTTGCAGTAGAACATTGCATTAGTGTTAAAGTCGTACAGGTCTTGGGGTAATTTGACATCTCTTAGGCTTGCTAATATTTAGTTTTGTTATGTAATATTGGATGCAAGACATGTATTTCAGATTCTATACAAGAAATGAAGATGTTATAGTATTATTAGACATATATGCAAATGTTGGTGGTGGGACTGTTAATCAAGAAAATCTGATATAAAATTTTGTAAATGTTGGTGGTGGGACGGTTAATCAAGAAAATCTGATATAAAATTTTATCGTTAGTTAAAAAAAATGTATATTTATGTAAGTTTGAATTCCTTTTGTGTTTGTTATCTTTCCAGAAAAATATACAAGCAAATGTAGATAAAAGCAACTAAACATTTCAGCAAAAGTAAACATTGAGAATTTTTTTTTTTAATATTTAGTTTTTTGATACAGGGTGAATGATTTACAGTTGTATTGTTGAATGGGTTATAATGGCATAGTAGCAGTCTAGTTTATCACCGAAAACTATGTTGTCATTTGCTCAAGTATCGCATTGCTCGTGCAACTAAATTGTTTCAAAATTTTGATTAAAGATCTGGCATCAAAGTATATATATATTTTTTTTTTCACTACATATGAGGAGTTACACATTTAAAAATGCATATTTAATAGAAAAAAATAGATTATATGCCATGCATATTTGAGAGAAGAAACTAGATTATTTCAGATAGGGCCTAGGAAAAAAAATATAATTTATTATTTTATTGAAACTTAATCTTCCTTGGTATTTACAATAAAACATATTTTCAATAAATTATATGTACGAGAAGAAACCCTGTAATAAGAACATAATTATTTTTTTCAATGGAAATTGAGACAATAATTTTGTATATAATTATTTATATATATAAAAAAGTTTTCTTCTCTTAGATATTATAATAAACATATTTTCAATAAAATATATGTATGAGGAAAATTCTGTAATAAGAACTTAAATATTTTTTAGAAAATTGAGATGATAGTTTTATTTATAATTATTCATATATAGAGAAAATATTTTATTGATTTATACTAGAGATTATAATATCTAGATATATAATCAAAAATCAAATTAATGATAAGTAAATTACTATAATTTGTATATAAATTTAATGTAAAATTTAATAGATTATTGTTTTTATCATTTTAATAAATATAAATATAAATATAAGGTTATCTATAGTCTATCTATGATAATAGATAAATGATAAATCAAATATTATAATGATTAAGACTATTGATTACATAATTTTAATTAATTTTGATTGGTTGTGATTAAGTTTAGAAATTGGTAAAAATGTTAAATACTAGTAAAATGTTGTCAACTACATTTGTATATACCATCATAGAAGTAATACACATCAAACGTTAGGTACTTGTAAATTATTGTCAACTGCACTCATCTTTCGTATCACGAAAGAAACTGCAGTCTGCAGTTGACAACATCGATAAACCACAACCTCTAATGATGGGAAAGGGAAATTATCGAAATTTGGGTCTCTCAACCAACTAAATCAACCATAGCATCCAGAGCAGAAAAGACACAACTTTTTTCATAAAAATAATTAATCATATAAGATTTATCATTTTTTATCATTTTTTTAATAAATATTAATAATGTTGTTTAATCAAATTTACTTTTTAATTTCTTCCAATAATTAGTTATGATGTTAGTAAGATTAGTGGTTCCAACATATCATTTTAACTAAATAAAATAAAATCTATATACACTTAAGTAGTGACGTACCATCACGTGGTTGTTGTTATTAAAAGAGTTAGATTTAATGGTGAAAAGAGACATGTCTTTTACAATTTTGTAAGGTTCAATTCCCATGAAGTCTTTCAGGCACATAAATATGAATATTTAAGAGCTCCAGATTATTGAGAAACCATGGTATTGAGCTCCACATTATGTAATGTAAAACGCTCTTGAATTTATATGAATATTTAAGAGCTTAGGTTTATGAGAAACCATGGTATTGAGCTCCACATTTATGAGAACCCATAGTAGCTCTACATTTATGAGAACCTATAGTATTGATCCATGGTATTCATGTGGAATATAGCCTATTTAAACGGGGAAAGAGCCTAAATAAAAATGTCATTCATATCTCAACAATTTTAATTCCTTTATATATTTTTTTAATTTATAAATTTTTATTTTATAATTGGAAGTGGTTAGAAAACATGCATTTCGAAAAAAAAGTGATATTTTCACATTCTATTTGTGTTGACTTATGTTTTAAACATTTTTCAATACCTTTATCTTCCAAATTAAAGTGTTTTGTATGAGATTCGACACTACAATAACAATTTCCTTTGGTTTTTTGTAAAATATTTCAATAAGAACAACAACTTTAGGGTTTCATGTGGAAGGTGAAAGTAGCGCTAAGACCTAATGTAGACTAGACTTAAATTTATAATTTCTTGTGCCTGTTGGGTGGAAAGAGTTTGATACATTTACTCTTGCTTACCTAGTTGTGAATATTATCATCATGAATAAATAGCAAAAAGAGAGACCAACACCTATGAAGATCTATAGGGAGTCTCAGAAGATTCTAATGACTTCCCATGCAGTTTTGTTTGCTTCGTTGATGTGGATCATTTCTTGTCTTCCTGAATTTGTTGTTATGATCAGTGCAACTTTTATGACCAAATAATTTTAAAGGTGTTCCTCTCTTCATCCTCGATTTTAATAGTTTATTTTACACACTTTTCAAACTAAATTCCAATCCTCATTAAGTTCACCATGAACAACTCGACCATGCAACCATAGTCACCTTTCCCCACTAATTTATATTTATGCATAACGTTTTCAGAATATTAAGGATTATGAACATGATATAATATACTGAAACAACTCACCTAAACCCATCTATACATCTTTAACATATCAATTGAATACTTTTCCATGTAGAATATTTTTGGGAGTTTCTGTAATTTGAACATATAAAATGTATACTTATTCCCAATAGTTTTGGTATTGAAAAAAAACGTTCTTTTCTAAATTTAACTATAAAATTTAGAAATTATATATATATATATATATATATATATATATATATATATATATATATATATATATATATATATAATTTTCTAGATCTACATTTAATGTTTTAAATTCATGAATTCAATATTTGGGAATATGGATTAAAATAAATTGTATTATTATGAAATTTTAAAATATATATTGAATTTGAACCAAAGGAAGTGTATATATATAACTAGATTAGATCTATCTTATGTTTCAATTTATCAAGTGATGAGAGGAATTAAATTACTCAAGGTGCAAATTTTTCTTCAAGTTTTTCACTAAAGAAAGAGGTTGAAATCATTTTTTAAGTTTTTCACTAAAAAAAGAGATTTGCACCTCAAGAGATTTTGATCCCTCTCGGTACTATCTATAGTTAATATGAATCTAGTTTGGTTTCTATCATCGATCTATACAATATTTAAAATAGTCAAATTTATATATGACAAACTTCAATTATTGAAAAGGACTAGAGTGCATATATATTAGAAAGGATGTAGTTTTTTTATGTGTTTTCCTTGAACTCTCTATTTCCCTAAGAGCTTATACCTAACAACATGTTTAATTTTAAGTAAATAAGGTAAATTACTTATTTTGGAATTGCTTAAACTACATAAATAAGAAGAACATGCATGTTTGATTAAGTTAGAAAGTTGGTTATAATATTAATGCAACTTGTATGATAAAGGAAATTGAATTGCAACTCATTTGAAGAAAGAGGTGATGAAGAGAATTAAATTGTAACTCATTTGAAGTAATAGGTGATGAGAGAATTAAATTGCAACTCATTTGAAGTAGTAAGTAATGGGTGGAGAGCATAATGAACCTTGTACTATATTAATACAAATCCTTTGAGTTATCATATTTATATAAATTAGAAAAAAAAAGCATGCTTGCAACTTGTTAGTTTGTTTAGTCCTTCCATATACAAATTAACATGGATGAAATTTATAATTATTATCTCTTTTATCAAATACAAATTCTTTGAGTTATTATATTTATATAAATTAGAAAAAAACATGCTTGCAACTTGTTAAATTGTTTAATTCTTCCATATAAAAATTAATAAGGATGACAAAGTGTAATAGCATTTGGATAAGAGAAGATATTAATATGTCAACATAACATTAGAAAAGTACAATATTTATACCATTGAACATTTCAAAATTCATTGTTGTTGAAAATTTACATAATTTTGATCTTAAAGTCATACATTTAAGTCTCCCTTGTATGGTATTATATAAATCAAATTGAAATTAAGTGTATTTGATATATGTTAATTTAATGAAATTAAATTTATTTAATGTTTTTTTCTATCCATTAAAATATATGTTAAAATAAGTTATTTCAAAAGAATATGTACAAAGTGGGTTTAAATAAGTTATTTAAAAGGAAAATGTAATGTCTTTGTAAAAATAAATTTTAGTATATATAAAATTAAAATCTATAATGAAATATGTGTATATTAAAATTCAAAACTTTTGCAAGTCTCATGGTTTACCATACCATAAATCATTTATTTATGGGTAATATATTCCTTTTCTTAAAAAAAAAAAAAAAAAAAAAACAAACAAACTATATATTACATTTTTATCATATCCCCGGACATAAATCATTTGCAATGGTTTCAATATTTATATT
Source organism: Pinus albicaulis (assembly GCA_034641835.2). NCBI lineage: Eukaryota > Viridiplantae > Streptophyta > Pinopsida > Pinales > Pinaceae > Pinus > Pinus albicaulis. The sequence goes on along the minus strand of CM076574.1, from coordinate 685,215,517 downwards.
CATATTATGTGACATTGCAAATCAAAAAATACAATACTTCTAAAGATATTTATACATATATGTAAATACTTTTTGAGAGGCTTTCAAATACTTACACTTAAATTATATAACATTAAAAATTAAAATGTATGGATGGAAAAAATAACCTATATGTTTAATTAAAAACATAAACATTCATTATTAATAATATTTAGAAATTTAATAATTATAAAATTGTCTATTAGTAATTATTTAGTTTTTTTAATTGTGAGATTTATTTTTATGACACTATTTAGATTGGTCGTCCCTGGCACAATATTGGACAAGTGTACCTCCCTGTCCATTTAATGCCGCACTCCTTCACATTAATGCCTCCACCATCTATTTAACATCTCCGATATTGCTTTACACGGTAACGTGCAAATACTAATATAACTCCTCATTCAATAATTACAAACACCCGGCGAAATTTTTTTTCAAAGTCATACCAATATTTAAGACTACTTTATTAAAAAGGCAAATATTGCTTTTTCATCCTGAAAATCATTGAAATTCTAGTAATATTTTAAGAAAATCTGGCAGGGATTTTTGTAAATCCACATTATAACTATCAAACTTTAATATTTTGGGTGCCTTAGAGGTTTTTGATGGTTCTGAATCCATTTCCACCATCAAAATCATGATTCAAACACTGTTATCATAAGATTTCTTAAATTTTGTTGACTCGGATTCCAACCAATTTTAACCGTCCGGGCAATTCCTCCGTCTCGTTAGACAACTCCATAAAAATATCTCAAATTACGATATGGATATAAGGGAGAGATAGTAAAATAAATTTTTCTTCTTGTCTTGTTAGGATTTTTTTTTGTTTGCGTATAGGCCACTTCCTTTTCACATATTTACAATGTAGGATTGTAAATATAAATAAACATTGATATTCTTAAAAACAAAAGAGGAAAAGAGGAGATGGGTATATAGTTTATGGTTCACACATAATTTTATCAAAAAATAAAAGACAAAAAAGAGAAGAAAAATGTATATATTTAAAAAAAAATAGCAATAATAATATATTGTTATTTATTAGTGAATTAAAGATAGATACAAAGTGCATGCTCAAAGCACAACAAAACTTGAAAAAAACTATAAAGTACTAATAACAAAGGAAAAGATATTTGTACAGTTATCTATCCAGACTTCCAAGGAGGGGTTCCAAAAAGAAGTGAACTTTGACATGAACATATCTAAAACTAGCAAGGAACTCGACATAAAACAATTTTGTACCTAAATATCAACTAACAACTTACAAAGTGACATTTATATTTTGAAGTAAAAATAGAGGACCAAAGGACCCCGAGAGAAGAAGGTATAAGAAATTAGAGTAACTAATATATATCAACAAGAATTCTTTTTTGATTAAGCCACTCTTCCAAGTGTATAGTCGTTGGTTGGATCTGAAGGCCTATTTTTGAAAGGGAGTTTTCCTTAAGGTTAAATTATCTGTATACATGAAAAAATCTAAGGAATGAAACTCGTTGAGTAATTTTGCCACCTTGGACTTCTAATAGGACGGATTTTGGACCTGTAAATCAGACTTCCCGAAAAGCAAGTCTATGATAATCTTAGAGTCTCCACCAATTGATATCCTGGAGATGTGTAATGATTTTGCTATCAACATGGGGGCCCAAGCAACTTGAAGTTCTGTTTTGCTATTAGTGCCCAAGCCAAACCCTGGACTATCTTTTCTAACCTGATTTATGAAAGTTAGGATGATAAAACCATATACACACTTCTCCCATTAAGCTACACCATCAAAAAAAGGCAATAGGATATTGAAGATTGAGAAAATGCCTGACTACATTTCTCCTATGAATGACCTTGTTCTTAGGAGGATATTCCCACTAGAAGGAACCCACTTCAGACGTGGGCACAATGCAGTTGGGCTTCATTTTTTCAAATATAAATTTGTTCCTTAAACCCTATAATTTTCATGCAATGAAGATTGGAATTAAAAAAAAAAAAAAAACTTTTCATATTGGAGTACCAGAACAAAACACAGACGCCAAAGGAGTCAAAATGCTTAGTCATCGTACTCCCAAGAATATCAAGAACATTAGACCATAAAGATTTAGCAACCTGGAACCTAAAAAATAGACTATCTATGCTTTCGCCCTCTCCATTGCATAAAATAAAAATGTTGGGAACTTGAAAGCCCATTTTTTGTAAGTTATCGCAGGATAAAATTTTATTCACCATTACTAAACACACATAGGATTTAATTTTTGAAGGAGTGTTCCATTTCCAGATTATAGAATGCCACCGAGAGTCTTCCACCTCACAAGAAGAGGATGCAACTGCCATGTAAGCTGGTTTTGCAATCATACTACCCAAAGTGTTATCACAAGCTCAAACAAGTGCATCCTTCTCTTTGGAAAGGCTTGTAGCATTAAGGGAGAGACTCGAGACAAAAAGATCTCATTCGAAAGAAAGACTGTCTTGTAGAAATAGATTAGAAGAAGCCCAATAATCACCATAATAGTCAAAAGAGAAAGACCTAAATGTTTGAACTAACACAAACAAACCTTTAAAATTGAGATAATTGACCAAATAAAAAACAATAAAAAATTCCAAAACAAATAAATCTAACCACCATTATCTACCTTCCATTACAACCATTTAAAAATCCATAAAAAGAAAGCCATGAGATATTTCCAAACAATATACCCCAAACAATAATGACAGAAAAAAACTACAACAAAATTATGAACCCAATCATCGATGGTATTTTGAGATACTTATCCTTGATTATAAAACTGCATACTCCATGGTTTACCAAAGCTCTCCACATGTTCTTTGCACATACTTTATTGCTGTAAAGACTTTAATCGAAGTCCTTTTGCACCTACATTGTTTTTTTTAATTTAGTCAACTAAGTACTTCGTTTTCTTATATGTTGCCCCCCTTGAATGATTAATACAATTGTGCCTTCGCATGCTTGCTGTCATCGAAATCTTCACTGATTGTACTCCAATATTATTTTCATGTGTTCTTATATGTGCGGAACAACCGACGATTTCAGCAATTACTCATAAACTAGTGCTACTTTCAAAGTCTTGTTTACCGTTCCTAACACATCTCTTGGAATCTAAATGATCTACAATATGAAGCACTCAAATCAACTAAAAAAACCATAATAATATAATATAAAAAATTAGTCTTACGTGCATACTTAAAATCATGTCTCATCATAATAATATTTAACTATCATGGAACATCATTTTTACCATGATAAAATGTTTTTGGGTTAAAAGTATATATTTGACATAAAAAACTTCAATTTAAATTATACTCATTATTAACGTAAAAGTGTTATGTTAAGTTTAAATCATTTTATTTAAGTGATATGTTAGTTTAACTTATCTTATATTAAATAAAAATGTAGATGATCCTAATGTGATACTATTTATTATTATTTTATATAATTATATTAATAGATATGTATTTTGGAAATAGGTTTTTCACAATTTTAATGTAATCGGTGTTGATTTATCTTAACTCTATATTTATCAAGTTTTGAGAGGGATTAAATATCTCTAGGTACAAACATTTTCTCAAGTTTTATAATAAAAAAAGAGGTTTAAAGATTGAACATGACGAAAGGTTTGCACACCAAGAGATTTGAACCCTGTCAACCAGAGTTAAGATGGACTTATGTTGGTTTACATGAATGACTATAAATACATGAATCAAAATAATTGAAATAGTGTAACCTACACCATACTAGCAACTTACCATAATAATAATAATAATAAATTATTTCTACTCAAATGAACTCTACTTACGTTTATAACCTTTTCAAAACGAATTAGATATTATATATATGGTCTATGACTTTGAAATAGAAATTATATTTTTGGTCTGTGAATTTTGGTCTTGCACCATTTTCTAAAGTTAACCTTGAGACTACATTTCGTGTTAAAATTTGCCCTACCATGTCAAAAGTTGCATTAAATAATGGAGTACAATCACATGTGTTAAGTATTTTGGTTAGCATTATTATAGGCAAAATGACATAAATTCTATACAGCATGGAGATTGTTGCTTCGCTAAGCTAGTCGACACCGTCTCTAACCTCTTCTTTCAGTTATAGTTAGTTTCCTTGCAACACCCCCCACCCCCCCTCTCCCTCTCTCATCACACCATTCACATTGAGTGACGACCTCTGCACGAACTGTTCCGCAACTCATTCTCTGCAACTACATGTGGTGGTTGTAGGCCACAAGCTCGGCGAATTTGAGTTTGTATACACAACTTTGGCTTCTTCGATGTTTGTAATGTTATGGCTTTGACCCCTTACAACCCTAGAATTGTTTATAAAACGTTATGTTGCGGGTTTGGGTTCTGCTATTCCATGGTGGGGCGTATTACCAAGGTGATGTTGCTACAAGAAATCTCTTCCCTATACCGGTACAAGTAACTTCCGACAGCCCCTCTTTCTTGTGTCTCCATTGGTCTTTTCCTCTGTTCCGCGAATATAGTTTTCAGTCTTTGCTCTTTGTATTTCTTTTGCAAGGGTATACCCTGTTTTTGGGATTCTTTTCTGGCGAAAGACATGACCACCCAACTGTCCCTCCGCACAGACTACTCAATTCCACCAGGTGAGTTCTCATCTCTCTTAGGGTTGTTTTCATGTTTTTTGAAATTAAGCATTATTTTGGGACTGAGGCACAAACCCTCTCGTGGTTGATTGGCAGGTGTTTGAGTCCTTCTCCTCCATCTACCAACTGTTGATAATGATCTTTCCTCTTCGAGGGTTTCATGTATTTTATTGTTTTCTTTTGTAGTCGTAGTGAGGTTGTAATTTCCATTCTTCTTTGTCAATGAACACTTCGGCACAGAGGTTATAATATTGCAGGTCCAAATCAATTTGGAGGTTGTTAATTTAAAATGTCTTTTGTGTATTTATGGGATTTTCTCTATTAATATATATAGATACCCGTCAGTACCTGTCAAATTCCATTGGTTTTATTATTACACAGAATTTCTACCACTATCTTGTTATATTCTCATCATCTTTTTTCGAACAAGTATTCAATAGTGCTACCACATATACAAATATTTACATTTCCTTGCAAAATCTAATAGCTAAGAATATTCACTATTCCTTTTCCTTTTATACATTCATCAATCATTACTAGATTCACATTATCATGATATTAAAATTACTTATCTGTTTTCAAACATAAAGTAATACTTATCTCAGAAATTGAGTTAATACTACTTGTGCCACCCAACCTTGAGTGAGGCAATCACGTCCTCAACGCCCCCCTGCTCCTCACTAGGGGCTAAGGTAGAAGATTAAAAAAACAAAAGTTGGCCTCAGGACTCATGTCCAACCTTTACTTCAATTGGGTTATAGAGTTCCATTGGTTGGAATCTAGCTCTATAAAATCTCCTTCACATCATTTTGTTCTTACCCTCTTCTTTCTTATTTCACAGAACCCCTTCTCCTCACTGAGATCTTGCATTTATCTCCAGAGGAGAAGGTAACTATTACTTTTTCCAACTGCTCCTTCTAACTGCTTTGAGATCTTCGAGTTTTTTTACCAATTAGTTATAGTAATTCTGAACATACAATCTTTTATTCATAAGATATCAACACAAATTCATTAAACAGTTTGAACACATTCATTAGTCTTTCTTTTAACAAGAATGTGTAACTTGAGAAAATGAAAAGAAAAATACTCGAAATCTGGGGGTGTTACATCTTCCCTCCTTGAGGCAAATCATTATCCTCAGTTTTTAGTCCGGTACATTAAAAAACTATGGGTATGATTCCCGTATAAAGCACTTATCTTCCTAGGTAGCCTCTTCTAGGCTAAAGTGATTCCACTGCACTTTAACCTAGGAGATGACTCGTCTCTTCAATGTTATTTCTCTCCACTCGAGAATACACTGGGGCTATACTAGGAATTCGTCTCCTGGTTTGACCTGTAACAGTTAAAAGTCAATCAATTAGTTATGTATACATCTCTTTTTCCAAGAGAACATTAACAGTTACAATTTACGTAAACATTCTACTAATTAATTATATGTTTGGGATCATGCACATATCGTTTCAGTACAGATACATGAAACACATTGTGCACCCTGATGTGACAGGGTAAATCCAGTCGATAAGCCACTGACCCTATCCTCTCTGAAATTTGGAAAGGCCCACAGAATCGGGGAGAAATTTTAGTGCATGTAGTCCACCTCAAGGTGCTTTTCTTCAGTTCAATTCTGACATAAACATGATCTCCCACTTTGAACTCTCATTAGGTTCTCTTCCGATATTTAGTTCAATTCTGACATAAACATGATCTCCCACTTTGAACTCTCATTAGGTTCTCTTCCGATCAGCATAAAATTGCTGCCTGTCCTGGGTACCTTTCAAATTTTGTCAGATCCTCTTCAGTTCATGTTCTATGTCCTCCAACATTTCGGGTCCAAGCATTAACTTAGTTTCAGGACTACTCCCATTTATGGGTGTCCTGCATCTCGTTCCATATAATGCCACAAAGGAACTCATTTTTAGGGACTCATGGTATATGTTATTGGACGCTGCAAACTCCTATAAATGTATGTAGTCTTCCCATTTCATGGGTTGTTGCATAACATACATTCGTAACATGTCTTCTAAAGCATGATTCACATGCTCAGTTTGTCCATCCATTTGTGGGTGGTAGGCAGTGCTGAACTAAATTTGTGTGCCAAGACTGGTGAAGAGAGCCTTTAAGAAAGTCGAGGTAAACTTCACATCCCGGTCTTAGATGACTTTTTTCAGAATAGTATGTAATATAAACACTTCCCTCATAAAAATATCAGCAATTTGTACTATTTTATATTTGGAATGAACCGTTATGAATTGAGATGCCTTACTAAGTCTATCCACTACCACCATGATCTAGTTGTTATGCCTCTTAGTTCTTGGTAAACCAGTAATAAAGTCGAGTGAAATGACTTCCCATTTCCACTCTGGTATAGGTATAGGTTGTATTAAACCATCAGGGTGTTGACGTTCCACCTTAACACGTTGACATTCCAAACACTTAGTTAAGTATTCAGCAATGTAATTGCACATCCTGGGCCAAAAATAGTCCTTTCTGATTGTTGTCAACATCTTTTGATAACCGGGGTGGGCATCATAAGGACTTCAATGATACCCATATAGGATCATCTCTCTCAAAGCCACTTGATTAGGAATATATATCTTTCCTCATAAAGTCAATAAATGCTCACCATTTACCTTATTATTTGTCTCTTTTCCTTGATTGTCCTCTTGTTGTACTTGCTACCATAAAAACTGGTATTGTGGGTCTCTTTGCGATGCTTCTTTAACTTGTTCTTGAAACTTGAATTGCACACAGTTATAGTAGAGCTCATAAATATAGTGTATCCTTCTACTTAAAGCATCAACAACTTGATTTTATTTACCTTTTACATGCTTAATTTTGAATTCGAATTCACTTAGGAATGCATTCCACCTTACCTGGCAAGCATTCAGGTCAGTTTGCTTAAAGTAACTAGTCAGGTTGTGTGATCGGTTCTCAACATAAATATTTTCCCTAAAATGTAATGTCTCCATACCTTCATTGTGTGAACCACAAAAGTTATTTCTAATTCATATGCAGAATACCTCTACTCATACTCGTTCAGTTTCCTGGATTAATATGCAATCACTTTTCCTTCTTGGGTTAGTACTTCACCCACTCCTTCTTGACATGCGTTTGTGCGGACCTCAAATTACTTATTTGGGTTCATAATATTTAATATAGGAGCAGTAGTTAATAATTTTTTTAATTTTTCAAAGTTGTTTTGGAAATCACTATTCCACTTAAAAGTTCATTCTTTCCACTATAAGGAAGTGATCGGAAATGTGATTCAATGGAAACCCTCAATGAAACGTCAGTAGTATGCGGCCAAACCGATGATGGAACGTATTTCCCCTACGTTCTTAGGTACTGACCACTCCATGATGGTCTTAATTTTATCTGGCTCCACTGGTATCCCCTCAGCTGAAATCACATGGCCTAGATATCGAATCTGATTTTTATAGAAATCACATTTTCTAAATTTGGCATACAACTGGTGATCCTGTAGTATTTTCAACACAATGCATAAATTTTCTTTGTGCTCCTCCCTCATCTTGGAATAAATTAGTATGTCATCGATAAAAATCAAAACAAACTTGTCCAAAAACTGATGAAAATGATATGTATTAGACTCATGAAAGTTGCAGGTGCATTAGTTAATCTAAAAGCTAAGACCACGAACTCATAGTGTATGTATCGAGTTTGGAAGGTTTTTTTGTATATGTCTTCATACTTTATCTGTATCTGATGATATCTGGATCTTAGATATATTTTGGAAAATACAGTTGCACCCTTCACTTAATCAAAGAGATCATCTATCCAGGGTAACGGATATTTTTTTTTAATGGTCAGTTTGTTAAGCTGCATGTAGTCTATACACATACAAAATGTACCATCCTTCTTCTTAAAAAATAGTACCAGAGCCCCCCCAATGAGACACACTAAGGCAGATGTATCCCTTATATAACAATTCTGACAAGTGCATCTTTAATTCATTAAAATCTAGTACACTCATTCGATATGGGGCTCGTGACACGGGTGCTGCCCCTAGCATTAACTCTATCATGAAATCAATATCTCATCTTGGAGGTAATCGCGGTATGTTTTCAAGGAAATACGTAAGTAAATTCCTGAATCATAGGGATATTATCCAATGCAAGGGTTATTTACTTGGAATTGGAAAATCCCACCTGAATAGCATAAATCTGACACCCCTTTCTGATGCATTTGCCTAACTAGGACACAGTAATTGGCCACAACTGAAGGGGTTTCTTGATTCCATGGATCTCCTAGCGAGCTCCATAATAAACCAGATAGCTGATAGTTTTATGTTTACATTCCACCAGGGACCAATGCCCCTCCTACCAATCCATCCTTAGTAATAATTCATAGGAACCCAAGGGTAAGTTATTTAGATTTTCATTTATATGTTGATTTCCTATATCTAAGGAACAATTTGTCACTTTGGCATTTACCCTCCTTTTTTCCCCAATGGCTAGTTGAACCAGCCAGGGAATCTTAAATTTCTGAGTTTGTAAACCACATTTTTCAACAACTTGGGGCTGATGTAACTTAAACTTGCACCAGGGTCAACCAAAATAGATACGGACTAGGAAAATAACTTACCTTCGAGTTATATTGTGGTCGGTTGATAGTCAGATTGTCGGTCTTCTATCATTGCGTTGATCCTCGATATGTTTCTTGCCACATCTCCAACGGTAGATTCCTCCTACAGATTAGCTAGAGACTCACTTTTACCTCGGTGTGGAATTTTTTTATAATAGTTAGCTTCACCATAGCCCCAACACTACGATGGAGGTTTCTGTGTTTGACCATGTTCCGGTCTACTGGATACCTCAATAGGCCTATCTTCTTCCCGCCAGTTAGGTATTTTATGATTCCTTCCAAGTTGCCTATTCGATAGATTCCTTGCAGATTTCTTGAAATTGCCCGATCTGTTACTCTTAAAATTTCGAGTACCTTCTAACCTTTCCTTGGCAACCCACTTTTACTGGAATCCCCTTTATGTTTCGACTGCTGGTAGCACATTCGTGCTTTTCGGATCGCCTCATCCATATTTTTCATATTGACGAACTCAATTCTCTCTTTCATATGGGCAGGAAAGCTACTCAAGAATCATTATATCTTCGCTTTTTCATCTTGGAGATACGGTACGTACCTCAATAAGGAATTGAATTTGGTTTGAACTCATCTATAGTCATCTGTCCCAAGCTTAGATAGTGGAATTCTCTTGATTTTTCATCGTAAAAGTGCTTCGTTAATTATTTATCTTTAAAATACGGTTGGAACTTGTGCCAAGTCACGTTCTGACCATCTATTCCTCGAATTTTCTTAACTTCTTCCCACCATAATGTAGCTTTTCCTCTAATTTGATAGATAGCTAACTGGGTTTTAAGCTTACTACTATGTTCATAGACCTGGAAATACATATTCATTTTAATAAGCCATACTTCCACAACCTCCTCTACTTCTCCATCAAAGGTGGGGGGTTTGATCTTCCTAAACTCTCCTTGTAATTCCACTTTATGTTTCTTCACTTCTTGGTGACCTAAAACATTTCCAGATTTTGCCTCAGTGTATTCTTTGCTTTTGTTACTTCATTGGGTCTGGCTTCCTTCAGGATTATTGACAGCGTGTTTTTGATGCTCACCCTCATTCCAGGTGCCCCATTCAGGACTGGTTTGATAGATATGATGATTATGTCTGTCTGAGAGACTCTTTAAAATTTTCTCCTGCTCGTGCATTAGTCTCTCATTATCATTTCTGACTTGAGCCATCTCATTCTGCAGCTGCTGGACAGTGTCTAGTAGTCGGCTAGTCTCGTGTTTTTGTTCCTCCAACAATTTATTGGTTTGATGATGTTGGTCCACACTTAATTGTACCCACATTTTTGGGTTAATTTCTATATTTGGAAAGGGGTTACCTTCTCCTACTTCTCCAGGTATCGAATCTCCATGTCCCCTCCTCATCACGACTTGCCAACAGTTCTCTTTTCTTCTTGTTGTCACTGGTGCACAATTTCAACATACTTGTTACTATGGTAGTTTTCCCATTTGGTCCCAATGTAATAACTTTGCTCTGATACCACTTGTAACCTACACCATACCAACAAATTACCATAATAATAATAATAATAACAAATTTTTTCTACTCAAATGAACTCTACTTACAATAATAACCTTTGCAAAATGAATTAGCAATTATATATATGGTCTATCACTACAAGAAAAAAGAACATTGGTGAGGGGCGAAAATGGTCACCATAAGCTCATTGGTGAGGGTCAAAAGAGCCTTCGTCACCAAAAACTGAACGTCACTAAAGGTGGTGTCGCCGAAAGTATAGGTGTTGTGGTGACATTCAAGGTCCATCACCAATAATGATTTATAGTGATGGATAGTGACCGTCACCATTTCATATGAGCAATGGTGATGGAAAATAGCCTCCATCACCAAAAAATTGAACGTTGCCAAAGGTGGCGTCGCTGAAAGTATGTGTTGTGGTGACATTCAAGGTTCGTCACGAATATTGATTATAATGACGGATAGTGACCGTCACCATTTCATATGAACAACAATGATTTTTTGTGATGGACCTTTCATGGCCGTCACTATTGGTGCATATATATGGCGACGTTCATTGACCGTCACCATAAACTCATTAGTGACATTAAGGTCCGTCACGAATAATGACTATAATGATAAACAATGACCCTCACCATTTCATATCAACAACAAATATTTATGGTGACGAGTCTTTAATGGCCGTCACTATTGATGCGTATATATGGTGGCATTAGTTGACCGTCACCATTTCATATTTTGGCGAGGGTCGAAAAATGTCACCATAAACTCATTGGTGATGGTCAAAAGAGCAGCTGTCACCAAAAACTGATCGCCGCCATTCCCTATGAATACCAAGGCACGATGGAATTGAACCACCAACCTCCTACTTGTAAAGCAGGTGCTCTTCCATTGAGCTAGCACCCTTTAAAGAACTAGACTTTAAACTAGCAATTGCCCGTAAAGGTGCAAAGATACACCAAAGGAATAGAAAACCTAGGAAGATCAAAAGTTACTAGAAATAATACGTTCAATATACACCATAAAAAGACAATAAGAATAACTTTTGATATAATCTAACAAAGCATTTACTACATAGGAGAATAACTGGAAAGCAAAACTAAAAATTTGAATCACAACATAACACACTAGCACATTTGGCCCAATTTTTGACAGCCAAATCGTCGCTATTCCGACACGTAGGCTTCCCAAGAGCGACACTTTGAGGTGGGGAAAAACGTGGTTAGCCATTACGTTGAAATTTTGACACTTCAATAAAGTGTCGAAAGAGCGACACATTTTCTGACGTTTCCAGACGTCCGTCGCTCTTCCGACGTTATCCAAAATGTCACTATTATGATGTCATCAAAGGCGTCGCTATTTCGATGTTATCAAAACCGTCGGTCTACCAACGTTATCAAAATCGTCGCTATTCCGACGTCAGTTAAACCGCCAGTCTTCCGACGCTCCATAACTATCGGTCTTCCAACGTTCCATAGCGATCCATAACTATCATTATTTCGATGATTCATAACTGTCGGTCTTCCGATGTTTATCAGGGTTTCAAAATAATGTCGCTCTTCCGACGTATGTGATTTTCCAACGCACTTCCGACGTGTGTCATTTTTCGTCGCTATTCTGACGTCCTGCAGAGTTGAAAGAAAGCGTTGGAAGACCGACAGAATGCTGGTGAAGATACAAACTGCGATGTAGTGTCATTATGTCGATATGTAAGCCTCGAATGCGGCATTAGAATGTGTTGATTCATGTCATTCAATGTCACATCCGCTTGTACACCACATGGCTTAAGAAGAGTGAAAGGATATGAAACTGGAGTCACTAGCTCAGTTGCAGAATGGAAACATGTTTTCTTGGCTGAAATAGACATAAAAATGAAATATATATGAAACCTATTATGAGGCTTTAGTTTATTACTAGCTTGGTTGCAAAATGGTAACTTGTTTCCTTGGTTGAAGTAGACAAAAATTGAAAAATAAAATATTACTGCAACATTACAGTAGCTTTAACTCAAAAATATTAAACATTAAAGAATACATATTGAGACAGTTTTTGGTATAGGTTCATATTGGATCTCAAGATCTGATTCTGAAGGTTGCAATGAGAAAAACTCTACATAATTTCAGAATCAAGTATTTAGTAAAGAAATCTGATGCAATATCCTTCATTGTACCTGTTATAAGAAACACTGATCTAGCAAATACAACACTTATAGCTGTCCTAGGGAGTGGAAATACTTCAAGATAAAATTTTATAATTCAGCACAATCATCCCAGAGTAATGCTAGGAAGGGTAACCATTTAGGGAGCACTTCTGATATGTAACATGTGGCTTAAGAAAAATAGTGGAACAAAGCAAAAAGCAATTTGCAACCACATTTTTAAATTTTACAGAAAAAACACTTAAAGTTCAAGAATTGTGAACGATCATCCAGAAGAGAGCAATGCAAAGCGGGAGGAATTTACACAGCCTACTCATTAAAATGAAAGTAAAAATTTACAACTTTCTTAGATAGATTTTAGTTCAATTTCTTATTGTCATGTGTACGGAAAGAGGAACGTTGATGCCGATGGGCTTTCAAAAGCTGGTTTGCATTTCGATGCAGGTGTTTGGACCATTCAGGTGAAAGCTGGTTTGCATTTGGATGCAGCTGACCATTCAGGTGAAACAGAAAAGCTGGTTTGCATTCAGATGCAGGTGTTTGGACCATTCAGGTGAAAGTTGGTTTGCATTTTGATGAAGGTGACCATTCAAGTGAAATAGAAAAGTTGGCTTGCATTCGGATGCAGGTGACCATTCAGGTGAAACATAAAAGCTGGTTTGCATTCGGAATAATTTTGGATGTAGGAGTTTGGACCATTCAGGTGAAGGTGGAGGGCCAATCCACTGAATATTTCCATAATCCTTTGATATAATCTTTGGGATTTTTCAACAATTACCAAAAATGCTTGAAATATCTAAAAGACCGTGTTAGGTGCTGAAATAGTATTTAGACTACCTGGATACTTGTTACATGACCTCTGATATGTTTTGTATTTCTTTTCAATATCTGATCCTTATATGGGACCTCCTTCGATGTAGTTGTTGGAGCAGGATACTTATATGACCCATTGTTATCTACTCACCCTGTAAGGGGACTTTTTGGAAAACGGTTTTGCTTCTATTGAATGTAATTTTGTTATGTGTAATAAAACTATAATTTTCTTCTGAGAAAGACAAGAAGGGTTGAAAATTAAAATAAGTAGTTATAGTTTAAACCACCTTAAGAGAACTTTTTGAGACCAAACCTTACACTATATTTATCCGAACTTTTGTAAAAGCCTCTGAACTACTTACTAAAGTAATCGCCAAACAACCCCTTTTTATGGGAAACTCTCATTAGTTGGGATTATGTCATATATTACCTGATATGTCAATCTAGTCATCGAAGGGCACTTCTTTGTTCCTGCAGATATAATGCTAAGATTTAAATTCGAATTCATTATTTACCCAAAAATATTTAAAGAAAAAAAAAACAATCATAATAATTGTATAAATGTTTTTTCCTACCTACCACAAAATAAAATATCTTGGTACTTTCAAACTTACATTTCTTCTGACATACATTGTAATTCCCCTTCATTAAAACAGTTTTCCATCCAGCTTTCTGATACTTGTCCTATATTTTCACTTGGAGAACTATATGCACCTTCTATAAACCAAAACAGTGTTATTCCTTAAGTAAAGACAAAAGACTCAGAAATAGAATAGAAAGTGCTCGAGTCTCACACTATTGGTTGCCAACCGTGGTGAAGTGTTATTAGAAATCTGTATGTCTCTAGATCTGCAAATAAATGAATTCCCGCCATCCTAATATTAAAAACCACAAATGACTAATAAGTGATTGTTAAAAGAAATTCATGAAAAAATGTATGGTTTATCTTCTTGAGTTTCACCACATATATGATAGACATAGAAATCAGTTGAATGGAATTTTTAACTGTCAGTGTTGTACTTACAAAGATGACCAATATTGTTTTGTGACGCATAAGTTTAGATGTGATCTATCCTCAAGAGCTTCAAACAGTTGCAGGATACAAAACCTTCCAGAGTTCTAAAAGAAGAAGTCATTGATTGAAGAGGAGGGGGGCATACTTTGATGGTGTTTCTCAAGGTTTTCCTTCCATGGGGGGAGCTGGAGAAATTTTATATAGCTCCGAGCAATGTTGCACAAAGCAGGGATGTTTTTGGAAGCGAAGCATCGGAAGCCTCATTTTCCAAAAATCTAGGAAGCGAAGCATCTTGAAAGTGTTTATATATATATATCTATATATGCATTTTTATTTTTAAAAAAAATCCAAAATACCAAATTAGTTGTAGAAGATATGAAAACATGTGTGTTTGTACATAAATGAAGATAGATATGGCATCCATTGTACATCAAAGATTAATTATTCGAGCATCAAACACCTAGAATCTATATTTCTCTCCTCTTTTCTAGCCTTTGCCTCTAATTTGATCTCTAGGCATATTAGTCAACATTGCCCAATTTTGATCAAATGGCCTAATCCAAGCATCATAATATGGTAGAGAAATCTTAGCATGCCTGATCAATGATTTTGAGTTCAATGAAGGGTACATTTTTGCTAAGGCCGTGACAAAGGAGTTCAACAATCAACACCACCAACACTGGGGTACATATAGGGCTTGGTGCTCTTAATTAAATGCCAATCACATACCCTCATACATAATATAATCTAATGAAATTTCACAATCCCATTTATCCTGAAATCTTGAAAACTGTTAAGTCTGCTGAATTTTGAATGAGATATGAAATTCTATTTTCTCCACATGAAGCCTAATGAGGTTGGAACCACTCTCAAATATTCTGAGTCATTTAATGATAATGTTAAAAATTTAAGTAAAAAGATGAAAATGAATTTAACATTACCATTAGGGAGCATCTAGGAAGCGTATAGGGAGCACCAAGGAAGCACCTTGGGAGTGTTCAGGAAGCATAATTCCTCACATAAAAGTTAGAAAACCCAATTCAAGTCCACCAAAAAAAATAAAAAAACCAAGTCTGCAGAAGCATCCATATCTCTCTCGGTTGCAGTTGCGATATGTGGTGTAATCGTGGGATCCGTGGTAAAACTGCAGATTGGAGCAATGGAACCGTGCACAGAACCGTCATGGTCCCATTTTTCTAAGAACCATAAAATTTGATAGAACCAAAGTTCTGATTTTCGGAACTGCAGTTCTGCCTGAGGATCGGTGGTAGATCCATCCGAGACATGAATCCACCTCCTGATCCAAGGGAGGATGGATACTGCAACAAGCTCTGAGTCTAGATACTGGAGTATAAAGCACGGCCAGACAGAAGTACAAACAATAGGGAAGAACTAATTGCTTTGAAACTAGTTTGATATTAGTTTTGGAAAAAAGATAAAAGAACTCAGAAATTGCAAGTAAAGTTCGAATTGATCAGATAACAAGTCTTTCTGCTATGAGGAAATTTCATTTGAGGGTCATAGTTGATGATATCAACAATTTAAAAAACTCAATAAATGAAGTTTTTTTTCTTTTATGTATTCAGAGAGAGGACTTGCACTACCAATGCCTCACCGAAATTGGGTGTGCAGATGGCTCCCGGTACAAGGCATATCTGGGCACATCATGGACTTCGGAGAAACTATGATCCAGGACCTTTCATATCACTTTTCTCTGATATACCACAAAGTTATAGCTTACTACAGAATACAGATGTGATTACATATTTTTTTTCCTTTGATGTAAATTTCTATAACAACAAATTGGTTGGGCAGAATTAATGTTGTAATTTTGGACTTCTTTTGGAAAATTTGTAGTGCTATGTCAAGGTATTTTTTTTGTTTCAAATTTTGAGCAGATTCAGAACACATGAACCTTCTATTTAATAAACTGAATGCCTATTATAATAGGGTCATGTAAACATATATGAAAAACAGTTTAAGGACTCTTTTGACAAAGTAGTAGTGGGAAGAAATCTTCAAGTGCCAATAGCCATGTACAAAACATAATTTCTTTCTTTTACTGTAATGAAATTTAAAAAAAAATGGTTTACACATGATTGCCTGTATTTCTGTTAGCATTGCAAATCCATGCCATATGCATTAACAATATTATCTAGTTATGTAACAGGAATATATATTGTTTGTCAGGCTTGTTTTTTTCCTTCAAACTTGCATGTGCGTAAAAATATAAAAACATCATATAAATCCACCTCCACTGTTGCAAATCCAGGCTCATTACGTTCATTTCATATGGTAGGATCAGGAAAATGCAGCATTCTGTGTCTTTTTGAATGGGGACTATCTGCATCTCTCTGCACTGCAGGGGGAAAAGAGGTTCGTTCTTGATACCCTAAAAAGCAATAAGTTGCTATAAGTAAGGCCCAAAACATTAGCTTAGCAATGGTCCAATATTTAAATATCACGAGATGACAAATCTGAGGTGCTACTGAACTTTAATCAACAACACCTTGTTTGGCCATGGAAGTCGGAACAAGTTCAGACTCCATACAGTCTTTAGCAGGAGTCGATTCAAACAAATTCTGTGACTCTTCTTTATTCCAGTCAAATCATCCCATAAGATATGTGAAATTGATGAATAAGAAGCAACAAATAGAACATTTATATCTACATAAATGAGGAGTTGCTGATAGATATTTGATATTGCAGATTTATGCTCAAAATATTAATATTAAGGAAGTCTTTAATACACTCTTATGCTAAATAAATTGCTCGTTAACTAAACTCTTTCTTTTTATCTCCCTAATGTATTTTAGGTGCTCAAGAAATAGAAAAAAGAAGTGCTGCAGTAGTCTCAAACTCCCTATTCACATCAATATAATCAAATGTGAGAATGAATTTATATCAACAATCAGTAGAGAAAGTATTTCTCCACAATCTTTCCTAGAGAACTGAATAAGTAAAAATAAAAGTTTGGATTAGTTATATATTACACATGGTTTAGTAGCACAAACTTTTCTAGTCAAAATTGACGAGTGAGTGATGGAAAGCGTTGAAGATCTTAAAGACACGCCAACAAACAACAAAATCATAGACATTTCCATAGATGTACAATGCACAAAGCCCCAAAAAGGTTTCTAAATATATTTGGTTAATAATACCTTACAGCAATGACATTAGAACCAAAAAATGTTAGACATTTTCAAACTGATTTTTTATGAATATGCCAAGAGATTAAGATTGGTTCAATGTTTTACTATCCACATACTTCTTGTGGTCAAAATATGGAGTTAGTATTGTTGATTTCCCTGGTTAAAATCCACATCAACATAACAGAGGAGAAAATGGTCTAATATCTTTAGAGTTGTGAAATATATTTGGTTAATACCTTACAGCAATGACATTAGAGCCATAGAATCTCAGACATTTTCAAACTGACATCAGCGATCAAGCATTAAAGATGTTGTTTATGAAAATTCCAAGAGATTAAGATTGGTTCAATGCTTTATTGTCCACGTACTTCTTGTGGTCAAAATATAGAGTTAGTCATGTTTATTTCCCTAGTTAAAATCCACAACAACATAACAGAGAAGAAAAAAGTCTAATATCTTTAGAGTTGACATCATAAAATTACCAAAAGTCCGAAAATGAAATGAAGTATTTTTGGTTAATAGCATATTACAGGTGCTCAATTTCAGTGATGAGGACTTCTTGATTGGAATTCATATCATCGCAAAAAAAATTTAAGATTAAAGAATTCGATTAGCTTTTGGCACAATAGAGATTTTCTGCTAACTTTTGAAGAGGAAAAAGAAGGTGAAGTGTTTTGGGCGACAAATAATTTTGATAGGATCTAAAACAGGTAATGTTGGTGTCGGTGGGTGGAATCTTATAACATAACAGTGGTGAAATTGTTTGAGATTTTGGAGAAAAAAGACTAATATATTTATAGTTGATATTATAGTAAGCATATAAAACTTTCTGAAAACCTACCAAAAGTCCGAAATGCAATGGTCTTTTGGGTTGATAGCATATTGCAGGTGTTTAAGTTCAATAGTGATGGCTTCCCGATTGGAATTCATATCGTCACAAAAATGTTCTGAGATTTACAAAATCGATTAGGTTTTGAAACAGTAGAGATTTTCCACTAAATTTTCAAGAGGCAAAAGGAGGTGTAGTGTTTTGGGAGACAAATATTTTTGATAGGCTCTAAAATAGGTAATGTTGGTGTCGATGGGTGGAATCTTATATCATAAGAGAGGTCATAACAGAGGTGAAACTCTTGAAATTTTGGACATCACATTGACAATCACTATGGTAGATATGTTTAGATGGTACAGCCAATAATGAAACTCAAATGAACATTGCATTGGAAAAAATGCCCAAATTTTGGGTTTTACAACATCAACAAGCATAAGCAGAGATTTGCCTACAAACGTATGAAGAGGCCGAGAAATGGGTAAAGTTTCCCCTGCTTGAATTTCAAATAAAGTTGGCAGAGGCAAAATAGGTATGAGAATCAGACTTCACACCAACACTTAGCGTGGCTCGGATTTTGCTACAAACCTACCAAAAGCTGAATGCATATTCTCAAGAATACAAAATCAATAATGTTGATTGCCCACTTTGAAGTCAAATCAACATACCAATCTGCAAAGCAGAGGTTTACCCTGAAACTTACCAAGAGGCGAATCGACATCAAGCTGAAATTCATCCCCATGCCATTGCCAGGACTCATTGAAGGACATCAAGCTGAAATTCATCCCCTTGACATTGAAGGACTCATTGAAGGACATCTTATGATAGTTTCCTTAACTGCAGCAGAGGTTTTTATGTTTGTGCGTAGCTTGAATATCTGGACAAGTATTTGGATGAGAAGAAAGGCAAAATAAGAACATTTCTTTAAAAATTCTTAGCCAGCTTTGGTGCCAAATGAAGGATCTATCTATTCAGCGCCGCAAAATCCGGCAAATGCAATCAGTTTAATTTATTATCTTAAAGAAATCGACTAATCTAGAAAAAAAAGACAGAGAACTAACAAAAATAAAAATTCTTCAAGCCTGACGAGGCACAAAACTAACCGTTTCTCTTTGTTGTATCTTGTTTATTTAACTCGATTTTTCGCAATGCAACCAGATTGGATCTTTTCACAGCACAGACACCTAAATGCACTTTTTTATAAGCCCAGACTGCTAAAAATCACCTCGATTCATCCCAGCTATCCGCTTAATCTGATCATTTACTCGACTATCTAGCTCATTCTTGTCAATCTATGAAAAGGAACACTAGATCCCGCTAAGCCTCTTCCAAAAACGCCAAACAAACCAACATTCAACCGATTACTATCAGATTCTGCTAAATTACATGAAAAAGACACGAATCGATTTCTCTTCTGCACTGCCAGGATCATAAGTCTTCATGTACAAATTTCGTATAAAAATTGATCGTCCTTTACACTTATCCATTCATTTCAGTACATTTAAATGCATATTTAGTTCATTTTCTCGAAATTCTCTAAGGAACGCAAAGATTGGCAAAGCTTACATCAAAAGTCACCAAAATCAACCAACCTTTTCCCCTTTTTTAACATTAAGAAGCTAGTGTTTTCCATAAATAAGCCAGCAATTTTGGCTCTATTTTATAGCCAAGGACCAGCATTTTGCTTCTAGAGAGCAATAGATTGACCATTTGGGGTTTGTTCTACTGCAAATCCCTCCGAAATAAGATCGCTTGGGATTTGAATTTTTCTATCTACTATTCCGTTTAAACGCTATCATTCACTTCACTGTGGTTAAAGAGCTATACCGAATCTACAAACTGTGGTTGAGGTTAGCGTGACCTGAGTTAATGAATTTCGCAGACTAGAACCTCAGATCCGTCTTGAACTCCTCCTGGGAAATTTCCCTGACGAGATGCTGAAAGGGAAGCTTCCTTATAAGAATTTTTGTGCTCTTCTGATACTTTCGGATCTCACACAAGGCAACAGTGCCCGGCCTGAATTTGTGAGGCTTCTTCACTCCGCCCGTCATCGGCGCAGATTTCTGGGCAGCCTTTGTTGCGAACTGCTTCCTCATGTTTTCCAGCTGATGGATTTACGGGCAGTCTAATTCGTTCGGGCCATTTTCCCTTCTGCTCTTTCACTACAACTATCTTCTTTCCCCTTGCTCGTGCTCTTGAATGGCGAATTCTTTTGCAGGGAGAACTAAAACATTATCAAAAAATTAAAAATAGAATCGTTTGCTTCAACTGCACTTTAACCTTCATGTCGGCTATTTTTGCCTCGTCATGCAATTGTTGTTTTCTTTAAACCTTCGGCATGCCATACATGCAGAAGATCCATCAAAATGTAACAAAAACATAAATTTTCAACTCCTGTAACAAATATATGTAGACTACCTCAGAAGTATTCAAATTGAATCTTCAACTAATGCCAGAGCGAGGGTGAAGGGCGGAATTTTTTGGAGGCGGGAATCCAAATTAATTAAAAATTAAAATAAAAATTAAATGTCAATAATATTTTTTTTTTAAAATTAGATATAGTATTAAATTAAAAATTCAATATAAATAAATAAGATAGTAAGATGCATATAAATTATTTAATAGGTAAAATTTAAAAACATAATTAAATACTATTAAAAATTATTTTTGGAGTTAAAGTAGGTTAAGTAAGTAATTTATCTATGACCATTTCTATTAGAGGTATTCTTAACTTACTAATTTCTCATGATTTCCCATTATAATTTCTAATATAATGCATTGTGGAAACCCCTAATACTTAAATTAAAAGACTAAAAAATAAATTTATGTGGTTTTTTCTTGTTTTAATATAGACATAAAAAGGTATTATAAAATGCCCTCTCTTAAGGTTTGATAGTTTTTTTTTTTTTTTGTCTAAGCTTCCACCTATCATAATGAGGCTAATTGCCTAGATTTAG
This sequence comes from Pinus albicaulis, assembly GCA_034641835.2. Taxonomy (NCBI): domain Eukaryota; kingdom Viridiplantae; phylum Streptophyta; class Pinopsida; order Pinales; family Pinaceae; genus Pinus; species Pinus albicaulis. Next base: position 685,193,884 of record CM076574.1, on the reverse strand, counting down.
CATTATGGTATTTTTCTCGCTCAACCCATTAGGGTTTTGATGAGACTCTTAACTGATTACTCTCATTTCCCCATTTTTGTCGAACTCTGATGTTGTCCCCGTTCGCACTTTACATGTTTCCCCCACACATCATGTGTTGCCTCATATGTTGACCTTAAGACTACATTAGGGTTTTGAAGGTGTTGCTTTGGTGATGTGCCAAGAGACTCCCATGACTTCAAAACTTATCTTTCCCTAGTATGTATCGCAACCAACAGAAGCACTAAATGTGGACAAGCAAGATTTCATTATTGGCTCCCCTTATCTTTACTATACTTGGGTTTGGGAGAAACACTAATTTGGCAAGAAAGTGACCCCCTTTTTGTTTTTAACCTATGCCTCTAAGAGGATAGTCTCATCGAAATTGCACGACATTTCATTACGCCATGGTGTTTCCATGTGTTAAGGCATGCCAATATGTGCAACAGTGTGACAATGTGTGTCAGGGACAATCAAGGAAACAAACGGAGAAACAATTTGAACTACAAAGATATGAACACATAAGAGGGTTAATAAGTCATCAATTTACCTTTTTCGTGGGGGCGTTCTAGGCACACCAACACTACATGTGAATAGGTGCCAAGTGCCAAGTGTTAGTGCATTCTACGTGCCAAATATTCCTCTATTTCTTCTCATCTACTTTCCAATAATTGATCTCAAATAGCTTTAATATTAAACCATGCCAAAGCATACCAAGTCATCTCATGAATGCATGTCAGACATGCTACGACTTTCCAAGTGCTAACATGTGCCAAGTGCCAAAGTGTGTCAGGGAGTGTTATGCATGTTATGAAGTGGCAGGGTATGTCGAAAAGTGCTAAGTAGAGAGTGCCAATTCATGTTGAGGAGTGTTAAGGAGTACTAGGACAACACAAGGGAGCACTAGGTAAAAATACATGGAAGTGAATGAATATGAGGGTTTGTCAGGGAGTGGCAATGAGTGATAGTTGTCATGCCAAGAAGGGAGTGAGAAGGTATTCTAAGCATTCACACACCTTATTGACCACTCAATTCTTACCATTCTCACACCATAACAAAAAACCATAAAAAAATTCATTCTTAAAATCTATTGTGTAGTTTCTTAATGTCATTAAAGTATAATCTCTCAATTACGTATGTCAGTAATGGTGAGATCATTATTTTATTCTCTTAAAGGAACTCTTTCTAGACATGCACCCCATCAAACATAAATTGTCGAGTCAAAAATAATGGAAATGAATGAATAAGAGGGTGTATTGGGGGTGTTAGCGAGTGTTAGGCGTGGCAAGGGGGGAGTAACAAGGCATACTAGGGAATGTAGGGGATGCTAACACATGCCACATAATTCCAAGGTATTTAAGACATGTCAGTTGTTATGGCATGTCAAGATGTAAACTATGTTTCTTATTTGTTTTACGACCACAGTTGTATGTGATGAGCCTTGTCTTGGTAACTTGTTAAGTGGGATCAATTGAGATTGGACATGAGTAGTCTAATATGAGTTACATGTAGTTCTTAGGTGAACAAGGCATATGTTTAATTTCCATGACACATGAGAATTTGGGTTTGGTCTTAGAATCTTTGATGCAAACACACTAAAGTGCCACAACACATCAAGGAATCAATTAGTGCACATGAAAATGAAAATGTGATGCAAACACACTCAAGTGCCACAACACATAAACTTTTCACAATGAAATCTAAACACATCAGGGAATCAATTAGTGCACACGAAAAATTTTAACTTTTTCAAACCTTTCTTCGCTAAATTACAAACTGTAATAGAATAGGCTAGAGCTCTCGTACCAGGGATGATGGCCCTTTACAATCACACTGATACAAGGAATACAACTAGGGCTTGGTGTTAGTCCTTTGACAACCAATATACCTTGAACAAGACAACACTTGGCCTAATTTTTTATTGTGGACACACATAGCCCTTTCAATCCACATGTCTTTAACACATCTGGCAAATCCTCTTTCCTCCCATTATGTAACTCATCAAGCTGCCTCTATCAATGAACTAAACTCCTTTATGTTACTGAACTCAGATCAAAAAAAATTTCCCTCTAAGTACCTCTATTTTCCCTTAAGGTCTACAACACTTAAAGTTTTCGATTAGTTGTTCACTACTCTGTTGTGAAAAACTCTTTGGTCTGCCCACTTTTTCCATACTGCTGCTCCAAGATGACAAGTATAGGGATATGGAGGTTTCCCTTCTTCTCAATGACGCAATCATCCATTAACAGTCCATTGACAAGCCTATCATGTTTAATTTTGCAAGGGTGGTGGTGATGACCTGCACTGTGTTAGGACAAGATATAAATAAGTGTGAATAAATATCATCATATGAATTGCATAAAGGATATATGCTGGGGTTATTCGTAAACTATCATGGATATTTATCGTGAAAAAAATGTGTTGTTGTTCCAATCCCACTAGATATTGTTGATTAGAAAGCATGGGAAACCTTTATAATAATCTTCCATCATGTTGTGTAGCTAAGTTTTGAATTTTTCTTCCAAGCTTAGATAGGACCACAAGCCTATCATGTTCAATTTTTCAAGGGTGGTGGTGATGACCTGCACTGTGTTGGGACAACTAGAGATAAATAAGTGTGAAGAAATATCATCATATGACTTTCATAAAGGATGTGTGTTGGGCTGATTCGTAAACTATCATGGATATTCCATAGACAGTTCATAATAACAGAACAGATAGAAATATATTTAAAAATGAATGAATATGAGTTTGTGATAGGAAGTGTCAGTGAGTCTCGGTTGTGCTAAGGAGAGAGTAAGGTCAAGGTATGCTAGGCAGTGTTAAGGCATGCTAGAGGCCAGAGAAGAATGCCAAGATGTGCCAAGTGCCAAGGTGTGCCAATCCATGCCAGGGCAGAGTGTTTGGGAGTGCCAAGGAAAAACAAGGGAGCACTAGTGTCAAATGCATGGAAATGAATGAATAAGAGTGTGTGACAGGGAGTATAAACGAGTTCTAGGTGTGCTAAGGAGGGAGTTTAAAGGTATGAAAGTTAGTGCCAAGGAATGCTAGAGTGCCGGGGCGACATGTTGTTGGAAGAGGGTCTCCTACAAGCTGTGAAACTGGTCCATTTTGAATACTTTTGATTAGATTTATTCTACCGCAGGGGTTTTTGGGTGCGTCAAAGCCCCGAAAGCATTGTAATGGGTAAAAGGGTAAACCATGGGTCTGAAAACCACAATTTGCGAACCATAGGAAAGTCTAGGGTAGATTATTATAAATAGAGGAACATTTTGTATTGTAAGGGAGGAGAAATGAAGAGCTATTGATGCAAATTGTGGTTTAAGTTATCTTTTTGGGTTTTGGGGAAAGGACTCCTGCTGGCTGTGTGCGCGGAGATCCAAGTTCAGCTGTGTGTGGACCCTGTTGTTGTATGCGCAGGTTGGGAAGGGAATTGTAAGAAGGAATTGTGGAATTGATGAATAAGAAAGGTTGATTAAGAACTGAATCTATGAGTACTCTTGGTGTGAATCATTGATAATTACTACATTGTGTGTTTATGTATTTACGCTGTGAAGATCTGTGAAAGCGTATTTTCTGTATCTAGATTTGTTCTGTTTTGTTCATGCAATTATATGCTAATGTCATAAAATCATATAATTATATACATAGCGCACGTGGATGCGAATAGCGATCTTCTTGGCCCTATGCAGAACAAGGTGATCTGGGTATCTCAGGGCTAAACGCAGCTCTGCTTGCCCTACCTATTCTTTCTCAGGGTGCGGAAACCTGGTTCCAGCACCCACCCATACTACTTCAGGTGAGACTTTGACCTACGCAAGTAGGTCATTGCCGAAAGGGCTAGTAGTATAGGGGTTTGTTGGCAAACCTTGCACACCGAACCTGGGTCAGGACCCCTGAAGCCAACAAATGGTTCTTTTTCCGGGACCAGGCGAATCTTGAGAAAGGGATCGGGTACTGACAACTGGATATTGGACACCTATCAAAGGGGAGACATGGCAGCACACTTGAAATTACCGAACTTTAAAGGCGCGCTCGATGAAGACATGAATCGGTTCTGGTTTGTGGCAGATTCGGTATGGACTGCGCAGGGTGTGGTGAACGATACTATGAATAAAGTGCAGCTATCCATAGCCTTAGAAGAAAGAGCTTTGGACTGGTATATGGGGTACATATCTCAAAATGGGGCCGCATCTATTCAAAATATTAAGGATTCCCTAAAACAACAGTTTCGGAAACCTAAATCCTAATCTCAGGTTGCAGCAGATGTAAAATATTTCAAGCAAGAAGCAACTAAGTCCGCATGGGAAGCAGATCAACGCCTAAAAAAAGCTATCAGAGAAGGAGAATTTAAGTATGATGATAGATAGCTTATGGAATGGTTCATCACCATGCTACTCCCTCACCTACACATACCTATGGGTCACCAAACTTTTGACTCACAAGATAAAGCTTTGGAAGCTGCCATGAAACTAGAAGTTATGCCCAGGAAAGATGTTGCGTTGAAGGTATAGCAGATCCAGGCACAACTCAGGGCCATGCACCTAGAGATTCAGGACCTACAATGGGAAAGTGGAAGGGAATCTGGTGCGGAACTATGGCGAGCGTCAGGATAGATGAAGGATCTGCGTCCGGGGCATCAGGGAGCAGGATGGCCCAGCCTAGAAAAATGGAGCTCAAGTGGACCTACATTCTGGTACAGGGATGGCCGTGTAGATGGGTTGCGTAATACCAACCATTTCCCCTGTCTGGGCATTAACGTTTTAGAACCAAAGCGATGCTGGTTCCAGTTTTTTCGGTCAGTTGGCCATGAGGAGCAGAATTTCCGAATCCATAATCTAGTAATAGAATGGAGAAAGCTGCCAGAAGTACAGTTAGACCCTGCCTCATCGAAAACTCCCACAGGTAGGGATGATTCCCCCTCCGAAAGCAGGGACAAGAGCCAAAGCGGAAGCATAGGTCAGGGTCGGGGCCAATTGATCTGCTATAACTGTGGGGGCACGGGGCATTTTGCAAGGGATTTCCCGAACCCCACACGACAGTCCTGCAGGTATTGTAGACAGTTGGACCATACGCTGGAAGATTATCTAGCCCTGAAAGCAAAGATACATGAAAAGTAGCTCCCATCTACGCAACCTGCTTCGCCCTGCGCAGAACAAGGTGATCCAGGTACCTCATTGCCAAATGCAGCTCTGCTTGCCCTACCTATCCTTTCTCAGGGTGCGGAAACTTGGTTCTAGCACCCACCCATACTACTTCGGGTGAGACTTTGACCTACGCAAGTAGGTCATTGCCAAAAGGGCCAATAGTATAGGGGTTTGTTGGAAAACCTTTCACACCGAACCTGGGTCGGGACCCCTCAAGCGAACACATGCTATGATGTTCCAAATGCTAGGGTGTGTCAATGTGTGCTAGGGAGTGCCATGGAAACACAAGGGATAACTAGTTAAAAATGCATGGTAATGAACGAATAAGAGTGTATAATAGGGATTGTAAGTGAGTTCTAGGTGTGATAAGGAGGGAGTAGCAAGGTTACATCTTAGGAAATTCCAAGGTATGCTAGAGTGCTAGGGCATGTCAGGGAGTGTTAGTGTGCAAACCCTTCTTCATTATATTACAAACTACAATACAACAGGCTAGAGCTCTTGTACCATGGATGGTGACCCTTTACAATTACACTGATATAAGGAATACAACTATGGATTGGTGTTAATCCTTTGACAACTAATCTATCATGAGCAAGACAACACTTGACCTACTTGTTGATGATGGCCACACACAACCCTTTCAGTCCACAAGTTTAATGAGAGCACCACAGGTTTAATGTTTAGAGAACAAGGGGACACCCCCTTGTCCAACACTTTTGATGGGTCCCATGGATCATTATGGCACTCATGGACCCCAGTATGCCTTCGAGAAGGCCGTAAGCATCAGTTGACCTCTTATGAGGCTTATTATTCCATGTCTGATAGTTCGGTGGGATTGTCACCAATTTAGGGCTACTTGCATATTATTTTATGTTTAGGGGCTAATGTAGTCCCATAAGCTAATTCGATCAACTCTTAATCAATGTAAATAGGAGTTAGTTGGATTCATTTGCATCATCACTTGACTTGGGATCTCTCTATCTTTAGAGAACTTCATATTTTTCCTTGGAGGACTATTTTGGATGATGGATGCATTTTTATGTATGGATTTGGGCTATTTTTATCTTGGAGATTTGTTTTTGCAAATGTGAAGCTAGTTGGATATACTCTCTAACATTGTGAGTGAAAATTTAACACTATTCTACTTGGTGTTGCATACTATTGAATTTCGCTATAACTAGGGCTAATTGTTGCATGATGGAAATGTGGAATTATGTGTCTATTTAGTTTATTTAATTTATGGGCCATTGTTGGATGAATGAAATGCATTAGATATCATTTTATCTCAATAAAATTGCACCACTTGTACGAAGTATAAATTCTTGAAGGTCACTTTTCGTTTTCCTTTAACATTTTACGAAGTTGACTTTCTGGGCCTACTTGATCAAGAAACTAAATTATTGTTCATTATCACCCCTGACTCCATATCCCCAAGTGAATTATGCACTACTACCTCAAAAAGGGTAATGATTTCCCCCCCTTTTTTTCATAAATTTCCATTTTCCCCTAGGTCTAGCCCCATTAGGTCACCTAGGGCATAAATTTCCCAAGAATATAGCCAGAGGAAAACTTTGATCTTCTAGAGGCAATTACATTGGTAGGTCCCCTCACTCTCCTCATTATTTGGGCCAATTCTGACGATGGAATCTTCGGATACCTCAAGCCCTAGCTCTAAGATCAAGTTTTGCATAGGTTTTCCCAAGGCTAGAACCTAGTAGGACCAATTTGACCAATCGAAGTAAAAACTCTTGCCTGATCCCTTTTCCCCTCACATTGTCCAAGATAGGAACATCATTGGTTGCTAAATTCCATCCCTGAACCTGGGTTGGGTCCACTTGGCCCCGTGTGGTCCCATTTGGTGTCAAAGCCCTTTCATCAAGGACCATTTTGGAATCCAAGTTCCCGAAGGATTTTAGGGATTGATAACTTCCTTCATAAGTCTTATTCTTCTCCCTCAACCCTTCAATCCCCCTCCTCTCTCCCTAAAAGATAAAGTCCCTTTCTTAAAAGGAAATCATGTCCCACTCTTTATTCTATCTTAGGGAAAGGGCTTCTAGGGTCACTTCCCACCTATTCACTGACCTATAATATACAAGTGACTTCCTAAAATACTGGGACTCCTCCCATAGGTGAAATTTCGTGAAGAGCAAGGAGCCTTAGCTGTGGTGACAATGGGCTAAGCCTCCACCGTTTCCCTCGTCCTAGTTGTTACCCTCTTAGGAACCCCTTTTCGGTCCACTACTATTTTGAGTGGTAACAAATTTTTCACAACTCCATTTGTTAACAACTCTTTGGTATGCCCACTTTTTTCGTACTACGGATCCAATATGAGAAGTCTAGGGCTATGGAGGTTTCCCTTCTTCTCACTGAAATAATCCTCTACAATATAGTGAACTAGGGCTAGTTGGTTGGCCCACTTGACTGCTACTTTAGTCCTTCAAAGTTTTCACATCCTTAGTTTCTATACACCTGCCCTTCTACCAATCTTCTTGTCCTTCACAATTACAAGAGTTAGGGCTCTTCTTTGACAGTCACCTAGAAACCCTCCAACTATACTTGGACTACCATCAATTTTCCCAACCACAGTCAATCATTTTTAATGATCTAGGGCTCACAATATTTTCTTCATCTAGGGCTCTTCAAATCTTCCACCTAACAATGGTTTGAGTCCTCTCAAAATCATTGTTCTTGTGTATCAACAATTTGATCTTTGTTGTCCAATCTATGAATAAATCTAAACTAATCCTCTTATCATCCTTCTAACAATCTATAGATGACTGAACTAGGGTGACAAATCAACCACTAATATTCCACTGACTAATTTTTTATTGGCTGCTTCAGATATCTATCTAAAACTCCATGGATAATCCACCAAATCAACTCCTCTACATGTCAATCCATTCTTCACATGGCACATTTCTTCTGCATGCTCAATCTTCTACTCAAGTTCCACCATCCTTTGCATCTACTATCTCCACACATATTTTATCTGCAAACCATCTTCCAGATCTACGATCTATATTTCATAAATAAACCTCACTTTAAGGGTCACAAATACTCTTCTTCTACACAAATTTTTCATAGTCTTAAAGGCATACCTTATGAACTAAACATGCTAGGAAATTGTCCTGACTAGGGCACTATACTTATGTACTTCTAATTGTTGTAGAACAAACCCTATCCACCCATAGAAAAAACCATGATTTTTGCCTCCATAAGAGACTCGACCTACCTCATATGGATCCATAGATTCTGGGCATTTCTTTGACTGAATCTTGACATGAACTTCAGATCTCAATGTCGACCCTCAAACTAGGGTTAGCTTAGTCAATATTATGCTTGCGTCTACTTCTGTTCTGGCTCTAATTAACAGTGAAAGCCCTCCTCCATTTATGTTTGTCTTTATAACCACCGCAAGACGAGTTTGTATCAACCCTCTCTTCTATTTCATGTAGAAAATCTTACCAAATGGCTTCAATCTGATCTTGTAATGTAATAAAACAAGATATTGAATCCTTCCTACAATTTCCGGAAATAAAACATGATCGCACAATCACATATAAGTAAGAGAAAGAAATTATCAATCGCACAAAAAAAGATGTATCTGGGGAAAACAACTTCTCAAAACACCTCTATCTCTATTGTGTATTAAGTCAAGGAATTATGAAACAATACAATGCTTAAACTATCATGAGATTCTCCAACACTCTGCCAATCGCCTCCTACTAATCTAGGCATAATTGGTCTAGTACTTAGCAAATTCTCAACCTTCCTTTAGCCTGCCTTGCTCACGCAATTCCTAGGGAATTAGCTCCCTATTAATTAGGAAAATCAACCTTCCTTGATTGTGCAATCCATCTTGGCATCCCAATGACTTTATAATTTCACATGGACAATTTTGTATAAATACAACTGATAGATATGTTCCCTTTAACCTCTGTCTCAACCGGGTCTTCCTCGAAACTGACATGCATGCAACTATTAATAGTGAATTATCAGTTATTTGATTGATCGGTCATTGTGTATTAAATCTAATTTAATTAAATGGACTTCTCACTAGCTCATCACTCAGTTAGAACTAGTTAAACTGATTTTAACGCAATTAATTGAGTTAACTAATTCACACCTACACCCCACTAATGCATCAACTGCAACTGGACCCAAAAAATATTAGAATCCATCTACATGCCTCATCTTAGACCCTCATGATCTAGAAATATGCCGGAACACAATAAAATACAAAAATAAACATAAACACAAAGATGCAGTAGGAATAACACTCCATTTCGTTAATATCAAATACTAAAAAATACTTACAGACATAATGGAAAAAAAACTAGCTCGGGTGATGGTAGCTTATCTCTGAGAAGAGTGTGGCAGCTACATGCCTCTGAACTGTGTTACAATAAGGCTCAAGGGCATTTTTATTATTGAAAAATAAGAGAAAACCCTAACTCGAGGAGATGTAACACCAAGAGTTTATGGGTCGTGTTGAGGGTAGTTGGGCAACCAATTTCCTATGGTTGTAACTTGGTCATATGATCTTCGTTTGACACACATGATACCTCGTCAGAAAGATATCTCTGAGGATTACAACTGCTAGTGTGATTTCTATGAAATCAGTAAAACTTTCATAACCAACAAATGTTGTTTGGGGCCTCAAAACTGCGGCGGAAGTTCAGGACATGAAAAAATAACAAAAATAGTAAACTGTGCTATAATTAAGGAAACTAAAAAACTAAAAGAGACAATGGTGAGAGCCCAAGTGGAATAAGCGGGTGGCCACCAATATCTACCTCGATCACCTCAACTTGAATTTATTGAGCTAACTCAGTCATCATGACTTAGTTAACTAACCCAAGTTGTTATGAGATGAAATTACAATTTATTGTCCAATTTATTTAAGAGAAAAATAAATTAGATGCCTCACATTCCTCACCCCTGGTACATAAAGATTACTCACCAGTGTCGCTGCATTTTTTTTTTCCTTTATGGTTGCCAATTTCACTGTTTCTTGTTGCAAATTTCAACACTCCCTCTCAACAAGAAAGGAATTCAATTTATCCCATCCGGTACCTTTGGAATTTTGCATGCAACACTTACCCAGTGTTCTTTTCACCTACAAATCCTAAAACTGAATAGCCTCCAAATAACTAAATCAATATAATGCATTTGTCATTAGAGTCTTTTGACTGCTGGTAGCTACTGCACCTGTCTAGTAGACTCTTCACGATGTTGCTAGCATCTACATCCATGCCCTTTGCACTATTGACAACTCTGATCTATACTCTAGTATCTAACATCTGTCACTCTGATTTATGTCTTCCTGACATCTGACTGCATCAATATAACTGATCCTTCTTTCTATTTTTGTACTGTGGACTCCTCGTAGCTAGGTTCGATCCATGAGACACACCATCTCAATGGACCCTACCCAAATTTCTTACCTTGGGATTATTTCTACACATCACCCCACCTTTCACCTGGAGGTATGGTTACATGTGCTCCCTCTGCCCATCTAGATCAAAATTTCCCCCTCATGGAGGTCTCTACTTGAGTGGACGATTCCACTCGGTCTCCTCTATGCTTCTCCAATTGTGGCTGGTCCACAACGTTCTAAAGTTGCTTCTAAGGCTGCATGTTGAGAGGTAATTTGTACTCCCTCTCAATAGCCAAGTCTCTAACCTCTGCATTGCTCCTCAAAGATTTGCATGCATCTGGTACCTCAAGTGCATATAGGTTCTTGACTCGAACACATTGTAATTGTCTTTCCATTACAAAAGTTTCTAAAAAATAGTTGATTTTAAATCGACAATATCTCCCTCATCCGAGCTCCGAATTGATTTTCCATTTCGGTATTTTTTCGCAAGGAATCCAAATTATATGCTTTTTTTTTTAAATTTTTACACCAAAATCTTCAGATATTCTCTGCAAACTCTCCACCCCAAAAATTCTTTCTTTGATACCATGTAGAAAATCTAACCACCAAGATTCAATCTAATCATGTAATGTAATAAAACAAGATGTTGAATCCTTCCTACACTTTTTCGAAACAAAACATGATCGCACAATCACATATAAGTAAGAGAAATAAATTATCAATTGCACAAAACAAGATGTATCTTGGGAAAGCAACTGCTCAAAACCCCTCTATCTCTATTGTGTATTAATTCAAGGAAAAATGAAACAATACAATGGTTAATCTCTCATGATATTCTCCAACACTCTCCCAATTGTATCTTGCTCATCTAGGCACACTCGGTTTAGTACTTAGCCAATTCTCAGCCTTCCTTCAACCTGCCTTACTCATGCAATTCCTAGGGAATTATCTCCCTATTAATTAGGAAAATCATTCTTCCCTGATTGTGCAATCCATCGTGGCATCCCAATGACTTTATAATTGCACATGGGAAATTTAGTATAAATACAACTAATAGTTATGTTCCCTTTAACGTTTGTCTCAACTGGGGCTTCCTTGGAACTGACATGCATGCCGCAATTAATAGTGAATTATCAGTTATCTAATTGATCATTCATTGTGAATTAAATATAATTTGATTCATTGGCCGACCTCTCTCTAGCTCATAAATTAGTTAGAACTATTTAAATTGATTTTAACTCATTTAATTGAGTTAACTAATTCACGCCTTCACCCCACTAATGCATCAACTGCAACTAGACTCCAAAAATATTAAATTAATACCTCTGCATGCCTCATCTTAGACCCTCAACTCGTATTTTTTGAGCTAACTCAGTCAACATGACTTAGTTAACTGACAGTCAACATGACTTAGTTAACTGACACAAGTTGTTATGAGATGAAATTACAATTTATTTTCCAATTTATTTAAGGGAAAAATAAATTAGACATCCCACATTCCTCACTCTCGGTGCATCAAAAGTCCTCACGAGTGTGGGTGCATTTTTTTTTTTGTCCTTTCCAGTTTCCAATTTCAATGTTTCTTGTTGCAAATTTCAACATTTCATAATTTGATGCGGCCTTCACACAAAGACACCATTGAAATCACATGCCCAGATTCTCATGAGAAACCTTTCTTAAGCTCGATCTGCCATGAGAGAGCCAACAATATGCCATCCTACTTCCTAGCTCGAAACGACATTAAGGTATGCAACATTCTTGTGAACCCTCACATGATGATCTTGCTCTTGGAGGATGATCATGGCATCCCTTTAGAAATCCTTACTCAACCTACTTTAGGACTACATCTCTCTTCGCCCTCTTGATCAAATGATATCCTTCTCACTTGATGTTCTTTCCTTCACCCTAAGGCCTCCTTAAATATTTTTTCCTAGACCTATTAGGAACCCTCTAGAACTTGCTGGTTTTATCCACTTATACATTAGGAAATATTAATTTTCCTTTTTAATTTTCTTTTAGATTTTAAAACCCATCTTGGGTCCAAAATCCCTTTGCTTGGCTTCTTTTCCCATAAATCCTTTTCTTACCAAACTCACACAAACCCATATCACTAGGCTTGTGGAGTACCTCCCAAGCTACACAACTCAACAACATCATCTAGTTGTAGTAGCAATAACTCGTTCAAGCTCTTGTAGTCAAGTGAGGGCTTGGTTGGGTTCCCAAGTTTGAAATTAAGGGTAGTTGTGAGGGTATGATATCTAGGGAGGGTCAGGGCATGCACATTAGGAATGAAAAGGCATGCTAACACATGTTGGAAAATGTCAATGCATGCTAAAGAGTTTTAGGGAGTGTCGGGGCATATCAAGGGTTAACTAGGTCAAAATGCATGGAATGGAATGAATAAGAGTGTGTGACAGGGAGTGTGAGAGAATTCAAGTGTGATAAGGATGAAGTGTGTTAGGAGAAGTTTAGAATAGGATTTATAGGGGGCTAGCCTACTGTTGTTATACGGGGCTCGACATAGTACTTTTAGACAAAGGGAGATCACTTTGTGCTAGGCACAACATTGTTTTGCCTTTAGCTATTTTTTTATACAAGATGTGGCACACTTTGGCTACATGCTCATGCTTTAAACTATTCTAGATAATTTCATATTGTACATTTTTGTGTATAAGTTTTGGGGCACTCGACATGTGTCGGCTTATATCTTGTGTGACTTGTGCATCTTGTGTTTCTTGCAAACTCTCAATTAATGTTCTACTATTTATACCAGCTTAATATACATGTGAAATATTTCCTATGTAATCTATGTTGCTAAGTTGTTTTATGGCCATGGCTATATCATGTGATCCTTGTCTTGGTAACTAGTCAAGTGGGACAAGTTGAGCTTGGACATGAGTGGCATAATATGAGTTATAGGCAGTTCTTACGTGTACAAGGCACAATCTACTTTTAGTTGGTGCAATTGGTCAAGTTGTTGCGATTGAAGCAAGCCAATATTGTCACATGAACTGCAATAGCTAAGGAATTGATTGGGTTCCCAAGTCGTGAAAAAATGTAAAGGCTAGTTGTGAGGACATGAGTGCCAAGACGTGCTAGGGAATCCTAAGATGTATCAGATAGTGCGAAGGCATGTCAAACATGCTAAGATGTGCCAATTAATAAGGCATGCCAAGATGTGCAAGGGTGTGTCAATGCGTGCCAGGGACATTCATGGCAACAAAAGGGAGAAACAAGTTAAACTACAAGGAAATGAACATATAAGAGGGTTAATAAGTTATCAATTTACCTTTTCCAAGAGGGACATGCTAGGCACACCAACACTAGGCCCCAATAGGTGCCAAGTGCAAAGTCTTAGTGCATTCTAAGTGCCAAGTCTTCCTTTGTTGCTTCTCATATACTTTCCAACAGTTGATCTGAAATAAATTTAATATTAAACCATGCCAAATTATACCAAGTCATGTCAACGTATTCCATACATGCTAAGAATTTTCAAGTGCCAACACGTGCCAAGTGCCAATATGTGTCACAGAGTGTTATGCATGCTATGAAGTGGAAGGGCATGTTGAAGAGTGACAAGGTGTTCTGGAGAGTGCTAATGCATGTTGAGGAGTATTAAGAAGTACTAGTACAAAACATTAAGGGAGCTCTAGGTCAAAATTCATGGAAGTTAGTGAATACGAGAAACATGTGCTAGGGACTAGTGTTAATGAGTGATAGTTATCATGCCAAGGAGGGAATGACAAGTTATGATAAGGATTGGTAAGGCATGCTAGGGAATATCAAGACATGTAAATAAGTCTCAAAGTGTGCTTGGGAGTTCCAGGGTGTGCTAATTATATGTGCCAAATAGTGCCAATACATGACATGTGCTAAGGATGTGTTGGGTACTAGAGTATGTCAATATGTGTCAAGAATTTTCAAGGAAACAAAAGGAAGAAACAATAAGAGGGTTAACAATTCAGGACTTTATCTTTTTCAAAAGGGGCATGCTAACCATACTAATAATAGGTCCCAATAAATTCCAAGTGGCAGTGTGTGCCAAGTGCTAATGTATGTCAATGAATTCAACCAAGGTGTTCCAGGGCATGCTAGGGATTACATGCATGCCAACACATGCTAGGAGAGTTCTATGTTGTGCTAGCACATGCCACCATGTGCTTGGGCATTAGTGTAATGTCAATATGTTCTAGGTACAAAGATGTTCCAAGACATGCGAGGTTCTAAAAGATGTTAGTGTGTGCCAAAGCATTAATTTAAGGTGTGCTCAGATTGTTGAGGAGTGTTAGGTCTTTCTCATTAATAGAATTGATAGAGCATGATTATGTATTAAATAATATATTTCCTACACACACTATTGGGACTTTATCTAAAGGGAATTTTCTAGATAATAAACTTAATATATATGAATCATGTGTTGACTCATAGGAAAACTCTATTTGTGCGACTAGTCATTATTTGAGGGAAATGATACACACTAATTAATTCTTAAAAAAAATGATTTAATATAACCACTATGGCCTTTGACATATTGTAAAAAATACTCCACAATAATGGTATTAAATCGTTATCTTTTGACAAAAAAATATATTAACAAGAACATAACGTCATCAAAAACTCATTGGAATGATCAATGGTGACGAACATTTTTTGACCGTCACCAAAAGTAACAAAAATATCATTGGTGAGGGTCATTAAAAGTTCTTCACTAGAAGTGTCACTAATTAGTGATGGGCCTTTAACGACCCTCACTAAAAGTGTCATTGAAAATGGCTTTGGTGACGGACCTTAAAGGACCATCACTATATACACTTACAGCGACGCTTTTTTAGGGACCGTCACCATATGTGACATTGGTGACAGACCTTAAAGGTCTGTCACAAGCATGACCCTCACCAATGTCCTTTTTTCTTGTAGTGTATGAATTTAAAATATCAATTATATTGGTGGTATTTGAATTTCGGTCTCGCACCATTTTCAATATTTAACCTTCAGACTAAATTTGGTGTTAAACTCTGCCCTACCATGTTATAATTTGCATTAAATAATGGATTAAAATCACAAGTAATAAGTACTTTGGTTAACATTAGTACAAACAATATGACATAAATTCTATACATCATGGATATTGTTGCTTCGTTGAGCTAGCTGACACCTTCTTTGATCTCTGCTTCCGATTAACATTGGTTTCCTCCCATAACCTTCTCAATCCTTCTCATCGATGACTGGTGGTAGTCCTGGGTAGCAAGTGTCATGATTTTTAGACCTTGGATTTATTCTGCCCAATCTGATGGTCTCAAATGCTTGGGAAGGAGTTAGGGTAACGATACCCTCGCACCCCCCCCCCCCCCTCTCATCACACCATTCGCATTGCATGGCAGCCTCTACTCGAACTGCTCTGCAACTACCCATGGAGGTTGTATGCCAAAAGCTCAGTGAAGTTGAGTTTGTATACACAAGTGAGGCTTGTTCGATGTTTGTACTGTTATGGCTTTGCCCCCTTACAACAGTAGCAATTTTTATTAAATGCTATGTTGCAGGTTTGGTTTTTGTCATTTCATGGAGGACCATATTACTAGGGCGATGTTGCTACAGAAAATATATTCCCTACAACAATACAGGTAACTTCTGACAACCCCTCTTTGTTGTGTCTCCATTGTTCTTTTCCTCTGTTCTGCGAATATAGTTTTCAGTATTTTCTCATTGTATTTATTTTGCAAGGATATCCCCTATTTTCAGGAGTCTCGTTCCATGAAAGACATGACCACCCAACTTTCCCTCCCCACAGATTACTCAATTCCACCGGGTGAGATCTCATCTCTCTTAGGGTTGTTTTCATGCTGTTTGAAATAAAGCATTGTTTAGGGACTGAGGGAAAAACCCTCTTATGGTTTATTGGCAGGTGTTTGGGGTTGCTCCTCCATCTACCAACTGTTGATAATGGTCTTGCCTCTTCGAGGGTTTCGTGTCTATTATTGTTTTCTTTTGCAGTCTTAGTGAGGCTGTAATTTCCATTTTTCTTTGTGAATGAATACTTTGGCACAAAGGTTATAATAGTGCGGATCCAACTATGTTTTTAGGTTGTTAATTTAAAATGATTTATGTGTGTTTATGGGATTTTCTTTATTGATATATATAGATACCCGTCATTCTGTCTGGGTATACGGGTATTGCATGTTTATAAATTATTGTTAGGTTATGGAAGATGGTTGTTTTCTTATCAAGAGCAACGTTGATGTTAATTACTTGGTTTATGTATCATTTTTCCTTATAATGGTTTTATTGGTTGCATGCATTCCAATGTGGAAAATATGTCTTATTGCATCCAGAATATTATCATATTTAATGTATAATCTCTGCTTGGTTGATAGGATCAATTGTTTGCTATTTCTTTTGGCATAAGAAAATGTTCCACCGGAAATTTACACATCCTCGATTCCAGTTTTTTCTTTCAGTTTTACGACTCTCTCTCTCTCTCTCTATATATATATATATATACACACACACACACATTAGCTATTAACCAGAATGCATTTTTAATGGTTTAAACAATTTCTTCCCTCATCCTGAAGGACGAAGGACTCCAGACTCGACACCTCGTTGGGATTGGATTGCAAACCTTCATGACATTCCCTCTCCATATAACTCTATGTTCAGCTAGCTTTGTCATGAAATTAATGATACATCCCACACCAGGTTCCTATATTTCTGTTATAATAAATTTAAAATATTATTTATAATCTCCTTCTAGCATTATTTATTCAAAGGTATTATCCTTGTGTTATTGCTAGCCTGGTGAGTTATCTATTCAAGGCTCTGGCTCGTTCCAATAATACAGTTTACTTACATCCTTCTTAGGGTTCATTATACAATATTCTTGGTTTCTACCACATATAGATGCCATTATCCCCACTTTTCTAATGACACTACTTTTTATTATTATTACATAGTACCTGTCAAATTCCATTGGTTTTATTATTACAAGGTCTTTCTACCACTATCCTGTTATATTCTCATCATATTACTATTACACAATACCTGTCAAATTCCATTGGTTTTATTATTACACGGTCTTTCTACCACTATCATGTTATATTCTCATCATAATTATTCGAAACAATTATTGAACAAAGTTACCGCATATACATATCGTTTTCTTTTTATGCATTCATCAATCATTACTAGATTCACATTATCATGAAATTAAAATTTATCATCTGTTTTCAAACATAAAGTAATACTTATCTCAGAAATTGACTTAAGACTGTTGATGCCAGCAGCCCAACATTGAGTGAGGAAATCACATCCTCAACTCCCCCGTGCTCCTCACCAGAGCCTAAGGTAGCAGACTAAACAAACAAAATTTGGCCTGAGGACTCCCATCCAACCTTTACTTCAATTGGGTTACAAAGGTCCAATGGTTGGAAGCCACCTCTGGACACTGTCCTTTGCCGCATCCTTCACATCATTTTGTTATTACCCTCTTCTTTATTATTTCAGAGAACCCCTTCTCGTCACTGAGATCTTCCATTTATCTCAATAGGATAAGGTAAATGTTGCTTTTTCCAAATGCTCCTTCTAAATGCTCTGAGATCTTCGAATTATTTACCAATCAGTTATAGTAATTATGAACATACAATCTTTTATTCATAAGATATAAACACAAATTTATTAAACAGACTTAACATATTTTTTAGTCGTTCTCTTAACAAAAATATGTATCTTTCCAAAGTTAAAAGTAAAATACTCAAAATCTGGGGGTGTTAGAAACAGGATTCCCCTTCTTTTTTTCTTACTTTTCCTATAAGATAGGCTTTCCTAACTTTTCATACATAAGGACCACTCACAAAATCTTGAAGGGAAGAAGTCAATACAATCTCATGCTAGAGGACAACAATAAATAGAGGTATTTTTGGTCTGAGAATTTTCTTATATTTATACAATAAAAAAAAAATTTCTTATAAGACACTCATATACAAAAATAAAACTTAATTTGGTGTTGTGCAGGAGAAGGTTTACCTTTATCAATAATAGCCACCTCTGAGATTGACAATTCAAGGTCCTAATCCTTGAATCACTTTGTGAATCTTTTGCGTCTATATATAGCTCTCATGCCAAAGGATTCAAATCTCAAATTTGACACAATTAATTAACACTTGGTTGTCTATAAAACACTCTCATGTTGGAAGATAATAATAATTATGCAAAAGAAAAGCCTAATTTATAAGACACTCTCATGTTGGAAGACAATAATAATTATACAAAAGAAAAGCCTAATTTTACAAGCATATGGTCTATAGATACATAAATCAAAATCATTGAAACTCGATTCCCTAAGTTCTTCTAAATTTTTTTTGTCTATAATACACTTTGATACAAAAATAAAGCCTAATTTTTCAGACATAAAAATTATAGATACATGAATCAAAATCAATGAAATGGGATAAAGGAAAAATAACTCTTCATTTATTTATTTTTTAGTTAGGAAATTATAATGAAAAACGTTTGATGAAAAACTTCCCTAATTTTTTTAAAAACTTTGCCTACAAGACACTCTAATGTTGGAGGAAAACTATAATTATAGAACAATAAATCCTAAATTTCAGGATATAAATAAGTAAAAAAAAATCAATGAAATATGATTCCCTAATTTTTTTTTTTTACTTTTCCTATAAGACACTTTGATACAAAAATAGATATATTTTTGGTCTCAAAATTTTCTTTTATTTACACAAACCATTCACAAAAGGATTCAAATGGGTAGTGAAAATGATGAGTCAAAATGCTTACATAACCGTAAATTGACTATATATATATATATATATATATATATATATATATATATATATATGCTACATTAGAGAAGAATGCCATGGGGAAAAACCATAGGTTGTAAAAAAAAAAGGGAAAATGTTTCATAAAGTAAATTGACAATTTTGTTTTAATTAATTAATTTTATTTTTTTATTCTATTTCTTTTTTATATTATTTCTTGCTTTATTGTTTTATTTTTATGTAATTATCTCGAGCCATTTTTTTATTAATAATTATAATCATGAGTTTTTTTTTTTTAATTTAATTTTGTTTTGTTTAAATTTTTTAAATATTATTATGTTTTTGTATAATTTGACTCAGACAATGTTAAATGATGATGATAATTAATGTCTACTAAGACCAATGTAGTCTATAAGACCTTAATAATGTAGGATATTAATTAAGACTCTTTAATATTTTATTTCTATGATGAAAAAGAAGGGAAAGAAACATTCCTAGATCAATATAGTTGTGATGACTTAACAAGTCAAGAAGGTTAGTAGTGTGAAAAATGTCTTGGAAATGAGAACGGATGTGAGTAATAGCTCGACAACCTAGGAGAAATTGTTTTTCATCTTCAACCCTCTTAACACTGCAAAGGTGACATATTCTTTCATCCGAGGGTGTTTTGGGAATAGTCCAACCCTCGGTCTCACTTCAAATATCATGAGAATTAGTTCGAATCTTCATTATTTTTATTTTCTTCCTAGCATAAATATAATTCACTTAGAAAGAGTGGGGTCGATCAACTCTTTATACCTTTTCCTCCTTTTCCCCTCTGGTTCCTTATCATCCGGCAACTTATCCTTAAATTTGGACGTAATGGTATTTTTAATATTATCCTTATTTTCCAAGATGATGTCCTCCTTTATCCCCCAATGGTTGAGTAAATACTTGGCATCCTTGTGTCATCCATGATTGAGCTGAAGGTGGGGTTTTTGGCTAGAGTTGGAAGCATTTTTTGGGAACCTCTTGGATTCCATGTTGTAAAGCTTCTTCTTATACATCATATACTTAGAAATAGTCATGATTTCAATGGGGTAAAAGCTCCCTTCAACCAAGAGAATAGGATAGGGAGTATTTACTTTAATCTTGAGGTTGTAGGTTATAAATTGCTTTTGGATCAGCTCTATTTTCCTCGAATATTCTCTAGATATAGTGCCACCCCAAACCTCATGGCCATAAAAAATATCAAGGTGACAAGAATCCTAAAGAGAAAGTTTTTTTTACTCCAAACCCTAATATTAATCGACTTAAAGTTTTTTTTGTAACCACCCCTCCCACATTTACACACTTTTACAAGCTCTCTAGGGTAAACATGAGTTGAGTGTCACTATGATATGAATCAACCTCCAAGCTCCAGGTATAGATGTGGGGCCTAAAAACCGACAACAAACTGACAACTCTTAAATACTACAAATCACTCTAGAGCCTATCAACCACCCAAGATTATCAATCCCTAAGATGGAACTCATTTTCAGTAGGTTCACACCCTAACTACACACTTGACACCTTGTGCATGCGGCTATGAGGCTCCAATCCCACCCACAATCCTGCCTACATGCGGTTGTGATCCAAATTCCTCAGTTCATAGCATGTGGTCGCGAGATCTATGCCACTTTTTTAGGCTAGCCTCCAGAACACTGCCCAAAACTTCCTGTAACTTTCGAAAATCATGACAATGATGATAAAAATGCTAGACAATCAAGACTTAAGCCAGATCTTAAACTAAACATGCCTAATACGAGATACGCATTTAATAAAATAAAAGAAAAACATGTAAGCTACAAGCCATGAATGCATATACGATCATAAACTTTCAAACTTCATATGAGAATCACCAAGAAGGCTCAATTCCCTCTCAAGCTAGTTGCAACAACACTTGTTAGCCCATACATTCATCAACCATCCAGTAACTTGTCAAATCATGAATAATACCGATATCTACATCACATCATAAAACCATGTGTATAACCAACCTATAATGAGAATAGAAACCATGACAAATCAACCATAATATCACCATAATAACCAGTACAAGTGCTCATAGATCACAATAGGATAATAACTCATAATTAACATATGAATATTCATCCATGTCAGGGACTTCCATGTACCACCCAACCATATATTTGGTTGAACCAAATCTCTCTTTCAGCCAATCACCCCTACGCCATATTCAAAGCATGAATATGGGATCATAAGGTTTAAACCAACATATAACCAACTAGGGCTTCTAGAGGCCAAACCACCTCAACCCTCAAGCACATTGATCTTACATATACAGTCTAGAAATGACTAACATCAACCAAATTGGTCTTTCTCCAAGTTTTCCAGGGCTCCATGAACTAGTAACTCAACCCACAACCTCCAGGGAACCTGAATTATTTTAGGGCTCCAAATCATTTGTCCCAACCCACGGGCTCTAGGGAATAGTAACTCAACCCACAACCTCCAAGGAACCAAATTTGTTTTAGGAATTCAGAGAATTTGTTCCAACCCACAACCATTGGAAAGTTGAGAAGCAATCAGAAATCCAAAATGTTGGAACCCACTACACCAT
The DNA here is from genome assembly GCA_034641835.2 of Pinus albicaulis. NCBI lineage: Eukaryota > Viridiplantae > Streptophyta > Pinopsida > Pinales > Pinaceae > Pinus > Pinus albicaulis. The sequence goes on along the minus strand of CM076574.1, from coordinate 685,171,963 downwards.
GTCTCTCTAGGAAATGGTAAGGCAAGGCTCAACCCACTCTCAATCCATACAAATCTCCATGCCAATGAAAACACATAACCAAGTACCCACATGCATATACCATGCATCCAAAAACCAACAAGGAAATCACAGATGCAATATGTTACCTACAAAATAATCCTATTCTAATTGTTGATCCAACTGTCTCCTTGCCCTTCCTTACTTTCCTTGCTTTATTTCTCCATATCTAAGTGAATTCTAGAGTACTCAAAGAATACTCTAAGTGTGCAAGAGTGTATGAGAGAGAGAAACTAATGGAGAGAGCCAAAAGTAATCTGAAAATAATTTAAAAAAAGAAGAAGCTAAGCCAAAAGATGTGAATTGTTTCTTTGATGATTTTTATTATTGATGTCTCTTTTTTCTTCATTTTCCTTCATTTTCCCTCTAATTTCCCTTGTATGCAAATTTTTGTCTCTTCACCTTCCTTTTCTGTTATTTTCCTTTATTTTCATAATTAAATTCCAATTATTTCCGCCTTTCCTTTGTCAACGTCTTTTCTAATTTCCATACCTATTATTAAACCACAAGTGATTCCCACTATAATGTTTTCCCAACATTCAGCTTGGAATATGTTTCCCATGACCTTGGTTTTATTTTATTTACATGAAAATTAACGAGGGGTTGTTAAAACCCGTCCGCCTTGGGGGAACACCATCCTCGGTGTTCAATGACACTTATAACCAAAAAAAAAATGTTTCCCATCGAGATTTATAACACAGATTGATGTAGCATTTACATAATACTAAATTGTTGAAACCATGAACACCATGATGCTTATTGGAGCTTTATAACACAACTCGATGTAGTATTTACAACATATTGCTTATTGGAGCTTTATAACATAGCTAATTTTAGTATTTACAATACACATATGCATATATAAATATAACCAAACACACATATACAAAACACATATGCTCAACCAACAAATAAAGAAGGATACAAAGCCTAAATTTGATCATCCATCTCCCATGTAGCTTCATCGAGCCCAAAGTGCTTCCACTACAGTTTAACTTGCTCTATTTATTGGTTCTGAAGCATGACTTATTTCCGTTGCATAATGGATTGTGGCTTTGGATGGAACTCTCCCTTTGGTTCCACTTGTAATATAGACCAATCAACCACATGATCAACATCCTCGACATGTCTCTTAAGAAATGTAACGTGGAAAAGATCATGGAATTTCATCGTTAGGTCATTGGTCCAATCCTCTTAAGGATCTCAAAAGGAAAAAATTATCGAGGTGCCAAATTGGCACATGATCCAATCCTCAAAGAGCTCCTCTTGGCCTTGATACACAAGTACACATGATCCCCAATCTGAAACTTCTTGAAATCTCTATGATGATCTACATAACTCTTTTGAATGTCCTGCGCTGCCTTCAAATTCTTTCTAATAACCTCCTTCTCTTGCTCCATATATGCCAACATATTCGGTCCAATTGGTACTCTGTTCACTAGATCACTCCAATGATAAGAGTATTAAAACTCTTCCCATAAAGCACCTCAAATGGACTCATCTTCAAGGATCCATGATACCCATTATTATAAGTAAAATCCACCAGTGGAAGATACTCCTCCCACTTCCTCTTCTAATGCATAACATACATTGTAAGAATATCCTTAAGATTCTTGCTAACTCTCTTTGTTTATCCATTCGTTTGCAGATGATAAGTTTTACTGAAATATAACTTTGTCCCCAAGGCTACAAACAACACATCCCAAAACTTGGAAGTGAAATTTCCACATTTATCTGATATAATATTCTTGGGAACACCATACAATGTCACCATCTTCCTAATGGATATCTAAGCTACCTCACTAGTTGAATTAGTAGACTTCACTTCAATAAAGTGAGCTACCTCTCTCAATGTGTTAACCACAAAAATGATGGAATCATGTTTATTTGATGTCCTCGAAAAACCTGTAATGAATTCCATGGAAATGAGCTCCCATTTCCATTCTAGAATCATAATAGGCTGCAATAAATTAGTTGGGTGCTTACACTTAGCTTTCACCTACTGACAGTCCAAACATCTTGCAACAAACTAAACCATATCTTTCTTTAAGTTCAGCCAATGATAGAACTTATTGACTACCATCAAATTCTTTTGATTACCTAGGTGGCTGTAATATGTCTTGACACGAAACTCCTTCAAGATAAGATTCTTGAGCTCACTACTATACGGCACATAAATATTGTTCTTGAATCTGACCAAGCCATCTTCTGTGAGGTGGCACTCCTCATCTTTGTCACCTTGTTGCAAACTCTCCCTCAGCTATTGATATCGCTCATCATGTTGCCTTGCATGAAGGACCCGCTCTTATAAATTTTTCCCATTAGATATTGTAGCTAAAATGTGATTCACTTGCACTCTCTTACGGAGAGCATCTACAACCATGTTCTCCTTTCACTTGATGTACCTGATCTCAAAGTCAAACTCACTAAGAGTAGCCAACCATCTAGATTATCTGGCATTCATATTGGGTTGTTCAAATAAGTATCTAATCCCATTGTGATCACTCATCAAAATAAATGACCTGCCAAGAAGATAATGTCTCCACATCTTCAATGCATGAATGATAGTTAGAAACTCAAGAGCACAAGTCACATAGTTTTTCTCATGCTCATTCAACTTTCTTAACTCATGACATACCACCTATCCTTCCTATATCAAGACTCCCCCAATTCCTTCCTTACAAGAATATGTAAAAACCACAAATTCCTTATCAGGATCTGTAACCTTTAAGGATGGAGGAATTGTAAGCAGATGCTTCAATTGCTAAAAACTACTTGCACACTCCTCAGTCCGTTGAAACTTCTTCCCTTTCCTCTGCAAGGATGCAGTAGGATATCCAATCCGTGAGATGTTCCTGAAGAACCTCATGTAATAACCTGTTATTCCCATGAATGAGTTGACCACGAGTTGACCTCATCCACATTCCTAGGAGTTGGCCACTCCATAATATATTTAACATTTTTCAAGTCCACTCTTATCCCCTCCTTGCAAACATGTCCTAAGTAGTGAATCTGAGACTAAAATAAATTTCACTTACTGAGCTTGGCATATAACTAATTATCTCTCAAGAATATCAACACTGCTGCCATGTGCTCTACATGCCCTTCCTCATTCTTGGAGTATATCAATATATCATCAATAAACACTATCACAAAATTGTCCAAGTTAGGATGGAACACATTGTTCATCAAACACGTGAAGGGAGCTCGAGCATTTGTAAGAGAAAAAGGAATCACAACAAACTCATAATGTCCCTACCTTGTACAGAATGGAGTCTTGTAAATTTCTTCTTCTTTGATGCACAACTGATGATATATTGATCTCATATCAATATTTGAAAAAATTATTGTTTCCTTCAACTAATCAAACAAATGATCCATCTATAGCAATGGATACCTATTCTTAATATTCACATTATTTAACTGCCTATAATCAATGCATAATCTGAGAGTACATTCCTTCTTCCTGGAAAGCAATACTGGTGCACCCTAAGGTGACAGACTTTTCCTTATGTATCCCTTATCAATATTCCCTTAAGCGACAACTTCAATTCCACCATCTCTGGAGTGCTCATCCTATAAGGTTCCTTAGATGCTAGTCTTTCTCACGACATCAACTCAATAGAAAATTCCACTTCCTAATGAGGCGGTAACTCTGGAATATCTGTAGGAAACACATCCTGAACTGCTACAAAACAAGATACCTCTTAAGAACTTCATTATCCTCAACATCCTCCCCATTGTCCCTAGAAATATGAATTGCAAAAAATACACATCCTTTCTTGCAATTGTGCTTTTCCCGCATAGTTGTAGCAATTGTCACTAATATAGGCTTCTTCTTTCCCTGTAATATTTTCCTTTCCCCATCATTATCCAGGAACTCAATCGCCTTATCATAGCATTCCACTTTAGTCCTGTGAACTAACAATGAATCAATTATGAAAAGCATACTATATGATCCCAAAGGAGGTACATTTAGAATTAGTTATGTATCCATACCATTCAACTCAAATGCACAAGATCTCACCCAATGATGAACTCTTTTCTTGGTCCATGTGGCCAGCTGCACCAACGAAAATTATGCATGCAGTCCTTTATTCAAGCAACACTTATCCATGATGTCAAGAATAATATAACTATAATTTGATCCAAGGTCAATCAAAATGGAAACAACTTGATCAAAAAGCCTACCTTCCATCTTGAAAATGAATTCTTTATGATCAACTTTCCTGTTATCCACTGGTACGTAAAGCCAATGAATACTATAACCAACATCTCCAATTTTCTGTGCCTCCTGAGCATTATATATCTTAGGCCTGCCACCCTGATGTGATGGGCACTCACTCTTGTGATGCTCTCCACTACAAGTCCAACAGCTCAAAGGCTTCCTACCATCACATGTGCATCACCCTTATTCTTCTCCTCGGGCTAATATACATGTCCTTTAGTGTTTGAATATTTTTGTGGTAATGATATTGAAGCTATGATGCCCAAAATTGCTACACACTAGACATTTTAATCATCGATGTTTCGATTCTTGGTTTAGAATCGAAACATTGACAATTAAAATGTATACTATGGATCAATTTTTGACATCACAACTCCACATCCTTTGTCAACTACAATGAACTTCGTTTATGGCGCTATGTTCTCCTTGTCACGTGCATCCCGAGGTCTTCCTCGCTTCTTAGCCCACTTTCCTTTAGCCTTCTCATTACCTTTCCAATCCTTATTCGGCTCAGACTTGCACTTTGACTACTCATAACAATGCTTCAGCTTCCCGATGACTTCCTCCAATGACCTAGGCTCATCATACTCAATCTGATCTTTAGATGCTAAAGGAAATCCATTTATGAACCTTTGGACCTTGGTCTTCTCATCCTTGAGGTAAGGCACATACCTCAACAACTACAAAAACTTAATCGTGTACTATTCATATGTCATGGAATCCATCTTAAGCTCATATAATTCCTTGGTCTTTTTTTCATACTATCTTTCAGACAAGTGCTTATTCCTTAATATTCTTTTAAAATCATGCCAAATCAACTCCTCTGCCTTGATGCCTCTTACGAACTTCACATCTTCCGACCATATATTTTCTTTTCCCTTGAGACCGAAGATAGATATCTTGGCTTTCATATTCTCTGAATAATAATGCAATATGAAGAATTTATTCATCCTAAGTAGCCATGCTTCTACATATTTTGGTTTCTTGACATCCCCATCAAAATTAGGAGCCTTGGATATATTGAACTCTTCTAAAAAATACTGCTTCTCACTCCTATAAGAATGATGGTAGTGATGACTATGATGTATCTTAGAACCGGAACTAGAATATAATCCATGAGTGCTAACCCACTTGTTATGTGTATCCAAAGATCTTCCACCTATGATTGTATGATCCTTGTCCAACTCGTGTCTCCGTCAAGACCTACTACCATATGCCCCATTATTCCTTTCCTCTTGCCCATGACCGATCCTCAACTATCCATACTTTTGCAAATTTGTAACATTGTGAAGGATGAATACATTAACCTCTGTTTGTTTTTCATTATCTTTGGCAAGCCTTTCTTGTGTCTCAATCAACCTACTATTATTTTCATTACAAATTTTGATCTAGGCCTTCAAAATTATTAATGTATTTGTTATATCAAGAGAGTGGTATTCTCCTTGCTGCTTAACTGACCTATCCCATTCCATTGAATTCACATTATGCTTGTAAGGGGAGTCATGCAAACTGTAGTACACCATTCTCCTCTTTATCTTTGATCTTCTATCTCCTGAAAACATGTCGTGTTAAATAAACCAAATATATACATAATCAAAATCATACCCTAGTGTATTTTAGGGGAGGCTATCTTGTTTGCACAAATCAGTCCAGATTATAACGACATACATGTATATATGGAATGACATCAACATTTCAACATATTAACATCATGCTTAACCAACATATTAGCTCTAATACAAATAAATAACCACCCGTCCCACATTTACCCACTTTTGTATGCTCTTGAGGGTAAACATGAGTTGAGTGCCACTATGATATGACCCAACCTCCAAGTTCTAGCTATGGAAGTGGGTCCTACAAACTAACAAACCTCGAAGACTAAATATCACTCAGGAGTATACTAACCACCCCAAGTGATCAGTCCCTGATATAGAACTCTTTTTCACTAGGTTTAGACCCCAAACATACCCTTGACACCCTGTGCATGCGGTTATGAGGCTCCAACCACACCCATAAGCTGGCCTGCATGCGGTTGTGACCCAAATTCCTCAGTTCAGAGCTATCCTCCACACCACTTCCCCTCTCAAACTATGCGTAACTTTCCATAATAATGGAAATGATGATAATAATGCTAAACAATCAAGACTTGAGCAAGATTTTGACCTAGACATGCCTAATACTAGATATAAATATTGTCAAACATATGACAAACCTGTAAGCTACATGTCATGAATGCATATATGATCATAAACGTCTGAACTTCATCTGAGAATCACCAAGAAGGATCAATACCCTTTCAATCTAGCTGCAACAACAATTGTTAGCCCATGAATTCATCAACCATCTAGTAACTTATCAAATCATGAAGAATATCCATAACTAGAGCACATTATAAAACCACGTATATAACTAGCATATAACCAAAATAAATACCATGAAAAATCAACCATAAAATCACCATAATAACCAGTACAAGTGATGATCGATCAAAATAGGAAAATAGATCATAATTAACATATGGAAATGCCAACCAAGTCAGGGACTTCCACGTACCACCCGACCATAGATTGGGTTGAACCAAATCTCTCTTTCAACCAATCACCCCCATGCCATATTCCAAGAATGAATATGGTATCATAATTTTTAAACCAACATAGAACCAACCAGAGCTTCCAGAGGTCACACCACCTCAACCCTCAAACACAATGATCTAACCTATACAGTCCATAAATCAGTAACATAAACCAGATTAGTATTTATCCAAGTTGTCTAGGGTTTCAGGAAATATTTACTCAACCCACAACCTCTAGGGAACCTAAGTTGTTTCAGGGATTCAGAGCATTTGTCCCAACCCATAGGCTCCAAGGGCTAGTAACTGAACCCACAACCTCCTAGGAACCCAGGTTTTTTTAGGGATCCACATAATTTTTTATAACCCACAACCATAGGAAACTTGAGAACCAATCAGAAATCCAAAATGAGGAATCCACTACACCATGGCTATCTAGGAAATGGAAAGGCAAGGCTGAAACCACTGTAAATCCAAGAAAATATCCATGTCAATGACATCAGATAACTAAGGAACCACATGCATATACCATGCATTCAAAAACCAATGATGAAATCAGACATGCAATATGTTACCTGCAAAACAATCTTGTTGTAACTGTTGATCCAACTATCTCCTTCTGCTTCCTTTCTTTCTCCAAATACAAGTGAGTGTTGGAGTGCTCCAAGAATATTCGATGTGTGAAAAATTGTTTGAGAGAGGGAAATGGAAGAAGAGAGCCAAAACTAATATAACAATAGCTAAGCCAAAATATGTAAATTATTTCTCTAATGTATTTTTATTATTGATGTCTCATTTTTCTTCATTTTCCTTAATTTTCCCTCTAATTTCTCTTGCAAGATAATTTGTGTCTCTTCACCTTCCTTTTCTACTATTTTCCTTTATTTTCATAATTAAAAGCCAATTATTTCCTTTGCCAATTTTCATAGCCATTATTAAACCAAAATTGATGCCCAATATAATGTTTTCCTAACATTCGACTTGGAATACATATCCCATGACCTTGGTTTTATTTTATTTACATGTAAAATCAACCAGGGGTTGTTATAGTTTTCAAGCTCATAATAAGCTTTAATCATCTAACAACTCTCTTCTTAATAATATAATTCCATTTGAGATATTGGTGAATGTCCATGCCTAAATATTTGTATGAAGAAACCTTCTCCAATTAATTGTTATCATAGATGAAATTATCATGCTTAGTATTTTTGGATTTAATTATCATGAATTTAGTCTTGTCAGTATTGACATTCATAAGCATCTTAGAGCAGTAATCATGGAGGATTTTAAGCTGCTTGTCGAGATCATCATGGCTTTTGGACAGAAGATATCATCAACATAAAGGTGAAGAATAACGACCATATGAGTGAGCTTGAGGCCATAACACCCCACAACTTCTAAACACTCTTCTAACTTATTAATGTAGATGTAAAAAAGGGTAGGGGATACGGGACACCCTTTATTAATGCAGATATTGCATTTAATTTCTTAAGACCAACCCTCAGTGGTCCTAAGCTTGGCGACTACATTCTTGTATAGCTAAATCATGACAACCCTTAACTCAAGAGGAACCATTATGTTCTTGATTTTTTGCCATATCTTATTCTAAGGGACATTGTCAAAATATTTTCCAAATTCAGCAAAACAATAGAAGAGATCAATTTTATTATTGTGACATTCTTCAACAATGATCATAAGAGTGACAAGATGGTCAATAATTGAGTGATGTCTCCAAAAAATAGCTTTCCCTTTAGCTATTTTACCATGACTTTCAAGCAAGAGGTTAAACTTATTTTCCAAAATGAGCCCATACATTTTGGATAAAATGTGTTAATCATAATGGTCCTATAATTAGAGGGAATTTTTTTATGCCCACTTTTAAAGATAGGCACAATAAGGTTTTGCGTCCAAGGCTTAGGGAATCAATATTTCACTGTTGAATTGGGAAGCTTGTCAATATGAGGGATGATAATAGACATTCCCATGATTTTTAAAATTTCAAATTTTTATCCTTCAATATCCCCAGCTTTCCCATTAGTGATATTCTTAATCTTGAATTCCTTTTCTTCCAAACAAAATGCATCCTCATCAATAAGAGTGTTTAAGATGTTTGCCATGTTGTTTTAGGAGTCATAAATATTCTTAAGACAAATATCCGCTTTTTTCAAGGGGTTCGAATTATTATCTTTAGTTTTATGAACATGAATATTCCTCCAAAACGTTTTAGGCTCGACTTTAGAAATTTAAAGAAGACATTGTTGCCTCTTATTAATAAAGTAACTTTTCTTCCTTTTGATAAGAAATTTGGACACACTTATTGTTTCAAGTTTCACCATTTTTTTAGGGGAATATTTGATCACTTTCCTAGAAATTTTAAACTCATTATCATACCAAGGGTTGGAAGTTTTATTATTCTTTTTATACGATACATTGATAGAGAATTTGTTAATGGTGGTGGGAATGGTTGTATTAAAATTGTAGTAGATGTGATCAATGTTATTATTGTACGTTAAGAGGTCTAAATTCCTCTTTAAATATTGCAAGAAGAGATCCATTTTACTTGTGTCCAAATGAATTTATCTTTGAATTTCACAATTCTTATGCATGTGGTTGGTGGGCATGTTAAAATTTAGGGTTAATCATAAAGGTCTATGGTCAGAATAAGGCTCGTGGTCATTCAATAGGTCAAAATTTACGATATACTTGAGAACATGGATGTCATATATCACATAATCCACAACACTACTGCCCAGTCCATGAATATAAGTCATTTGGATAGAGGTTGGTGACTTATTAATACCATTACAAATTATCAGGTCTTGGGAACTGCAAAAATTAATAAGCTTAGTAGCAAATATATTCTCAATTGTGTCTTCAAAACTCCATTTGAATATATTAACTAAGGTAAAATCATCATTTAGCCATAGGCCATTAGTGTTAGAGCTATTACTTAGGAGAGTAGCTTGTTTAGTGGTGGTTCTAGCATTGAATTTCCCAATTAAAATGATATTACCTTCATTCCTTAGATTTTGGATATCATATTGTAAGGTATTTAAGGCGAAATTCTTATCTAGTTTGTTTTTCTTGTTGAAGGTAGAGTTGATAGGAGATAAATAAAAAATTGTGAGAAAATCCCTATTGGGGTTAGAATCAGAAATTTTGATCCACAGGTATTGATTGAGGGGACGTTGACCTTATGAAGCCAAGTGTGAGAAGAAATATTATTCTTTATATAACAAGTTATACCACCAAAACTCTATGAGAGGATTTATTGTTCCAAGATGACCAGAGAATGAATCCATCTATGTTGGGGACCCTAGATTCCTTATGCTCCGAAGTTTTGACTAAGAAAATAAGATCCATAACACTTGGGATCCAACTTAAAATAGGAACTTTACACCATGGAAAACCATGACAGTTCTACAACATGATACATAGTTTTCTTAATTCCTACATATTACTTTTATTTTGGAATCTATCTCTAATAATAACTTTCTTATTTCTAATAATTTCCCATTTCCCTTCCTTTCTTGCCCTCTTGACCTTTTGGACCTCTTTCCTTAGTGTAGCTTGGTTTTTTGGAATAATATCTTCATTTATATAAATTCTCGATCTTTTAGGCTTGGAGATTTACATAAAGAATTTAACACACACACACACAGATATATATATATATATATATATATATATATATATATATATATATATATATATATATATATATATATATATATTTTTATTTATTTTTTTTTTTTTTTTGCTATAAATAATAATTAATATTTTTTCAAATAAATTTGTAATTTAGTTAATTCTTATAATTTTTTAAGCCTCTGCAGCATAGATTTTCCTATTTTAGAAACAACAAATACAAATTATAATGTTTAACTTTGAAAAATTATATATATATATATATATATATATATATAACATTTGGTTGTACCACAACTTGAAGGTCTTATTGCAACCTTTACATAATATAATGGCATGTGGATAATGGTCTCACATATTTTAGACCATAATTTATGGATATGGTTGCAATTTCATGCATGATTTTTAGATATTTGTGTATTGATTTTTTATTCTTAATCTTTTCAAATAAAATACTTGAAAATAGCTCATACTTAGATAAATAACATATTTACCATCAGTTACTTCGACCATAATTTAAGAAGGTCTTTTCATAACAAAAAACATGGATATATTTACTTCCCCAAATTATTTATGTTTTCCTCAACACTTATGTAGGAGTAAAAATTTAAATGTGTAGACTTACTAGTGGTTACAACCCGTCAAAATTTATGTAAGTTAGGTAATTAATTTATCCACTTCATATCTCAATTTATTAGTTCATGCTAAATCAAGGCTATATGATTTTATTTCTCTCTGGACTACTATTAATTTAACATTAACCAATGTATTCTATATTTTTTTATGCAATTATTTCTAACTTGAGTAGTTGAGACTAAACTACCATATAACACTTGTTATAGAATGATGAATATCAACATTCACAAACCATTTAATTTATATAATTGAACTAATTTTAAACTTAATTGATATAACTTCAATAGAAATTTCATCCATCAATTTATTTTTAAAATGTAAATTATATTATAAAAATGGTTTATTGTAATTTGAATTATATTATATTAAATAAAAAATTAGATAGGTTAAACCTGATATAATTTATCATTATTTTATTTAATAGAAATAATTTATCGTATTGATATTAAAAATATGGTCACTTTATTGACATAGTGGGTTGTAACGTAAATAACATCACAAATATTTGGGGGATTTCTGTAAAGTGAGTCTTCAGTTCTCTATAATTAGAATGTGGAGTGCCTAAACCGGGAATGAGAATATATATATATATATATATATATATATATATATATATATATATATATATGTGGGGGTATTTTAATAAAAAAAATTATTAAATAAATTGTAATAATCATAATATCTATTTGATACTGTAATAAATCGAAATGCCAATGTTCAATTATGTAAGTTACTTTTCAATGATATTATTTTCTCTTTGTGTTATTGAAATCTCTAGGATTCCTCTTTTTAGGAATTAGAAAGGTGATATTCCTTTTTGTAAGCAAACTCACTTCACTTGTATTTCAGTTTCCTTATTATATTACAACATATCTTTGCTTTGAATTTTGTTATTGTTTTAGCCTTCTCCTCATGAAGGAGGACTAAGTTGGTTTTGCTTTTACAAAATTTACCCAATTATCTTTAGAGCTAAGGCTTAGAGTGGGTTATGAAATGTTTTCTACCGTTTCTTTGCGTTGAGTGTTTGGTGGGGCATGCACTTTCATCTTAGGAAGGAGTTTTTTTTGTTTTTAACAATAAAAGATTTTTTTGGGGCTATGTTGGGTTTACGAAAGGACTAGTGCTTCTAAGGAGTTTTTTTTTTAAACGATAAAAGTTATTTTTCGCTGTGTTGGGTTTACCAAAGGGCTAGTGCTTCTATTTGATGGTATTTTATGGGTTATCATTTACTTATGGGATATTCTTTGTAATGAAGTAATGTTACTCCATAATTCTCTATTATTAGGTGGGTTTTTTAAAGGCTTTTTACTAGGTCAAGTATAAATATTGGTATAATTTGTGTGACATATAATTAACATGTGAATTCTTCATATTCAAGTTGCATTCATGTATAGTATTTGTCTACAAGTTTGAATTTTTTTAATAAAAATATTGGTGTCAACACATATGTAGGCATATGTGATGATATGTTTCAGTGATGTTTTGTTTCTCCAAAATTTAAACTAATCATGTCTATGAAGCATTTTAATCTTCATATTCGAAGTAGGAGGTTTGAAGTCTTACCTAGATAACTCGAAAGAGAAAGACTCTAAATATTGATTAAATGTTCGAAACCATGGCTTTATGCACAATTTAGGTTTATCGTTAATCAAATACAATTATTGAGGATATCGTTTGTATCAATAGATTAATCAAATAAAGCTTTATAATAAAAACCCCTTTACATAAGGGTTAGTGATATTTTCTCATTAGGTCTCATCTATGATATTTTATAGATTCATTCAAGAAAATTTGATAGATTACGCCAAAGCATGTTTAATTTGCACATCAACCCATTATTATAGAAGGTCCTACTTTGGAATCAAGTGGCAATGTATACAAGGATGGAGGGTGGGGAAGCCTCATTTTCCAATTATATATGTTAGTGGAGAGGTGGGATGTTTTAATGGAGTTTTGCTACCAAGACTTCTTTGAATGGTTTTTGGGACAACCTAATGACAAACACAGACTTTGAATTTCAAATAAACTCATGTCTAGTGAAAGGAGCATTCACTTTCATATTTTTCTTAGATACATATTTGTGTCCAATAGAAAATGTCATGACCTTTACCACTATAGTGTAACCTAATCCAAAAAAAAGAAGAGGGATTAAAATTTCTACGATTACAAATTGGAGTCTTTCCATGACCATGTAAAAAATATTTTTAAACCAATTAAAACATAAAGCCTAACCACACCACTTCGAGTGATTCCATCCTCCACATCATGGATCTATAATCATCTACTAAAAGATAAAACCAATTTATTATTTTAAAGTATATTAACGATTAAAAAAATTAATGGTAAATTGTTTTTTCTCCTTTTTATAGATATAATGCATGGAAAAACTCTTTGTAGGAATCATGATAAGTGCATTGAAAATTTATGGATCCACATTTTTTTAGTTAATTAAATGCATGAAACTATTTGTACGTTCTTTTGTATGTAGTGGTATCTTTTGAGAGCATTAAGCAATCATTACAATTTGCACTCATTTTAAGGTAGTTATGTTGCATTGTTGGTGGTAATGTTGCAACTTTAACCTCATAGGGTTAAGTGTAAATGTAGGAGTGCTTGATGTTTTTTTTTTAGGGTAGGAAAATAACTTTTAAACACACAAAATATTTATATATTTGTTGATTTTAGAAAATTAATTCAATAAGCATTATAATAACAACATTGTAGTTAAGTTATTACAAGGTCCAAATTGTATTAGCTCATGATATTTATGTGGAATGTAGCTTATTTAAAGAAAGACAGAGCCTAAGTAAATGTGTCCTTCATATACCAACAATTTAATCTACTTATATATTTTTTAAATTAAAAATAATAATAATAATTATTATTATTATAATAATTATAAGTAGTTAGCAAACATGTGTTTGGAAAAAAATATGAACTTCTCACATTATGTTAGTGTTGTCTTCTATTTTATATTTTTTTCAATAATTTTATTTTCTAAAATAAAGTTTGAATAATTTTACAATTTGAAAGCCATAATTTTATGTTATTAAGAAAAAATAATTTATGTTTTCTCTTAAGTCTTATCGTTTTTTGTATGAGCTTCTACACCACAATAACGAGTTCCTTTTCTTAATATTTCAATAGGAACAACATGCATAGGTTTCATGTGGAAGGTGAAAGTAACTAAGATTCCACATTGACTAGACTTGTGTTCATGATTTTTTGTGCCTGTTGGGTCAAAAGATTTTGATATATCTACTCTTGCTTAACTAGTTGTGAATATTATCATCATCATTAAGTTGCAAAGAGTGAAGGTCGCCACCTCTGAAGATGTGTAGGGAGTTTCAGAAGATTCTAAAGTCTTCACTTGCAGTTTTGTCTCCTTCGTAGATGTGGATCATTTCATTTCTTCCAATTTTTTTCATTATGATCACCACAATTTTTATCTCCAGTTAGTTTCAAACGTCTTCCTCTCTCCAACCACAATTTTAAGAGCTTATTCTATACACTTTCTGAACTAAATTCTAGTCCTCCTTGAGTTTTTCGTGAACAACTCGACCAGTCAAGAAGAGTCACTTATTCCCCACTACTTTATATTTAAGCTACTTTATATTTATGCAAAACTCCTTCACAATATTAAGTATTATGAGCATGATATAATATTCCAAAGTAATCGACATAAAACCACCTATACATCTTTAACATATCAATTGAACGTTTTTTTTTTTTAAACAATAGTTTATGAAATTTCTATAATTTGAATCTATCAAATGAATATTTATTCACAATAATTTTTATATTAAATTCATAAATTTAATATCTTTTCAAATATCTTTTCAATTTAGATTTAATATTTTGAGTTCATAATTCTCGATTAAAATAAATTTCATTGTTATGAAACTTTAATATATATATAACCTAGATCTATTTTAACTTTTAATCTATCAAGCACTAAGAGGAATCAAATCTCTTTTGGTGCAAATATTTCTAAGTTTTGCACTTAAAGAAAAAATCAACTCAAGAAATTTAATCCATCTTGACACTTGATAGATCTAGAAATGATATGATTCCTTTAGTAATAAATGATGTTTTTTTAGTCACAAAGAATGCATATGCATATGCATCTATAGTATGTAACTTTCACATATAATCAAAATTATGATTTTTTCTTTAAAAAAAATTTTTGATATTTTAATATTTTACAATTCTACTATAAAAATCTAAATTTTAACTCTATAATATTATGTACATAATATTATAAGTGTGAGGCCAATTAGATATTCTAAGATCCTGAGTATATTAATATTATTTTATATTACAAACTATATTATACACCAATTATATATATTATATTAAATAATATATTCTACACAAATTATTATATATAGAATATAAAATATTATAATATTATATAAGAATATAATATTTTATTTTATTATCTGAAGAATAAAATATTTTATTATATAATTATAATATGATATATATAATATATTTTAGTTTAATATAATGTACAATATGTTAAAAAATATATAATATAACACTTAGAATATTATATTTTTATTAAAATTTTAACATACTATATTAAATTAGTAATTAAAAAGTTAATGTCAGTGAGCCAAAAGAGGAAAGGGAAGGGGTCACTTAGAAATTTACATCAAAATTAAGGTGGTATCCAATTCTCACTAAATTTCTAGTGTTTATATTTATTCATATTTTTAGGGCACTTGTTTATCTTAATGGCTTCCCTAAATTTTATTTGATGATATTGATCAATTTTGGCAAGGATGTAGGGATTATCTATACAAATATCGCTTTTATTTTTGTTATAACGTGTAACTAATACCGAAAATTTAGAATGATTATGTTTTACATTAGCAAGGTATTCTTGGATCCTAGCCTTGATGGAGCACCCAGTTTCACCAACATATGGAATCCCGCAGGAGTAAGGCATTAAATAAGGTCCTTTCACACTTGTCGAATCAATGAATTGTTTGAAAAATTATTTTTACTTAACTTCTTGTAGCATCCACTATTGTTGAGGTGATCTAGCATTTTTTCTCCATAGTCACGTCTATCCATGATAACATTAACTCTTCTATAATAGAAGAAACTATGAAAAAAATATGTTAGATCACCTCAATAATAGTGGATGTTACAAGAATTTAAGTAAAACTAAATATGTTAAATATCCCATTAATCATACAAGTCAAAAGGTATTTTATTTAATACCTCGTTCCTGCAGGATTCTCTATTTTGGTGAAATTGAGCACTCCATAAAGACTAGGGTTCAAGAACACTTTGCTCACATAAAACAAAATCATTCTAAATCTTTGACATTAGTTGAACATTATAACAAAACTAAACACTATTTGTATTGAAGTTTTTTGAATCCTTAACAAAATTGATCACTATCATCATAGAAAATTTAGGGAAGCCATTGAACTAAGTCAGTGCCCCAACAATCTAAATACGTATAGAGACTGGAAAATTAGTAAAAATTGGATTCCCATCTTAACCTCGATGTCAATTACTAACCAACCCCTTCCCTTTCCTCTTTTAAAATTTTAATAAATAATATAATATTTTATGTACTTCAATATGGTATATTATATTATTTTTAATATATTATATATCATATTATATTATATTATACACCATATTAAACTGAAATCTATTATATTTCTCTTATTATACTTAGGAAGTTATATTCTTGAGAAAATATAATACAATATAATATAATAGAATAGAATATTTTTATATAATAATTTTCACATAATATATTCTTTAATATAAAATTCTATTAATATACTTAGGGTATTGTAGAATATTTAAATGGCCTCGTGCATATAATATTATGTACATAATACCATAGATTTATGCTTTAGCTTCTTTTTTTTTTGATAGTTTGGTTATATATATACTTTTGATGATCAATTCTTTTCATGTTTCTTGTTTTACGTTCATCTTGATGATGAGCCATATAGGTTGGTTCGAAACGTCGAAGATAAAGAAAACCATATGCAATGGATCTAGATGCATATTATTAATGGAATATTTGATCCAAAGTGAATTACATTACATTACCAATCATTAGGTTTAAAGTATTTAATGTTGTGTATTTTCTTTACATGGTTGATTTAGTATCACAAATCTTCCTTTATGGTTGATATTGGAGAACCCATGGCCTAGGTTCTCAAAACTGATGTAGTATATTTCTAATTTCTGATCATGCAAATGTCAACCAAAGGAAAAAGGGCTCAATTAGAGCATGAATTATTTTTGATGTAGTTATAAAATATCATAAACATAAAAAACTTTTCTCATTGTTGTTGACACCTAATCCTAAGGGATTGGGTGAGATTGTATTTTACTGTAATTTAGTAAATAAGGAAGGCCAAGAGACATTGGAAAGTGAATCACAATAGTCTCACCTCCATGTATAAGTACACACACAATCTCCATCTAATGCATCTTAAGTTTTGCAGAGTTACCTCCTGGTCTGACATGGTATCAGAGCCATTCCCTTTTTTAGCATTCCTACCTTTGGTGTAACTCCCTCCTGTTCTGCATTTTTGCAGACTGTCATTGTGCATTTATTTTTTTTACTGCTCCTGGCTTTCAGAATTTGTTACTGCTCCTAGCATTCTGCAATTTTGGAATAATTCTGCATTCTGGTTTTTGGAAAATTGTGCCTCATTTTTATCTTCACATTCAGATTTCAGCTCAAATTCTGAGCTCAAGTTCTCTGCACATTTAATTTTTACTGTGAGAAATCCTTTTTTTTACAGTTCCACCCTCACGCTGCTCCACCCACACAATCGCCCTCACAAAGTCCTCCCTCACAACGCTCATGCATTCCAACTCACAGTCACTCACCGCACCTCACGCCCTCCCTCACAGCGCTCGTCCCTCACCCATCCCCTCCCATCTACTTGCCTCTACCCGCTCACCCCTTGGTCATCCCTCACCCATCCCCTCTCGTCTACCCGCCTCTACCCGCTCACCCCTCGGTCATCCATCACCCATCCCCTCCCGTCTACCCACCTCTACCCACTCACCCCTCGCTTATCCCTCACCCATCCCCTCCCGTCCCCCGCCTCTACCTGCTCACCCCTCCCTCACCCATCCCCTCACGCAGACCCTCGACCCGCTCACCTCTCCTCTCACGCAGACCCTCAACCCACTCACCTCTCCCCTCATGCAGACCCTCGGCCCCACGGCCCTCCCTTCCCATCCCCGCCCCCTCACGCAGACCCTCAGCCCCTCGGCCCTCCCTTCCCATCCCCCGCCCCTCTTACGCAGGCCCTCGACCGCCTTCCCTCCCTGTTGTTTAATTTTTCTATTATTTTATCTTATTATTATACACCCCCACCCCCCCCCCCCCCCCCCCCCCCCCCCACAAGAAAATGCCTCCTTATAAACACCAATCCGAAAAGCCTCAAAATAAACCCCCCCTCCCTTTCAGTAATACCTTCCCCTTTTTTTCCCTAATTTTTTTTTACAAAAATAAATAAATAAATAAATAATAATTGCAGAATTGAGTTTTTACCGTGATAGAAAAGTATTTTTTTCTTCAAGATAATGCATTATCTCATATATATTTTAGGATTTGTTCTCTCCGGCAAGGACAACTATCCTGAATGGTTTCGAAAAATCAAGCACACTCTCATTTTTAATGAGTTGTGGAGAGGAATTTGTGAAGGAGAAGGAGACCATCCACCAAAAAAGCCCACTTCAAACAATAATATCGCCATTTGGGAAAAAAAGAACTGGAAGGCCTATGCCTTGATTGCAACTTTCGTAAATGAAGAGGTGAGTCACCATATTACACCATTTTCAAATGCCTATGAAGCCTTAAGAAAGCTAAAATAACTCTATGACTCACATTTAGAACTTGAAATTGTTCAATTAATGATTAAGTTGTTCAGTATTGAATTGAAAAATGATGACCCTCTTGCTTTAGCTTCAGAAGTAAGATCTATCATGTATGACATTAAGAACACTGGTGTAGAAGTTGATATACCTCTCATAGCATATGTTAAGGCATTGTGTCCCACTTACGCACATTACCTTGAGACATTGCAAGCAAGTGGAAACCTCATGAAAATCACCTTTGATTCCCTTGAGAAAAATTTTGCAGAAAGAGAGAAGGCTTTTGGAAAGATGACAGCCCCTATGTCTTCTGAAGAGGTTGTATGCTTTGCACATAGAGAGAAGAGTCATGCCCAATATTCTTCCAGAGGAAGAGGTGGCCGAAGAGGAAGAGGAAGAATAAATTTCAGAGGAAGGGGGGGCAAGAAAACTCAAACTGAAAAATCTGGTCTTCATTGCATACGCTACAATAAAGACTGGCATGATGCATCTACATGTAAGTTGCCTGGGGATAAAATTGAGTAGAAAAGAAATCAAGAAAAAGGTAAAACTCATGACAGAGACAAAGGTAAAGCACTTGAATCTTCTCATTATGCTGTAGCACATTGTAACAATGGAGTAACTGAAGACTTGTTTGATGTTTCATTTACTTCTTGGAGAAATTATTGGTTGCTAGATTCAGGAGCAACATTTCACATGAAATTTAGAAAAGATTTTTTTGAAGAATTTACTGAAAAAGTTGATGGAGCAGTATACTTCACGGATAAATGCAAACTCAAGCCATCAAGGCTTGGCACAATCAAGCTTAATTCTCCTGGTCTTCCAGATCATCTTCTACATGAGGTTCTATACCTCCCTAAGTTGAGGAGAAAATTGTTGTCCTTGGTCCACATCTGCCAGAAAGGACACTCCATTCACATGTTTGATGGCAAGGTTGAGGTAAGAAAATCATCATATCGCTCACTTTTCATGGAGGAAATAGAAGAAGGAAGACACTTGAAGCTGCAAGGGTTCCTCTTCTCATGCACAAAACTTTGCATTCAATTCACATCATGATGAAGGTACATTCCCATCAAGTATTTTATGGCATGCTAGATTTGGACACTTAAAATATGACAACCTTTGATTGTTGAAGAAAAATGGTGTTAATGGACTACCTACAATTCCTAGGAAACTTAAGCAATGTGATGCTTGTATTCTAGGAAAGCATAGAAAACAACCATTTAATGATTCACATTCCAGAACACATAGAAAACTTGAGCTTATTTGTTCAGAATTATGTGGCCCTATGCCTGTTGCTTCTGCAAATGGAAATAAATATATGATGACATTTATTTATTATTACACCAGAATGTGTTGGGTTTATTTAGAAAAGAACAAACCTGGTGCTTTTCAAACATTCAAGAATTTTCATGCATGGATTGAAAATGATGCACGAAATCATATTGGCTCTTTGCGTATTGATAATGGAAAAGAATACACTTGAAACAAATTTGAAAATTATCTTCACCAACATGGGATCAAACATCAAACAATTGTGCCCTATAATCCCCAACAGAATGGTGTAGCTGAAAGAATGAACATGACAATTTTAAATATGGTTCGCTCCATGATGTTTTTTAAGAATGTAAAATTGATATTTCGGGCTGATGCAGTTCTATGTGATGTATACATAAAGAATAGGTTTCCTTCAAATTCAATCAGAAACAAAACTCCTTATGAAATGTGGCATGGTCACATTCCTTCGATAAAGCATTTCAGGGTCTTTGGTTCCACCTGTTATGCTTTGATACCCAAGGTACAAAGGAATAAACTTGGTTCTAGAAGTTGAAAATGTATCTGCTTGGGGTATTCCAATACCTCCAAAGGATATCGTCTCTATGATGGATTAAATAAGAAGTTTGTAGTAGCAAGAGATGTCATATTCCTTGAATCTTCCAAGACCAACAATGTTGTTGAGCGGAAAATTGATCGCCTGGATAGATTCACACATGAAAAGTCTTTTCAAGAATTTGATAATCAGATTCCACATCTTGAAGGGGGGATTCCTATACTGAATCAATCTGTGGAATAATTTTCCGAAGCACTCTCTCCCCAACATGAAGAACCAACCATGGATGACACCTTGAACGATGTGATTGACAGAATTAAGAGATTGAATCTTGATTCAATTCCAACTCAGTCAAATGAGCAGCCTGGGCCATCTCAGAAAGGTCCCCCCAAATGGCTGACAAAGACACTAGAAAACGTTCGTCCTGATGAGGTTGTAAAGATAGGAACAAGAAGTTCCACTAGAAAAAATGAAGGTGACGTAGATAATTCTGATTCACCTGTTGATATGGATATTTATTATAACTGTGAATTGAATTTGTCTACAGACCATGAACCAACTTCCTTCAAAGAAGTCACTTCTTTTGTTGAATGGAATGAAGCGATGCAAAAGGAATATGATGCCTTGATAAGGAATGGCACTTGGAAGCTGGTTGATCCTCCTTTGGGAACCAAACCAATTGGTTGTAAGTGGGTCTACAAGAACAAGTAAAAATCAGATGGTTCACTTGACAAGCAGAAAGCCAAGGTTGTGGAAAAAGGTTTTGCACAAAAATAAGGGTTCAACTATGAAGAAACTTTTCTCTCCATAGAAAAATGGGCCACCATCCGGACACTCTTTGCCCTAGTAGCTCAGAAGGGATGGAAAGTCCATCAGATGGATGTAAAACCGCCTTTTTGAATGGAGATCTAAAGGAGAAATTTTTTATGTCCCAGCTAGAAGGATTTGTTGTGAAGGGCCAAGAACACAAAGTATGCAAACTTATAAAATCCTTGCATGGCCTCAAGCAAGCACCATGAGCCTGGTATGACAATTTAACTGAGCATCTTCTGAAACTTGACTTCAAACATTTTGATCTTGATGATGCAACATTGTTTGTTAAGAAAGTTGGAAAAGAAGTTGTATATCATGTGGTGTATGTAGATGATCTTTTGATGACACGGAAAAATGAGAGTTATATTGCATCCATAAAGAAAGAATTGAAGAAAGGTTTTGAAATGACTGATTTGGGCTATGTTCATTACTATCTGGGTATTGAAGTAACTCAACATCCTAAATTTATATTTCTTTCTCAAAAGAAGTACATTGGAGATATTTTGAACAAGTTTGGCATGGATGAATGCAATCCCTTAACCACTCCAATGGAACAAAACTTGAAGCTCACATCCATTGAAGGGAAGGAATTCGAGGATGCAACGAAGTATGGACAGCTTGTAGGAAGTTTTATCTACCTGACTACCACCAGACCAGACATCTCATTTTTTGTTGGAAACCTCTCCAGGTTTATGCAAAAACCTTGTGAAGGACATTGGTCTGCTACAAAAAGAGTTCTAAAGTACTTGAAGGGGACTCAAGACTTTGGACTCAAATATACATAGGTAGGTGATTTCAGCTTGATCGGATACTCTGATTCAGACTTTGATGAGGACAAAGAAACTAGGGTGTCTACTTCAGGTTATACCATGAGTCTTGGATTAGGAGATGTCTCATGGAGATCACGCAAAAAATCAGTTCTAGCAAATTCCACAACCGAGGCAGAATATGTGGCAACAGCTGAAGCAACAAAGGAAATTGTGTGGCTCAGGAAAATCCTAGAAGATTTGCAGATGAAACAAATGCATTCAACACCACTCATGATCGACAACACTTCTACAATAAAGTTGGCCAAGAACCCGAAGTTCCATGATCAAACAAAGCACATCAATACAAAATACCATCTGATTCGACATCATGTTGTGGCCAAAACTATCCATTTACGTTATTGTTCCACAAATGAGTAGACCACAGACATCTTCACCAAAGCGCTTGGAAGAGAAAAGTTTGAAAAGTTCAGAACAATGCTTGGACTCACCAACATCCCTTCAGATTAAAGGGGGGAATGTTGACACCTAATCCTAATGGATTGGGTGAGATTGTATTTTATTGTAATTTAGTAAATAAGGAAGGCCAAGAGACATTGGGAAGTGAATCCCAATAGTCTCACCTCCATGTATAAGTACACACAATCTCCATCTAATGCATCTTCAGTTTTGTTGAGTTACCTCCTGGTCTGACAATTGCCAAAAAGAATGCCTCATATTTGTAATAAAATCTCTAGTAAGTGTTCATGGGGAAATGGAAAAGCCATAAGTTCTTGAACTCTAGATAAACAAACATTGGATCCATTTAATGAATGAATATGTTAACATTTTCCATTGGTAGATGACACAATTTTTTTTATAGCTAATGGAACATCATGATTTTATTTTCATGAGTGGAACTTATCTCCCATGTTCCTAAAGACTATACCTAAAATATTGGTTGTTAGACTTCAATTTGGAAGAATGCTTTCCGAAAATGATCAATATATGAGTTTGATTCCCTCACTTGCAACTCAAATTATATGTTATCTTGACATTTCTATTGATTGGAAATAATATTATAAAGTTTATTTAAAAATGAGGAAGCAATCCACGTGCGCACACATGCCTAAATTTGAGTAAAAGTAGAGTTACTAAAAGGATTACATAAAACTATACAATTCAACATTGATTGCTAGTGTCACATGCAATTTACATGCTATGATAAAGGATTATTTAAGTGGAATATATGCCATTAATATAGGCACTTCATTAAGCATTGAAAAATGTGGCAGCATCATCAACATGATCATCTAAAATGAGAGAAACAAAAAAACAAAAAAACAAACCATCCAAACATTTAATAAGTGAAAAAGAAATCATTTCTTGTTTTAAAAATGATGACAAACAACTTTGACATATTAGACACAAACAATGAAAAAGAGGTTGAGGATGCCTTTACAAAACCTTGGATTAAAACACACGGAGGTTGCAAAAAATGTAGGTTTGATGAGGAAGAGAAAGTACCATTTTGAGGTGAAGATCCAATAGGAAAACATACCCTCCTAGCTACAGACAAAAGAGAGGAAGATGTGATAACAGGGAATCCATTTTATCGAAGTGTTCTATGTTAGAAGCCATCATCAACATTTATTTAATATGTGTCTATTAAACAATGATTATATATATATATATGAATCTAGTTTTTCTCCTCATTGTTATTCAAGGCAAAACTATACTACTTGAAATAACATGCTACTAGGCCAAAAAGGGGCAAACTTTGACTTTTGGAAGATACCTCTATACTTTAGATCATTGACTTATTTCTTTACCTCTTAACAAAATTAAAACACTTGATTTTAAAATAAATAAATCCTGACACATACACATAAACAAATTGCTAAACCATTTAAATTTATTTTTAAAATTAAATATAGAATCTTGAACTGAATCGAAAAAAGAAAAAAAACACATGCATAATTATAAATAAATATTTAACTAATATTAAAGCCTAAAATTTTTAAACTTTTTAAAAATTAATAATAATAAATCTTGAAATAAAAATAAAAATTCTCTATTATAAAATTTAAAATTTATACATAATAATTTAATATAAAATTAGTCACTCATAAGTTAATCTTCTTACCACTTATATATTGTATAACGACATCTCTCCCCGCACTATTTCTTTCTAATGGATTCACAACCATTGTTAATATAGCCTTTAAACCTTTCACCTAATTAATTTTCATATAGATATGATCAATGAAAAAAGACATTTACTAATTTCTTATACTCATGTTCATAAAACTTAATTATATTTATTTGAAGTGAATTAAATTTTCTAATCAATTTCAACATAAATATGATGAACGAAAAACAATGAACCTTACTAATTACCTTCTTTTATGTTCATAAAATTTAAGCCAATTTTTTATATTTGAAGTGATTAATTTTTTTTTAACGTAAATTATAAAATAATGGTCATAAGTCATATTGATCTCTCTCAAGGGAGACCAGACTATAACCAAAATTGTACTCTTCGAAGGGACATAATAGACAACTGGATACTAAAATAACTAACAACAAGTAAGCCTATGATAGGACATTGGCCTATCTGTCCGCATACAAAGTTAGCTACAAAAGGAAATACATAAATATGGTCCAATATCACATAAACAGGGGAGTAGTTCAAAATTTGATCCAACAACTAGGATAGGGTCCACTACATCTGCCAAGGGTTTAGCAGCTATTAGAGGAATGTCGAGATGTTGATAAACCCTGACCAATATGTGACCCATCATTTCCAACCTATAATCATAATGTTTCATGCATCAATGCATATGATCCAAGGATTGTAACAGGTTCCTCCCAGACTCTTGGCTACTTAGTATTGTGTGTCCCAAGAGGAACTTCATATGCTAGTATAAATATACTATCAACATATACCTATTATCTTTTCCTCGTGTATTTCCCGTGTTCAGGATCCATCCTATCGACTCTTCCAACACTTCATAATATGAGAGAGAAGTTATTTCATAAAAGGCTCCCCTTTATACCTCGTTAATTCTTCCGGCACATGCATAAGAATATGCTCTCTATATCTAATCACAAATAATTCCACTCTATTTTGTAAATGAGAATTCCCTGGATTAACATATATGAGCTATTATGTGCATATATAGCTTCACTCCTCCTATCTGCCTCACCATTAAGTGGCCAAATACTACTTGATACATGGTCCTTAAGTTGGCCAACACAACACATTATCCAACGGGGTGAAAACTTATTGATGCCTCTTTCGATATCCTGCCTCTACCAGCTTCCAAACACCAAGTATCGTTTGTTTTATTCAACGACTAGTTACACCGCCATGGCTTCATACCTCAACCAGAAAAAGGTGACAAAGCCACTACCAAACCCACACAACTTCAAGCGAACCAAGCCACAACATCCTCCTAGCCCATGTCGAAGGATGATATTAAATATATTAGTCAAAGATAAGATCATCCCACAGTGATGCGTAGCACCTTCCGCCCAACATACTCACAAGGAAAACCTATCTCCACCAATACATGGTAAGGATTTCAACACCATATGAAACACACTAGTAGTCCAAAACAACATACACCCAAGAAACTATATAACATAAATGATAGATCCTAATCCCAAAGCAACATATTCCCATTGAAAAAAATTCAGAACAGCTTCCCTTTAGACGTTGCACCATGCTCCACTTCCAACCTAATAAAGGAGAAAACAATAAAATGGAAACTACCAGATATTCCCCCAAAAACCTAGTGAGGAGGGAAGGGGTTTCCCGAAAGGATTGGAGAAGGATCAAACAACAAATAGACACAATAGAATGATTCCCAACACCACAATAGAAGTTACATAAATTAGATGATAGGATACGCTGCCTCAGGTGTTTGAGAAACACACTAAATTTCCATTTAGTATCATGCTTCCTCAACTGAATGTTAAATGATTTATGTTCCAGGTGAGTCCCATAGTGACTTCCAAAATATGTTCGCTTACTGGGAGTAGCAATCACTAGAATTAACCCCTCTACCAACAACATACACCTTTCTTTCTCGATACAACCATCTCAAGTGAGGACTGTAATTGTGCGCTACAAATTTCTATGGGTTTGTTCATCCCTCTTTCCTAAAAAAACCTTCTTCCTAGCCTCAATCTGGCCTTCAAACCAAATTACCTCCACTGCTCTTCAGGTTACGATATCCCATAGATGAATTATTAGAAGTGTGTTCAGAGTTGATGCCATCCTCCTTGCACGCATAGAGTAGCTCCCCTCATTACCTTGACATCCATTCACCTGGCCAAAATCTGGAGGAATTAATTTCATTTTCATGTTATTACATTTTTTTTGGGTGTGTTTCAACATTCCCCTACCTATTGGTTAAGTTAGGCGGTGGAAACCCTCCCCCCACCCTTTCACCGCTAGTCACCTTGCTTGAGGTTGGGAAGTCTTCTTGAACCATATTTCAACAATTCATCTTCAACGGAGAGATTAATAATAAATTCCATATCGACTCCATAGGTTAGGATGATCCTAAGAAACCATAATTAGCTAATAAATATGCTACTATGTTACTTGTTCATCTCACATGTAGTGGAATAAAATTTGGGGTGTTCAAGAGTAGGAGTACTACTTTTTCTAGCAATGCTTCCAATCTCTAACTCTTGGATACCTTGTGAATATGTGATTCAAATTATATCCTACATGCCATGTTGATAATGAGCGGAGAGTACCCTTCTGAAAGGAGATGATTATAGCCTTGGAATTGAGTGTAATATAGACACATCCCCAGACTTGTTAGCTCTACAATATTATTAATGTTAAACCCTATTGTCCTTGAATATATTAAGACCATCATTCATGTATGATCTATGGTGATTCCTTCATACCCGGTGGGCCTATGATTACCCTTAATAGCCCCATCAAAATTCAATTTCATGAAATGGGCCTAAGGTGGATACCATCTATATGGATTAGAGGTACTGATAGAAGGGGAATTTATCATGGAATTAATATTGTATATGGAAGGGAACCATTCATTTAGAATGTGTGTTTCAAAACCTAATATTAGCAAGTCTTGGGTCTACCATTTTAATGCAAGGAGCATTTCTTTAACGTTCTCAACAAACACATTCCATGTGGCTTTGATTGGATTTGTTCTATTGTTAAAAATCCTCCTGTTCTTTTCTTTCCATATTATACATAGGATAAAGTTAAGGGAGACATTCTAAATACAAATTGAGGATGGGATTATTGAAGGCTATTACTTTCCAATTAATGATCATGGTATGTATGCTACCAGGAATCTTGTTTGGTTTGGAGAAGTAGAATTTAGTTTTATTCCATGGTCTACAATGAATGTGCACTAACTAAACATATGGTCTAGCATGTAAATGCTCAATAAAAAAAATGTGCACCTTGAGGGCCCTTGGAAATTTATCTTATGGATATTATGCCATGTTTCTAGATTATTATGTAAGTGCAACCACAAGAAGATTGGCACTTTGGTCCGTAAGTTTTTTTTCCATATTTTTTTCCATATTTTCTCAATAGGTTATTCATAATACCTTTCTTCTATATTATATGTTTCGTTGATGGACAACATTCCCTTGCAACTATACATCCACCTTATCTTGTCCTCTTTAGGTGAGATTGGGATCTTGCAGAGTTGTAAGCTATTCCAAAAGTTTTGCCATATTTCTCTAGGAACTTTTGGGTGTTATTTGTCTGGGGTTATCCATTTCCACCATTGAAGGTCATTATCTTCCTCTTCCTTGTAGTCTTCTATTATGAATTTTCCCTGAGAAATCATTTACACTCTAAATTGTTTTAGCTCCAATTGGTTCTCCAAATTTGGTAGATGTTTCCATGAATCTTCCCAGAAAAATGTTGTTCTCACATTCTTAACCTCCCAAAATCAGTGCTTCTGGATCAATTCCCTACCCTTATTGACCAAGGTCCACAGAAACAATCAAGGGCTTAAGGCATTCAATCATATCAACTATTGACAGGGGGTTAGAGGGGAATATATGTGAGTCAAAATAGTTTTCCAGAGATCCATCGCTCCTTGGATCAATCACCACTAAATTTTAGCTCCCAACATCGGGGCCATTATAGAGGGGTCCCTCAAGCAAAGGCCAAATTTCAACTTTTCTTGTGCAACTTATCCCAAACCACTAGAGGCCATGTCTTTTCTAGCCTTGATCCTCCCCACAAGAAATATTTCTAGATACGCTAGAGCTCATAAAGAATGGTCATGGGGGACATCAATGAAGAAAAAAGATACACATGAAATGACTTGCGACACTACTTTTGGGAGAACCAATCATCCTACAATGTTTAGAGATATAAATGTCTAACCGAGCAATTTTTTCTGGAGTTCAGTGAGCATTTCCTCCTAGACATTCCACCTGAGAGTAATATCATCGAGTATTTCCTCCAATTATTTTGATGGTAAAGTGTTCATATCGATATCTAGGATGTTATCTACATTCCTATGTATTATCATTAGAGTGTTAAAGAAAAAGACCTAATATTTGGTTCTATATTTTGATCCATACTTCGTCAACGTGTTGTTCATGATATCTTTCTTCAAGCTGATATGCTTCTTTCACTAATAATATTCCCTTGGAACTATGAATCCACCTTAGTTTGTCCTCTTGAGGTGATATTGGTATCTTGCCAATTCGTAAGTTATTCCTTGGCAGTTTTGGGTGCTAGTTGTTAGCGGTTATCCATGTTGGGTGTTGAGCTTGATTATCTTCTTTATTCATAGGTATCATTGCGTTGGACCCCTATTCCTAATGGGGAGAAAAATCCTCCCATCATTTAATCACCGCCATGGGGGTCTAGGGAGGGTGATGGTGATTTTATGAGCCCCCCCTGGCGGGGGTTCAGGGGACCTGTCTCTGAAGCTAAAAATAGATGTAAAATTTCCTTGTACAATATTGAAATTTCATAGTCAATCTAGGTTTTTCATTAGGCGGATGATCTGAAGGTAGAAGTTATGCTTAATTTATGGCTTGTTTCCCTAGAAGGAAATCCCTCAGTTTACATGAGGGAATTGTGTTGTGGTTGTGTATTATGAGTGAGAAAGAGAGAGGAGATTGTGTGAGAGAGAAGAGGAAATTTTAGTGGATCTATTGTAAGTTGTATCTCTTCATTTTTTTGGATAATATGAAGGGAAGGATTGGATGTTTCTCTGTGGACGTAACCCAAATTGGGTGAAACACATATATCTGTGTCTCTCTTGTTTTATGTGTTTTCTATGTTTTTGTTTCTGCATATTTTATGTGTTCCATTGCTCTATAATATAAAATTTTCTAACAATCCATTTCCACTATTGATGGCCATTATCTTTCTGTGCCTAGTAGTACTATATTCTGACTTTTCGTTGATTATTGATTTGCATTCTAAGTTATTTTAGGTCCAATTGGTTCTCCAACTTTGGTAGATGTTGCCATGAATATTTGGATAATAATAATGTGCTCGCACACTTAACCTCCTAAAAGTGGTGCTTCTGGATCAATTCCCTAGCCTTCTTGGCCAAGGTCCACATAAACTGTCTAGGGATTGAATCATTCAATCGTATCAGTTGTTAACGGGGGGTTGGAGGGGTATATTTGTGATTCAAAATGGTTTTCTAGACATTGATCACTTCTTGGATCCATCGCCACCAATTTTTAGCTCCCAACACCGTGGGCATTGTAGAGGGGTCCCTCAAGCCAACGCCACATTTCAACTTTGCCTCATAGAGCTTATCCCAAGCCACTAGAGACCATTTATTATCCATCCTTTTGCCTCCCCACAGGAATATTTCTCGATACATTGGAGCTCTTAAAGAATGGTCATGGGGGCCATCAATGTAAAACAAAGATACACATGCACTGCTTGTTGCATTTATTTTAGGAGAATTAATCGTCCTACAATGTTTAGAGATCTAAAAGTATAGTTGAATTTATTTATTTTTTATTTTTTTATTGTATATACTTTTTTTTTTTAATTTTGTTTTGTTTTATTTTATTTATTTATTTCTTTTTAATTTTATTTAATTTTATTTTTATTTTTATTTTTTATTATTTATTTATTTTTCTGAAGTGCGGTTGTAATATCCCCGGGTTAAAAATCCATGCAATAAAGTTAATAAAGGAAAAATAAGACTAAGGTCATGGGACACGTATTCCATGTTGAATGTTGGGAAAAACATTCTAGTGTGGGTGTTCATTTGGTTATTATGGCTAAGGGAAATTGGCAAAGGCTTTGGTAAGGCAAGAGGAATTAATTGGCATTTTATGAAAATAATTGAAATTAGGAGAAAAGGAAGTTGAAAGGTCACATTTTGCATGTGAGGAGGAAAATAATGGAAAATTGAAGAAATTAGAGGTCTCATAGATAAAAAGTCTTCTGAAGATCAGTATACAATCTTTGTTGGTTAAATTTTGGAGCTCTCCCTCTTTTTTCTCTCTCACATACTCTTGCACACTTAGAGAATTCTTGAAGCACTCTAGCATTGTATTAAGGAAAGCAAAAGAAGGGAAAAAAAAGAAATGAGAAGCAAAGATCAAGCAAGGGAGAGTTGGATCAAGCAACTACAACGGGATTACTTGTAGGTATCAAGTTGCATGTATGATTGCATTGCTAGTTTTGGAATGCATGGTACATGAATGTGTGTATTTGATTCTCTTGTTTTCATTGGCATTCGCTAGGTGTGACAGTGGGATTCAACCTTGCCTTTCTATTTTCGGATAGCCATGGTGTGATGGAGTCTCTTAATTGGTTGAGTTGGATTGTCAAATGGTTTCGAAAATGAGTGGGGTGATCTTAGGAGGAAACACAAGGCTTAGGAATCCTGGACCGGTGAAGGTGGGATTGCAGTAAAGCCTAATTGTGTATACCCTTTTTGGGCCTACGAATCCTTGACTAGTGAGTGGCAGAATATACCGTAAAGCCTAGAGGATAGATATGGATAAAATTCTCATGGTTTAGGTGGAGAGATCCGGAGGCATCCATGCTTATATAAGCCTAGTGATCCCTGGACCGTTATGTGATGGGATTGCGGTAAATCCTGGTACGGTATGTTTATTATTTGGGACTAGGGATCCCTTCATGGGATTTTGGTAAAGCTTGGTTGTATATATGAGGGATTGGGCCTAGGAACCCCTTGGTGGTTTGCGGTGAAGCCTCAGGAAACTCTGGTTGTAATTTTGCAAGTCCTGCATTCATGCTTGGAATATGGCACAATTGTGATTGGTTGAAAGAAAGATTTGGCTCAGCCCAATCTATGGTCAGGTGGTACATGGAAGTCCTTGACCTTGTTTCATTTTTCATATGTTAATAAGATTTATTTTTCCTCTTTTGTAATATGTGTAAATGTGGTTGTTAGTATGTGGTTCTAATGGTTGTTATATCATTGTTAATATGTTGTTTATATGTTTGTTATAAGCATGGTTTATGGCATACTTGAGTTATGGCTCTCATCATGTTTTATTTATTAAATGAAATGCTAGTGAATGCATGACCTAAAAAATGATATTGTAGCTATTATGAAAAGGCATCAATTCTTCTTGATGGTTCTCACATAAGAATGGAGTCCCTATGCTCAGATATGTTTACATGACATAGATTACATGTTCAAGATGACTTTTACGGAATGTATGTCATGCATAGGCCTTGTTTGGTTAGGTATTTGTTCAATTTTTCCATTTGAGGCCTTATAATCTTGTTATCTATCATTTCTGAGAGTTTCATCAACTTTTGGGCAGATGCCTGAGTCGTAGCCCTGAAAAAGTGGCTCAGAATTTGGGGTCACTGGCACATAAATTATTGGAAAAGTATGTAGTCACATGGATTCCCTTGTTGTGCATGTGACTGGAGGGTTTCACTCGCATGGAGGGATTTTTATGGGTGAGACTAGGGGTCTAGTTCAGTCAAATAACATGTAAACTCAGGGTTTGAGCACTTGAAGTGGGTGGTCAGACCCCAGGGGTCCTATAGATTCTAGGAAATGCTAGTTTGTTTTTGGTTTGTCGATTCCACTTCCTTAAGTATTCTTAGGGAGTTTAATCATATCAATGTAACTCTTCATCACATTTTCACCCTGGTGGACCAGTTAGCTTGGGTAAATGTGGGAGGAGGGTGTTACAGGGTGGTATCAAAGCAGATTTCGTTCTCTTTGGGTGGTGTCTAGTTTCTATTCTCTTTGCGTGATATATAATACCACAAAGTGGTATCAGAGCAGGGTTCACCCGTTGGAATGGATAGGAATAATGTGTTTGTGGTGCATACATGTCAGTTGCATATGTGTTCATTATACTTGTGGAATATATGTTTGTCATGTGTGCATGGCGGTAGTCACTGTTACAATTGTGTTGTCTCGTAGAAGTTGATGATGTTGTTGCCGAGATGTGTTCGTCGTGAATGCATCCTAGTTGAATATGCATTTGTTGTGTATGTAGGTTGTCTATGTGGATATATTCATGTAGTGTTATGAAGATGAATGTCATGCAGAAGGTCATGGTATGCAGTTGGTGTTGTCATTTATGATGTTGATATATTTTTATGATTATGATTATACATGTATCATGCTAATCCGGTTGATCTTGCAGATGAGATATCCTCCCTTGAACTAAATTGAGGTATGTTGGTTATGTTTATATTTTGGTTTAGCTGACATGGTATACTTGCAGGAAGAAGATCAAAGATGACTAGCAAGATGGTAGACTATAGTTTACGAGATTATCCCTATGGATCCAATGAGAAACATGGTGATAGGTACTCTCCTAATATAAAAAAAACTTTGAGAAGTTTGAAGGAAGAAATAATAAGTTGCAAGGAAGATAATTACAAGATCATTCAGATACAAGATACACAAGCATAGGTCAATGCAGTCATCCTTGGGAGTTTGTCAGATCTGCAGAGGCAGGGACCACTTAGGATTAATCATGGAAAAAAGGACAAGACTAATGGAGCATATGGCAGTCGGTCTCATGGTGGCAATAGGTCGGATAGAGATGAAACGATCAGGGATGGTAGGCTCTTGGATACACCAGATAGGAGAGGTGATGGACACATGTTCTATTCTAGCTCTGGTTCTGACAAGTACCATGGTCATCATCACTATCATCCTTACAAGAGGAGTGATAGGGATATTTTCCATATGAGTTCAAGAAATCCAAGCCACCTTCATTTGATGGAGATTTGAAGAAGTTGGAAGAAGCAATGATATGGTTACTTGGCATGAAGAAATTATTTGAGATAGATGATTACACAGATAACATGAAGGCCATAATACTTATATTCAGCCTCAAAGAGAAAGCATAAATCTAGTGGGAATACGTGAAGCATGTCAGAGACATTAGGATAGAGGATCTGAGTTGGCATGAATTCAAGATACTCTTCAGGAAGAATTACTTTTCAGATAGGTACTATGACAGTCAGGCCAAGGAGTTCTATGAGCTAAACATGGGATCGATGATAAATGAGGAGTACACTAATAATTTCATGGAATTTTTGAGTTATGTATCGTATCTTAAGGATGCGAAAGCAAAAGTTTAGATATTTTTTAGTGGATTTCCATTAGCATTTACAGATCAGATTGAGTATGATGAGCCTTGGTCACTTGAAGAAGTCATTGTTAAGTCGAAGCATGGTTATGAACAATCAAAGTGCAAGACAAAGTCTCAACAAGGTTGGAAAGGGAAAGACAAGGCTAAAGGTAAATGGAAGCCGAAAAGGACAAGACCTCAGAATGCAGGTGAGAAATAGAACGTTGCACCTTACAAAAATTTTAATGGAACTCAGCCTAGAGAACAACAAAATAGAGGTGATGGTAGTAGACAATTGAAGTTTTGTACATGTGGTAAGGAGCATCTGAAGAAGGATTTTCTGCAAAATTTGGGTGGAAGACCTCATATCTATAGTGCAAAGGAAACAAAAACTGTTGGGGATGTTGGGGAGATCATTCCTCGTATATATGCAGCATTGGATAACAAGAAGGCGAATCACCATGCATCTATTATCGATATGGTCTATAAGCTTTGTGATCAAGTTGTTTCTATTTTTATTGACCCTGGATCTAATTATAGTTATGCTAACCCTGACTTCGCAGATAAGTGTGTTTTGAATAAAGAAAAGCATGTAGATCATTGGTTGCTGCAGTTGGCTACAAGTATAAAGAAAAGAGTTCATCATTACGTAAGATCTTGTGCATTTGAGTTGAATTGTATGCCTACATCAACGCATTTGAATGTGCTTCCATTGGGATCATATATTATGTTATTGGGTATGGATTGGTTGTATTTTCATAGGACTAAGGTGGATTTTTATGAGAAGCCTATTGAGTGTTTGGATGAAAATGGGGAGCAGAGATTCCTACAGGGTAAGAAGAAGGCAACATCAGTTAGAATGGTCATAGTTATGCAGGAAAAGTGTAGTCACAGGAAAGGGTGCATGTTATTTGCAGTGCATATCTCTAGTAATGAAGGTAAGGATATTGAGGATGCAAAGGTTTTTAAAAGGTACTCGGTTTTACAACAGTTTCAAGATATATTCCCTATAGATATTCTAGATTTTCCACATCATAGATAAGTGTAATTTTCTATTGATTTGGTACAAGGGGCAACACAAGCATTAAAGGCACCATACAGGATGAGAACTACATGGTTAGTGGAATTAAAGTTTTAGCTGGAATAAATTCTTGACGAGGGATTCATTAGGCCAAGTGTATCGTTGTGGGGTGCACCAGTATTGTTTGTGAGGAATAAGGATGGTACTTTCAGGCTATGCATTGATTATAGGCAGTTGAACAAGATAACCATCAAGAACATGTATCTGTTTCTGAGGATCGTTGACTTGTTTGATCAGTTGAAGGGATCAAAAATGTTCTTGAAGATTGATCTGAGATCAAGATACCATCTGGTACACATCAAAGAACAGGAATTTTACAAGACTGCTTTCCGGAAAAGGTATGGGAATTATGAGTTTGTTGTAGTTCCATTTGGTTTGAATAATGCTACAACTAATTTTATTTTTTTGATGAATAGTGTGTTGTGTTCCTATTTGGACAAGTTTGTTATTGTGTTCATTGATGATATGTTGATATATTTTAAGAATCGGGGAGAACATGCCAAACACTTAGTAGCTGTATTCAAACTACTAAGTGAGCATAAATTGTATGCCAACCTTAGCAAATGCAGTTCCTTTCAGATAGAGGTACATTACTTGGGGCATGTTGTTTCCAAGGAAAGCATACCACTGGATCCAGAAAAGATAAGGGCTATCATGGAATGGGAATCTCCTAGGAATGTGGATGAGGTCATATCATTCATGGGGTTAGCAAGTTACTGCATGAGGTTCATCAGGAACTTCTCCCAAATTTCTTATCGTATTACATCGAAAGGTAAGAAATTTGAATGGAAAAAGGAATGTGCAACAAGTTTTGAGCAGTTGAAACAATTGTTGAAAAATGATCCAATTCTCAATATTGCAAATCCGGATAAAGAGTTTGTGGTGTTCACCGATGCTTGAAAGATAGGGCTTAATGGAGTCCTTATGCAGGAGGTATAGGTGGTACGTTACGAATCAAGGAAATTGAACGAGCATGAGAATTATTATGTGACAGACGATATTGAGTCAGAAGTGATCATTCATGCTTTGAAGATGTGGAGGCATTATCTTTCGGGAAGGAGGTTTGTATTGTTGAGCGACCATAGTGGATTGAGCTACTTATTTTATCAATTGAATCTGATGCCAAGTAAGATAGATTGTTGGCGACAATCAATTAGTTTGACTTCGAGATCAGGTACATTAAGGGAAAGGAAAACAAGCTTGCAAATTCTCTTAGCATAAGAGTGCAAGTGAATCATATAGCAACTATAAGTTAATATGGGGCATATTTACAAGATTAGATCTTGCAAGAAGGACAATAATATGACAAGTAGAAGGAGATTAGGCATAGTTTACAACAAGGTATAGGTGATTAGGATGTGGAATATTGTCTCGCGGCGGATGGTTTGGTCATATTTAGAGATAAGATATGTGTACTAAGCAACAATGAGATAAAAAATATTATCTTGAGTGAGTTTCATTCTAAGTCATAATCAGGTCATTCAGGATATCAGAATACATTTACAGTAGTGAAGAAGTTATACTATTGGCCAAATCTGAAGAAGGAAATGGTAGAGTTTGTCGCTAGATGTTTGGATTATCAACAAGTAAAGATAGAGTGTAAGAATTCAAGTGGTTTACTACAGCCGATTATGATTCCAGAGTGGAAATTGGAGGTCATTTATATGGATTTAATTACAAGTTTTCCGAGAACATCTAGACAACATGATTCTATCATGGTTGTGGTGGAAAGGTTGACAAAGGTAGCACACTTCATTCTCGTAAAGTGTATGTATTCAACTAATGATGTATCATAGGTATTCATCATAGATGTAGTCAGGTTGCATGATGTAGCAAAGAATATTGTGTCAGACAGAGATGCTAAGTTTTGGAAAGAGTTATATGCAGGTTTCGGTACAAAGTTAGCCTTCAACACAACGTAGCATCTGTAGACAGATGGACATACAGAGAGGGTCAACAATATTCTAGAGGAAAGTGGAGAATGTATGTTATGCATCAGCAATGGAAGTGGGAAGAGTATCTACCTCTGGTTGATTTTTCTTACAATAATGGATATCAAGAGTCACTGAGGATTAGTCTGTTTCAGGCACTTTATGGGCGGAGTTGTAATACTCCCATAAGTTGGAGTGATCTAGTGAACAATGTATTGATAGGGTCAAAATTTTTAACAGATTTGGAACAAGAAATGCAAGTTATCAAGGAGAATCTAAAGGAAGCATAGGATAGATAGAAAGGCTATGCAGACCAACACAGGGAATTTAAGGAGTTTCAGGTTAGGGAGCATGTTTACTTGCGCATCTAGCCCAAGAAGACGTCCTTGAGGATTGGGTCATGTGAAAAGCTCAAACCTTGATATTACAGGCCTTTCAAGATCCTTGAGAGAATTGGCCCAGTGGCCTACAAACTTTCACTGCCTATGACAGTGAAATTCCATGATGTTTTCCATGTTTCATTGCTTAAAATATATCTAAAGGATGTTGACCATGTTATTGATTGGTTTGTATTGCAAGTGGAACCGGAAGGAGAATTCCAACCTGAACCTCAGTGTATTTTGCATACAAATATTCTCATGCTTCGAAACCGAGTAATCGAGTCGTTTAAAGTGCAGTGGAAGAAATTTGGGCCTAATGAAACTGCATGGGAGATGGTTGATCAAATGCAGGCTATGTATCCTTCATTATTTGTCAGTTGAGGAAAAGCAGTTTTGGTGTGTGTGTGTGTGTGTGTGTGTGGATGTAAATACCACCACCACCTATGTTATAAAGATGTAATAAGTGGTATGGGTGTCATGTTGGTTCTATTTTCAGTAGGTTGTTCATTGTAAATATTGCATCGATGCAAGTTATAAAGATCCATAAGCATTATGTTTTGGTTTTTTTTAGCGGTTTTGCTGGTTCTAGGTGTCATTGAACACTGAGGACTGTTTCACCCTAACGGGGGTTGTCTATAACATCCCTGGGTTAAAAGACATGTAATAAAGTTAATAAAGGAAATATAATACCAAGCTCATTGGACACATATTCCAAGCTGAATGTTGGGAAAAATATCCCAATGTGGATGTTCATTTGGTTATTATGGCTAAGGAAAATTGGGAAAGGAAATGGAAAAAGCTTTGGAAAGGCAAGAGGCATTAATTGGTATTTATTTATGAAAATAATGGAAATTAGGAGAAGAGGAAGGTGAAAGTTCACAATTTTCATGTGAGGAGGAAAATGAAGGAACATAATGGAAATTTGAAGAAATTAGAGGCCTCATTGATAAAAAAGGCTTCTGAGTATCAATACACAATATTTGTCAGTTCAGTTTTGGAGCTCTCCCTATTTTCTCCCTCTCACATACTGATGCACACTTAGAGCGTTCTTGGAGCACTCTAGCATTGGATCAAAGAAAGTAAAGGAAGTAACAAGAAGGAAAATGGAAGCAAAGGTCAAGCAAGGAAGAGTTGGATCAAGCGGTTACATCGGGATTACTTGGAGATATTGTTGTATGTATTATTTCCTTGCTAGCTTTGGAATGCATGGTACATGCATGTGTGTGTTTGGTTCTCTTTCTGTCATTGGCATGGGTTTTTTCAGGTGTGATAGAGGTTTTCAACCTTTGCTTGCAATTTCCGGATAGCCATGGTGTGATGGGAATTACTATACTTGGTTAAGATGGATTGCTGGATGGTTTCGAAACTGAGTGGGTTGGTCTCAGGAGGAAATAAAAGGCCTGGGAATCCCTGGACCGGTGAAGATAGGATTGTGGTAAAGCCTGATTGTGTATACTTGTAGTGCTCAACTTAGTGTTCCTAAATTGAGGTCATAAATTATCAACCAAGGTTAGTAAACTGCTGAAGTGTGGTGCACTATATGTGCCTAGGTATCTGTTTCTCACTACGTTGTGTTTAGTGTTTTTATGATGTTTTTGGTTTTGTGGTTTTATGTTAAGAAGGAAAAGAACTAAATGTTGAAAAAGAACAGTTGTTGGTCACACTAAAAACAGAGAAAAACCTATACTAAAGAACAGAAAATGCAAAGTTTGATAATGACTCATAGCAAGAAAATAAATTACAACATGAACTCAATAACTCATAACATAAACTCATCCAATTCATTCATTAGAAATATGTTGGAATATATTGAGAAAAGGACAGGTTTAGTGCAAATTAGGTTCTCCTAAGTAAACAACCATCTTACAATATTACAAAGAATCTCATCCATGGCTAAAATTTTATTGGAACACAATTGGAAAAAGATTATTTGTAGCACAATAATATTTTTACTCTGAATTAACTTGTAATGCTAAGGTTAATCCATTCTGCAGCTCCATTTGTCACTACTAAGCCTTATTCGAAAGTTAGAGATTTTCTAAAATAGTTTTTGGGAAAAAGGCTTATTTGTGAAATTGCAAAAGATTGCAGAACAATCAAGGCCTTAAACTAATATCACTAACTCATTCCTGTCCATATGATGATGCATTAATAGAAAGTCAGAACAAGATTAGTTTGTAAACAATGAAGGCCGTGAAGTCTAATTTTGACAATTAATACAACTTAAATAACAATGGATAACACTGAACTAGAATGCAATTGATCAAACTTGAAACACAATGATCACAACTAAACTAGAATTTTGTTAGCCTAACTTTGAAATACAGTGAACTGGGACTGAGCTAGAATGTCACTAATCTAACTTAAATTACAGTGAACATAGTTAAACTAGAATGCCATTATCAAACTTGAAACACAGTGACAGAATTAAACTAGAATGACATCTACCTTCGAAGTATTTCAACTAAACTAAAATGAAACTAATTCTATGAAATGTTTCAGCTCTGTCTCATTCGGAGTTAGTGGTTTTTTGGAATAATTTATAGAACAGGACTGGCTGCAACATGTTATGTAAATGAGCATAAAAGCATAAAATTCAACAAAACATAGCAAATCTCTAAAACACCACAGCTATGTCTCACCCAGGGTTAGTGATATTTTGGAAGAGTTTATAAGAACAAGACTAGCTGTAACAACTGGTGTAATTGAGAAAAAAATCATAAAGTTCAGAGAAATGCAACTAAATCCTAAAATAATACAGTTATATCCCATCCAATGTTAGTGGTATTTTGGAAGAGTTTTTAAGGATAAGACTAACTATGGCATCCGCTGCAAGTAAGTATAAAAACACAAAGTTCAGAAAATTGATTAAACTAGGAATGAAACAAGGCTAAGTTACTTATCTAAACCATATGAACAAAGCTTCTCAGGTAGCAGGGGCCCTCTACCACCGGATTAGCACGCAAATATACTCAAGATTGACTCAGCTCTTGCAATAAAGTGACGCTTCTTTCATTAAAGGAGAAATTCTTCAAAACAGAGTATTTACGGTCTTCTAAGATCTAGCAATAAAACACAAATCTAGCTAGCTGTTTCTCGGTCTCCCGAGCCATACTTATAACAAAATTACATAACTTTCTTTGAGATAAAACAGGAATAATTGTCTTTCCCAACTAAAATCAAACTAGGACTCTAGTGGTGGCCTTGTATTATGATTAAGGACATCTGTACAGTCCTTGTCCTATTAGAAGTCTGTCTCCTAGTTTTGGTTTCCCACGTGCATAACCACCTGTAGACTTGAGCTCAGACTTCGTGGAGAGCAAGAAATGATGGGGGAGTGATGTGGAATATGACCATATGTTTTTTTCCTTGAGGTGACACCTGGAACCTGCGTAAACATGAAGATAGTTGTGGAATAGGCGACTGGCTACAAAATGAATGCGTTCTGTAGCCGAGTCTAGTCAAAAATTGCTACAATAAAAAAATCATGAAAACATAGGAAGTTAGTCATTATATACATTCTTAAAGTAATCCTAATCAATCCTATTGATCATTTAAGCCTGTAATTGATGAGGGACAAAGAAAATGAAGTGAAATGTGGTGGAAAAGAAGGACATCTTTGGGGCTCAAGATACCCCCACTGCAAGGCTTTTGCATGTCCTCATGAAACTATTCCATGTACTTTGAGACCTCTGCTAGGACATCTAAGCCTCTTCTTCTGCTTTTCCTGACAGTCAATGGCCTTCTAGGCTTCCTTATGACTAACTTGAATCTCAAATTTGTAAGTGCCCTACTTAACTTTTTGTTTTTCTTCTTCAATCTTTCACTGGCCTTGTGCAAATTTTTCATTTGTAGAGACAGAGTTGTATTCATATCACCTTTTGGCTTAACCTACTCCCTTAAAATTTCATTCTCATTCTTGATGTGCCTATTGAGTACTTATAACTCATATTTATCTCTTCTTAGCATATCAATTGTATATTTTGGTGGACTAGGACTTCTGTCTCTACTTTTTGAAGCTCTCCTTTCTAGTGTCTCAACATAATTGTAAATTTCTTGTTGTGCTGGGTCTATTTTAGGAGCTCCTTCATCAAAATCCTCCTCATACTAATAGTCAGGTGATCTAGCAGTAGGTGTTTCTTCATCCTCAATGTTTATGATTCCAGTTTTTCTAACCTCTGTTTTCTTTAGTATACCTCTAAGCCTGTGGCTCCGTCTCGATTGAGATGGCCCTTCTCCTCTGTCTTTGGCATATTTTCTTATTATTATTTCCTTCTTAAGCTGCTTTTTAATTTGAGCCAATTTCTCAGAAATCATCTCTTCACTGTCCTCTTTTATTGATTTACCAGTTTTAGTTTCAACAGCCTTGGAAATTTCCTTTCTCCTGCTTCTTCTTAGGGGTTTGCCTTCAAGTGGAGATTCCTTGGGTTCCTCAAAGTGATTCCTTACTAGAAACTCATTCCAATTATCTCCCATTTTCCCAAATGATGTTCAATTAAGATTTTGACTAACCCATGGTGATACAAGGTTGTTTCCAGAAATTGAACCCTCTTTTGAACATTTGAGGCCATTCTATTTAAGCTATGAAGTAAGAAAAATGGCAAATTGATTTCTTCTCCTAAGAAATGCATCATTAACCGAATA
Source organism: Pinus albicaulis (assembly GCA_034641835.2). Lineage (NCBI taxonomy): Eukaryota > Viridiplantae > Streptophyta > Pinopsida > Pinales > Pinaceae > Pinus > Pinus albicaulis. The sequence goes on along the minus strand of CM076574.1, from coordinate 685,129,938 downwards.
TGATAAACATAGAGGGTACCAAATCTTCCTTCACAAGTTATAATTTTTTGCAAAATGAGCAACATGTTCCTCCATTTATTCTTCAGTGCCGAGCTAGGAATACCTTTCTTAAAAATGGAAACATCCATACCTGGTGCTTTGAGTATTTGCCTCCATGCCTCATTATGAAATTCCCTATTTTTGAACCACTTTTCTCCTTGCCTGAGTAATTCTGTTGCTTCTGCAATGAAAGCCTCTGTAATGGTGAATTTAACATCTCCTATTTCGACCTCCCCACCATTGAAGGACCGTGCAAATGTTTTAGTCACCTCTTTCTGAAAACCATTGAATTTTTCTAAAAATTGCAACCACCCAGCCTGTTGTAGCATTTCTCTGATTTGTGGATAGCCTTCCAAGTACTTGGTTCCAACTGGTTCAGTTGTTACTATGAGACCCATAACTTATCTTTTCAACCTTCAAATTACTGCTCCTCTGCTCACGGTGAAAATGGTTGTTAAAGAGATGTTTTTACTCCACAAATGTTTCCTCTATTTTACAGATTGGAATGGCTATGAATTGGCTACAGAACTCTGCTTACAGTGAAAATGGTTGTTTACTCCACAGATGTTTCCTCTGTTTTACAGACCGGAATGGCTAAGAATTGGCTGCAGAAAGAAATGATATGGAGTAGTTATGAAATCAGTATAATGTGATGAGGGTGATTCACACGGGTTAATGAGTTGAGATTTATCACGGAAGAAAAGACCGCGGAGATATTTTGTGAGAAATTCAAAATCATCATTAATTACTTTGGCCTAGTGACGTGACTGATTAAATCACTTCAGTACTTAACCGTTAAGTTTTAAATGATGATCGAATATGGAAAGATGGAAAAGATTTTGTCCAAATTTTTTACGATAGGTTTGATAGGCATGATCAACACGACTAATTAGAATAACCTTTTTGAATCATACATGACTTAACTATGTTAAACTTTCATGATCTGTCACCATAATAATTTCATAACTTTTACCTTTGCCTTTCCTTTGATTTTTTTTCTTTTGGTTTTGATATGCCTTGTCCTCCTTTGGAAAATCATTGATCTTCAGTCCTCATAACTCCTTTAATTTTGCTTGTTGTCTTGGATATGCAAGATCAATTTGCTACTCAATCAAGTGATTACTGGATAGTACCTTCAAGATCTCTGGCTGCAGAATGTCTGCCTGGCTGCAGAATGTCTGACTGATTGCAGAATGTACTTGTAGAAGTCTTAAAACATGGAATGGAAAGGTTTGAAGCATGAATAGAATGTTTGTATGAATGAGTTAAAAATGGATAATGAAGTATGGTGTAATGGAGTATGAGTGAAGAGAATAATGGAGTGAAATGAATCATGATTATGAAGTGGATTAAAGTATGGAAAATGACTTGCAACTTATGATCTGTATTATTCAATTGCAGAAAGAAATAACTCTTAAAACTCTGAGATGAAAATGAGGTGGACCATGGAATGAAGTGAATGAAGTATGGAATGAAGTGGAGTATGGATGAATGGAATGAAATGAAGTATGGATGAATGGAATGAAATGAGTCATAAGTGAAATACTTGTTTGCACTTATGATTTTGTAATAGCTTCTTGCAGAAAAAGAACAAACTTGAAAAGCTAAAGTGTCAGAAAGATTATGATTTTCACTCTATCTTTTCCGTATAAACATGCTAATCAGTGATTAGTTTTCATGTTTATACTTTTTTCTTTTTTTCTTTTAATTCAGAAAATTCAACTAAGTTGATGAAGAAGAAAAATTATTCTTCATTAACTTCACATCACTGTTTTCCTGAAATCTCTTGACAAATTCTTCTCTTGAAAGTGGCTTGTGATACAGCTTCAATCTATGACCATTTACAAGAAAAGTGACCTTCTCTTCATCTATTGTCCTGATTTTTATTGCTCCATTGTCAAAAATTCTTATGATTTCATAAGGCCCAAGCCAATGTGTTTGGAATTTACCCTGGAAATCTTTGAACTTTGAATCAAACAAGAGAGCCCAGTCACCTTCTTTGAACTTATTTTCCTTGATGTATTTTTCATGCCATCTAGTCCTTTGTTGTTGGACTATACTTGTTTTCTGAACTGCATCTTGTCTAATCTCATCCAATTCATTAATCTGCTCCAATCTGTGCTTTTGTGCCTCTGTTAGATCAAGTCCTAGCTGAACTTCCATTTTGAAAGTTTGAATCTAGAACTCTATGGGAAACAAAACTTGCTTTCCATAAACAGGTTCATAAGGATTATGGCCTGTTGTGCTCCTCCATGTAGTTCTATAGGCCCACAAGGCTTCAAGAAGCCTATCTGCCAAATCTCTTATATGCAAATGAACAGTCTTCGTTAGGATCCCTTCAATGACCTTATTAGTAGATTCCACTTGACCATTTGCTTGTGGATGATAGGGAGTAGATTTTCTGTGTCTAATTTTTTACCTCTCCATCATTTGTTCCACTAGCTTTGATGTAAATTGAGCTCCTTGATCTGTAACAATTTCCCTTGGGACACCAAAACAAGTAAAAATATCCTCAAAAATAAAATTAACTACAGATGCTTCAGTAGCATAAAGTAATGGCTTGGCCTCTACCCATTTGGTAACATAATCAGTGCAAACTAATATATATTTCTTTTGTCTTGATGGAGGACTAATATGTCCTACAAAATCTAAAGCCCATTTTTCAAAAGGTTCAATATGTACCTGAGGCTGCAATGGCATCTCACCTGAAGGAGAAGTTTTCCCTACCCTTTGGCAACTGTCACACCTTTTGACATACTATTTAGCATCTTTAAAAAGGGATGGCCAATAATATCCTAAATGAAGGATCTTATAAGCTATTATTTTATCAGCAAAGTGTCTGCCACAAGGTTCATCATGACATGCCTTGAGGATCTCAGGCATTTCATCTTCCCGAACACATCTCCTAATGATAAAATCTGGACCTGTTTTGTATAACTCATTAGCAACCCATGAATATTTTGCACTTTCATAAATGATCTTTATTTTGTCTTTTGCATTCATTATTGAAGGAAATTTCCCTGAAACTAAATAATTAGCAATGTAAGCAAACCAAGGAGTTTGAGTAGAAATTGCAAAAAGATATTCATCAGGGAATTGATCTTCAACTGGAGTATTGTCTTTGATGTTTTGGAGTCTAGATAGGAAATCAGCTACTTTGTTTTGTTTTTCAGGCCTATCTAGAATGGTAATGTTGAATTCCTGTAAAAGCAATAACCATCTTATGACGCTGCCATTAGTAATTGATTTGTTCATTAGATATCTAATTGCAGAGTGATCTGTGTGAACAAAAGTTTCATAGCCTGTTATATAGTGTCTGAATTTGTTTATGGCATGAACAACAGCTAAAAACTCTTTTTCAATTACATTATAGTTTAACTCTGAAGGAGTCAAATTTTTACTAGTATAGTAGATGGCATAAGGAATCAGGTCTTTTTGTCCCAATACTGCTCCTAAGGCTGTATCTGAGGCATCTGTTGAAATATGAAAAGGCAACTTCCAGTTAGGTCCCCTTAAAATAGGTGCTTCAGAGATTTTTGTTTTCGGGGTCTCAAAGGCTAATTGGAAATTAGGATTCCACTTGAATTCACAGTCTTTGGTAAGTAATTTGAAAAGTGGAGATGCTATCTTGGTGAAGTTTTCTATAAACCTTCGATAATATCCTGTAAATCCTAGAAAACTTCTAACATCTTTTTGACAACTTGGAATAGATAAGTTAGAGATGACTTCAACTTTTGACTCATCAACTCTAATCCCATCCCCTGAAATGTGATGTCCTAAAACAATTCCTTCAGTAAACATCATAAAACACTTTTCATGACTAAGTGAAATATTTGCTTCTTTACATCTCTCTAAAACTTTTTCCAAGTTTGCTAAGGCTTCTTCAAATGTGTTTCCATAAACTGTGAAATCATCCATATATACCTCTACACAATCATGTATTAGATCTGAAAAAATTCCTAGTACTGCCCTTTGAAATGTTGCGAGTGCATTGCATAGTCCAAATGGAAATACTCGGTAAGCATAGGTACCCCAAGGACAAGTAAATGTGGTTTTGTCTTGATCTTCCAGTGCTACTTGGATTTGATTATAACCACTAAACCCATCTAAAAATGAGAAGTACTTTTTTCCAGCTAATGTATCTACACTTGATCTATGAAAGGTAAGGGAAAATGATCTTTAAGAGTAGTTTTGTTTAATTACCGGTAGTCAATAAATACCCTCCATTTACCATTTTCTTTGGCACAATTACCAAAGGAGAAACCCACTGACTATCTGAAATGGGATAGATAAAGTTAACATTTAACAATTCTACAATTCTTCCTTAACAATCTCCCTAAGATTTGGATTCATCCGTCTTTGAGGTTGTCTGATTGGTTTACAATTTTCCTCTATATAGATGTGATGAGTGCAAGTCTTGGGGCTTATCCCTTTCATATCAGTGTACTCCCATGCATATGCAGAAGAATGTCTCTGTAATATCTTGACTAGCTCTTCTTGTTGAGATTTCTCTAGGTTCTTGTTTATGTTTAAATTTTTGCCTAGAAATATCTCAATTGTAGAGCTGCCAAATTTATCCATGGCATAAAGAGACATCTGTCTTGATGATAAAAAATCAATGTTGGATTTTTCTTGAAATTGTTCATGTTTGTATTCCGAAGAGGATTCAAAGTTTTCTAAGGTATTCAGAATCTGGCTATCTTCACTAATTTCTAAAATTGTGAAGAGAGGTTGTAAGTCTTCTTCATCCTCTATCCATTGAGTATCATCTAATTTTGTAATTGTTTTTGCTGGAGGATACAAGGGAAATTTCTTGGTTGAACTACCATCAGAGATGTATATATCACCGGATCTACAACTAATGAAAGCATCAGTTGTAGCTAACCAAGGTCTTCCTAATATAATAGGATGCCCCCATTAGATTATTCTTAGGAGTTAGGATCATAAAATCCACAGGATATTCCCAAGAATCTAGGGACACTGGAATGTCTTCTATTACCCCATCAGGTTTGATCATAGATCTGTCTGCTAATTGTAATAATGTGGGTGTAAAAATAAGATTAGGAAGTTTCAGTTTATCCATGATTTTTCTACTCATGATATTGATTGCTGCTACTAAATCAATAAGTGTGTTTTGGATCTCAATTCCATTGATGTGAATTTTAACAACTGGATTTCCTGGGTCTAGATACTTTGGAATAGCCATCTTACCCATCATGATATCTGTTATTTTTCTTACCAGTTGAATTTTCTTTATCTCTCTTATTCTTTTTCCTTTTTTCTTCATGCTCAACTCCTTTATTGTCTTTGCTAAGATTGGAATTTCCTTGATGGCTTGTAATAATGGGATATTAATACAAACATTTCTCAGCTCATCTAAGAAATCATAATTAGGCACCATAATTTGTTTTTCTACACCCCTATCAATTTTTAATCTTTCTGGAAAGGGAGGTGTAGAAGTGGATGTTGATGGCTGCTCTAATATAGGAGTTGAAATTATTGGTTATTTTTGTTTTGATTTTTCAATGTTTGAGTCTTGGAAAGTTATGTTCTCTTCAAGACTTTTATTTACCCATAGAGAATATTCCTCAGAATTGTCTTTCTCATGTATGATTACAAAAGGTTTCCTCTTTTCAAGTATTCTTCCAGACCTAAGTTGAATATCACTAAGGTCTAAAGGAGTGATCAAATAAGTTGGAAACTGTTGGCCTTCTATCATGTATGTGTTCTGAGGATTTTTATTGTTGGGGTTTGGTATTGGTTGGGCAGGCAACTGATTTTTTTTCTGAGGAAATGGTAATGGAAGTGGTTGATTTTGATGTTGTGGAATTTGAGAATTTTGTTGAGGATTTTGTTGAAAATTTTGTTGAGGAGGGAAATGTGGATATGGTGGATAGGATGGTGGATATTGGTAATACTGAGAGTATCTTCCATAGGGATTTTGTGCTCCTTGCGCCCAAGTTTGTGATTGATTTTGAAATTGGGGCCAAGGTTGCTGCCAAGAATTCCAATTTAGTGGGGGTTGATTATACAACTGATCATGAAATCCTTGTGTTTGAGGTCCTTTCCAAGGCCTCCTGGAGACAAAATTGAGAGATTCTGTGGAACTTGTAGGAGTTTCTTCTTGAAAGACAGCTTTAAGACCAAGAAGTGAAGGACAACTCTTGGTCTCATGTTTTTCTGAACAAATTACATAGGTCTCTACTACTTTTGCATCCAAATGGCACTCTCTCAAGGCATGCTTCTTTCTACATTTGGGACAAAAGATTGCTAAGGCATCAGATTCATCTTTTTGCTTGTTTTGTAACTTAAGGGTGTCTATCTGTTCACTAAGACTCCCCAAGATATCAGATTTGAACTCATCAATCATATGTCCTATTTCTGCCCTACTTACTGTCCCAGAAGCAGACTTACTTGCCCTTGCAAGAGCAGGGTCTCTTGGTCCTTTTACAGTTTTAGATTTCTCTCTTGAAAGGTTGATACATAATTCAGCTATTTCAGGTAATGTGAGCTGAGATATATCCCCTTTTCCCATCATGTTAAGGATATCTAACCATTCATCCCTAATTGTCTTCAACAAGAGAGCTTTCAAGGTTTCTTGGTCTAAGTTTTCCATTTTTTCTCTTTTGATGTTGTAGTTAAATCTCTCCAACAAATCTTCCAGATTTTCATCTTCTTTTTGTAACATTTTAAACACTTCCTCCTTATGGTTGACTGGCATACAGTAATCCAAATACCTCTCTAGAAATGCTTGTTTCATGTCTTCCCATGTCCTAATAGAACTATTGATCAAACTCATAAACCACTTCAATGTTGCTCCTTTCAATGTTGAAGGAAATAGTTTAAGTTTTTGAGCATCTTGCAAGTAATCATAGGTTCTACATAGGACTTCAAATTCAAATAGGAAGGTTTCAGGATCTTCAGTTTTAAGTCCATAAAATTTTGGAAGGACAGAGGGTGAAATGTTTTTCATAGTTGCATTGGTTTCTTCATCTACTATAGGAAACCCAAAAGAGCTTCCCATTTCTCTTCTCCCTCTTCCTCTGCCTCCTTCTCCTTCTGCACCTCTACCTCCTTCTCCTCTACCTCTACCTCTACCCCCTCCAAATAGTGTGTGTTCTCCATTAAAAACTCCCCCTCCCCCTTCTTCTGCCATAGTTGATTCTTCTGTGGAAGTTGAAAGGTTTAAGTCCCTAGCAGGGGTTCCTGAATCTTCTTCCAAGACAGGTTCAGTGGGTAAAGTGGAAGGTCTTTCTGATGGAATATCTAATCTTAAGTCCTCTGGAAGTCTAGGATCAGTAAAGGATGGAATGTGGGTTTGAGTTGGAGGTGTGTTGGCTCTTGGTCTTGGTGAAACAAGTGGTGTTCTAGGAATCAAGCTTCTGCTTCTTATGAATCTACCCCTTGAGTCTCTTTCTCTACGCATGTCATTGTTTTTGGGAGGTAAGAAACAAGGCTACCTAGTTACACTTCCCCGGAAACGGCGCCAAAATGTAGTGCTCAACTTAGTGTTCCTAAATTGAGGTCATAAATTATCAACCAGGGTTAGTAAACTACTGCAGTGAGGTGCACTATATGTGCCTAGGTATCTGTTTCTCACTACGTTGTGTTTAGTGTTTTTATGATGTTTTTGGTTTTGTGGTTTTATGTTAAGAAGGAAAAGAACTAAATGTTGAAAAAGAACAGTTGTTGGTCACACTAAAAACAAAGCAAAACCTATACTAAAGAACAGAAAATGAAAAGTTTGATAATGACTCATAACAAGAAAATAAATTACAACATGAACTCAATAACTCATAACATAAACTCATCCAATTCATTCATTAGAAATATGTTGGAATATCTTGAGAAAAGGACAGGTTTAGTGCAAATTAGGTTCTCCTAAGTAAACAACCATCTTACAATATTACAAAGAATCTCATCCATGGCTAAAAGTTTATTGGAACACAATTGGAAAAATATTATTTGTAGCACAATAAGATTTCTACTCTCAATTAACTTGTAATGCTAAGGTTAATCCATTCTTCAGCTCCATTTGTCACTACTAAGCCTTATTCGAAAGTTAGATATTTTCTAAAATAGTTTTTGGGAAAAACGCTTATTTGTGAAATTGAAAAAGATTGTAGAACAATCAAGGCCTTAAACTGATATCACTAACTCATTCCTGTCCATATGATGATGCATTAATAGAAAGTTAGAACAAGATTAGTTGTAAACAATGAAGGCCGTGAAGTCTAATTTTGACAGTTAATACAACTTAAAGAACAATGGATAACACTGAACTAGAATGCAATTGATCAAACTTGGAACACAGTGATCACAACTAAACTAGAATGCTGTTAGCCTAACTTTGAAATACAATGAACTGGGACTGAACTAGAATGTCACTAGTCTAACTTAAAGTACAGTGAACAGAGTTAAACTAGAATGCCATTATCAAACTTGAAACACAATGACAGAATTAAACTAGAATGACATCTACCTCCGGAGTATTTCAACTGAACTAAAATGCAACTAATTCTATGAAATGTTTCAGCTCTGTCTCATTCGGAGTTAGTGGTTTTTTGGAATAATTTATAGAACAGGAATGGCTGCAACATGTTATGTAAATGAGCATAAAAGAATAAAATTCAACAAAACACAGCAAAGCTCTAAAACACCACAGCTATGTCTCACCTAGGGTTAGTTATATTTTGGAAGAGTTTATAAGAACAAGACTAGCTGTAACAACTGATGTAATTGAGCACAAAATCATAAAGTTCGGAGAAATGCAACCAACTCCTGAAATACTACAATTATATTCCATCAAATGTTAGTGGTATTTTGGAAGAGTTTGTAAGGATAAGACTAACTGTGGCATCCGCTGCAAGTAAGTATAAAAACACAAAGTTCATAAAATTGATTAAACTAGGAATGAAACAAGGCTAAGTTACTTATCTAAACCATATGAACAAAGCTTCTCAGGTAGCAGGGGCCCTCTACCACCGGATTAGCACGCAAATCTACTAAATATTGACTCAGATCTTGCAATAAAGTGATGCTTCTTTCATTAAAGGAGAAATTCTTCAAAACAGAGTATTTACGGTCTTCTGAGATCTAGCAATAAAACACAAATCTAGCTAGCTGTTTCTCGGTCTCCCGAGCCATACTTATAAAAAAATTACATAACTGTCTTTGAGATAAAATAGGAATAATTGTCTTTCCCAACTAAAATCAAACTAAGACTCTGGTGGTGGCCTCGTATTATGTTTAAGGATATCTGTACAGTCCTTGTCCTATTAGAAGTCTGTCTCCTAGTTTTGGTTTCCCACGTGCATAACCACCCGTAGACTCGAGCTCAGACTTCGTGGAGAGCAAGAAATGATGGGGGAGTGATGTGGAATACGACCATATGTTTTTTTCCTTGAGGTGACACCTGGAACCTGTGTAAACATGAAGATAGCTGCAGAATAGGCGACTAGCTACAGAATGACTACGTTCTGTAGCCGAGTCTAGTCAAAAATTGCTACAATAACAAAATCATGAAAACGTAGCAAGTTAGTCATTATATACATTCTTAAAGTAATCCTAATCAATCCTATTGATCATTTAAGCTTGTAATTGATGAGGGACAAAGAAAATGAAGTGAAATGTGGTGGAAAAGAAGGACATCTTTGGGGCTCAACAATACCCTCACTACTACATTTGGCGGAAATTCCGACGCTCTTGACCAAATGTCGGAAATTTTCCCAAATTTTTTCCATCCCGCCCGAAACCGTCGCTATACCGATGTTTATAGAAAAGTGTCGCAATACCGACACTTAGAAAAGTGTCTCCATTGCGACGTTTGGAGGAAGACGTCGCAATTGCGACACTATGGCCCAAAGCATCGCTATTGCGACAACTGCCTCCAAACGTCGCAAGTGCGACACAATGTCTAAGTGTCGCAATTGCGACGTTTGGAGGCACCCGTCGCAATAGCGACGCTTTTTCCATCGTTAGTATAACGACACTTATATGCGCGCTACATAAAAATACGAAGCTTATATGTGCGCTACATAAAAATACGAAGCTTATATGCGCGCTACATAAAAATGATTTTATTGTTTCGTATCCGTCACAATAGCTACATTAACGTCTGATATCACGCGCGCATTTGCCCTCCGCTCTAGCAGAACAGCATTCACCCTCAGCATTCGCCCTCAGCTCTTGCAGAACAAAATTTTCCCTCGGCATTCGCCCTCAGCGTTCGCCCTCAGCTCTTGCAGAACAGCATTCGCCCTCAGCTCTTGCAAACTGGTAAGTTCTTACTGCAGGCCCTTCCTCCTATAGTAGGGTTGACTCTATTTGGGTTTTTTTGGTCAATTCCATTGGATTGTGTTAGGCTATAGGGTTCTCTCGAGATGTCAAGAATCAAGATTGAATACCCTCTAGTATCTTCATCACCCAATACAAGATTTAAATTTTTCCCAAAGAAACGCTTATTAAATTGGTAGCCATTATTTCTCCCTGCTTTAAAAACCCTACATTTAAATGAAAAAAAGCATTGGATTTCAACTACAAAAATCTATTAGTGTTCAAGTGTACATGTGTGCTACATTGCGTCTGATATCACGCGCGCATTCGCCCTCGCTCTTGCGAACGACGGTCGCCCTTAGCTCTTGTGGGACGGCATTCGCCCTCGGCATTCACCCTCGGCTCTTGCGGAACGGCATTCACCTCGACGTCGCCTAAGCTCTTGCAAAACGGCATTCGCCACACGTCGCCCTCAGCTCTTGCAAAACAACATTCGCCCTTAGCTCTTGCAAAATGGTAAGTTCTTACTGCAGGCCCTTCCTCCTATAGTAGGGTTGACTCTATTTGGGTTTTTTTGGTCAATTCCATTGGATTGTGTTAGGCTGTAGGGTTCTCTCTAGATGTCAAGAATCAAGATTCAATACCCTCTATTATCTTCATCACCCAATACAATATTTAAATTTTTCCCAAAGAAACTCTTATTAATTTGGCAGCCATTATTTCTCCCTTCTTTAAAAACCCTACATTTAAATGAAAACAAGAATTGCATTTCAACTATAAAAATCTATTAGTGTTCAAATGTACATGTGTGCATCACTTGTGTAGGGTATTCCTTTTCCACTTTCACATTATCCAAGAATGTGTGTAGTATAGTTCATATTTTTTGTGATTTAGATTATCTTGAAAAAGGAAAGGTAAATTATTGCCCATGGAAAAAGAAGGTTTTCCCTTTTTACTACTGGAAATGGTACAAAAAAGTTCCATTTCTACCTGAAACTCCTATGAAACAGGAACCAAATAAAGGCCATGTCCTCAGTGGACATCATTTGGCTTTGAAAATGGCCATTGCACCGTGTTGTTTCTTATATTACATCACGATAGTTTCTTAGGTCATTTCTTGTTTCTTGATATGAAAAACAACCAAAGAAATTGTGAAGATCCTTTCAAGAAATAAATGACCATTTCTCAATCATATCTCAACTATTTTTTATTTTATTTAGTGGTTGCTTACTTTGAGAGAAATTTGACACTTTTATAAGGAATATAACATAAAAACACAAAATGGGAAAGAATTGATGAGGTAGATGACCTTTAGTTGTTGTCAATTAAGAATTGATAATACACGATGCATGTTTTGTACTACAAACTAGATTCCTTCCTGGAGTTAGGACACAAAGTATTGAATCAAAGTTGTAGTTTCTAACTTCTTGTATTGGTTCATCAATCTTGAAATTCGGACATTGCATGTCTTCATTGCTTCATGTTTGAATAATTTGCATCATATCGTACAATAGGAAATTAGGAATTATGATTATTATTACTTTATGGATCTGTTAAGTTAATTTTAAGTTTGCATGGTTTAGTGTGAAATTATTCTAGTGTGCCCCTAGGCCCAAGTGAAGGAATGCCAAGAACTGAGAACCCTAGTTTTGAAATGGTATTGTTTCTTATACCCAAAAACCCCTCAACATCACTTCTTATTGGTTCTTAACAATAGTGTTGTAAACAATTTGATAATTGATATAGAAAAATCTCGCACTTCTCAAGATAAAGTCCTAAAGCTAAAGTGTGATACCATGTGTAATTCAATAGCCCCATTGTCACCTCACCAACCTCTTTTCACTTCGGGCTAGCTCTCCTCCAACTCAAGGGGGGTTCTCCCTAGTAGATGTTAGGGATCTAATGGCCCAACCAAACCAAGTCGAGAGCCCCCTAACTCTCTATGTTTACTACTATCAATCAAAATATTGAACAATAGGGTCAGACATGCATCCTGAAGATAAAATTGCCGGGGTATTTTTGGGTAATTTCAAAGGGAAAGTCCCCAAACACATATAATCAAGGAATTATAACGTGATTTCAAACATTAAATATCAACAAAATCGTTTAAAGGATATTGAAAGGAAAAAGGTGATGGAAGATAGAAAGTGCCTTACATAAATGCTCTAAGGATTTTTTAATAGTTGCTCCAAAAGCTTCACTTCAAGGCCCTTCAAGATCGTCTCCAACAATGCTATACCATCAGCTTCAACAATGTTGCTCCAAAAATATCCTCAAGGTCTTCACAACAAGTTTACTAGAAGTTGCTCCAACAATATATTCAATAAGGTCTTCATTGTCAACTCGTCTCTTGTTTCGGTGCCTTAATGTGCAATGACATGTTTCCAGGACTAAATTCAATGCAAGGCATATTTGAAACTCTAACTCTGTCTTCCGGTGTCTTATTAGAAATTATTTCAGTTTTCATTTTGTGTTTTCAAGTTAGATATTGTTTTCAAGTTTTTACATTTATAATTTTATTGCAATGTGGCGGACTGATCAGAGCAGTGCAGGAACAACCCCGAGACGGGATGATCGCGGAAAGAGGCCAGCGGAAGAACATGTAAAGTGCCAGCATTGCTCTATCTTCAGGTATTTTAGTTATTTACATAATTAAAATAATATTAATTTTGTTCAAATATGCAGACACCTAGCCATGGTACGCCTGATGATTCCCTCTTTGAGGAAGAGCTTTCTTCATCCCTATCTCCAGTGTTCTTGTTGCGAAAAAAGGCACAAGATGCAAGGTCGGAATTTAATACTTTGATAGATGCGCCTCAAACACCTGAAATAGAAGAAAGGATAAAACATCTTATGAGCCAGCTAGAAATATATCAGGTAATAATAAAAATTCAAAAGGATATTTTTTTTATTCTGCATGACATGAATTGTGATAGTTTGATTTTTAATTTTTACATTGACTAAAATAACAAAAATTTCTTTTGTATGTAGCGTTTTATGGCACTTGTTGAACCCAGTGTTGGTGGTAGTGGGACACAAAGGCAAGATATTTCCCAACAACCCTCTCGTACACCTTCTACTCCTTTAGGTGCCAGCCAAGAAACACACCCTGCCCAAGAAGACACCCAGCCAACCGCTGAATGTGTTGGCAATGATGAGGCTGTTATGGCCAACTACATTATTGCGTTTCCTGGAGCTACATGTGTCAGCTCCACAGGGACCATTAATGGCACGTTGTTGGTGAACGATGAAGGTGTCCCTATAAATCATATACAACTCCCAGGTAAATTTTAATATTTTAACTATTTCATGTACTTTATCTAAAACATATTTATCATGATTTTTATTTTTAAATTAATGATAATATCTTTCTTTTTTCTGTGTAGGAAACAATTAGTTCTACAGGTTTCTAGAGAGCCATGTGTTGGTAATTTTTGGCCCAACCATACGCACAGGGTGGAATTCCCAGAATTCCAACCTGAAAAAAGAACTTCTAGATTATCTAGAAGCCCTTTTTGGGGTCGGCACATTTGATAGAATAGCGGTGGCTCAGGTAGCCGGCAAATATTTGAAATATACCAGGGACACCTATAGGACGCAATTGCAATTTAACCCTAGATATGAGCGTTCTCTTGCAGTTCCAAAGAGTGAGTGGAGAGCACTCATCCATGACGAAAAAGAGAAAAGGGCAAAGAAAGAAGGAAAAATTCCAACTGGACCCGCAAGGTAAATTACAACTTTAATTCAATAGCTTTAATTTTCTCTATGTCTAAAATAAAAGTGTGCTACGTCATATCTGACTTCAATATTTTGATGCTAGGTTTCCTGACACCTCAAAGGCAACCAAAGCTAAGATTGAAAAAAGGGGCCATCACAAGCTAGACCAAGGCGGCTACTTGAAATTAGCTGCAAGAATTGTAATTAAGTAGCTAAACATCTTATAATTAATTGTATCGCCTTCCAACGTTTTTGTAATCCTATCAAATATGATTAAAAATACACAATCATATGTAATGTAGGGTGATGACTTCGGAACATAAACTACAGAAGAAGATAAAAATATCGCTTTCCATTTCGGCTATCAAGCTATAGTTGAACGTCGCAGAAGCTTGGGGCAGGTCCCAAGATCCAGAATGCCTGATAAGGTAAAACATTAACCTTTCAATATGTTTGTTTTCGTCCATAAATTTAATGTCTAACAACTTTTTTTAAATCAGGGGAGCAGCACTACCAACGAGGCAAATAACCCAGTTCTAGAGCCAGATGTAGATGATCCTCACGTGCAACGTGATCATTGTAGTGGGGACCAGGCCGACAATGCTACTATCAGTGAGGGCCGTGACGGTAATTAATTTCCACTTATATTTTTTTCTAATTATACCTTGATGGCTGTCCTTATAACATTTTTTGTTTAAATGACAGAGAATGTTTCCCTTGAGGATCTTACCACCAGAGAGGGAGACAGGGAAACAGTACCAACGGCGACAACTGGTGCACCAGGTAAATAATCTCATTGCAATTTTTTTTATTAATATTACCGAACTAGTTCAATGATATTTAAAAACTGACAATTAAAATTTAATATTATCTGTTTTTGTAGGCGATGCCCCGTCACTGGATGAGACCAGACATCGTGACTACGCAACTAGGTCAGCGACGACAATTGGTGCACCAGGTAAATAATCTCATTGCAATTTTTTTTATTAATATTACCAAACTAGTTCAATGATATTTAAAAACTGACAATTAAAATTTAATATTATCTGTTTTTGTAGGCGATGCCCCGTCACTGGATGAGACCAGACATCGTGACTACGCAACTAGGTCAGTGGCAACAACTGGTGCACCGAGTAAATAATCTCATTGCAATTTTTTTTTATTAATATTACCGAACTAGTTCAATGATATTTAAAAACTGACAATTAAAATTTAATATTATCTGTTTTTGTAGGCGATGCCCTGTCACTGGATGAGACCAAACATCGTGACTACGCAACTAGGTCAGCAGTGCGGGTCGAAAGGCACGAAACAGGACTAGAGCACGATGATATTGATGATGTAATTAGGAGATTTAGAAATAGGAAGAAGAAAAATAAAATTTGATAATGTAAAATATTGTATTATTATAAGACAAACGTTACCATACTTGGAACGTTTTTTGCGTTATATAAAAAACTCATTTATCATACTATTTTTATGTCAAGCATTAATTGCAAAGTTTCCTTGCGTACTTTTTGTTGAATTGTTTTTTTATTAGTTGTTGAATATTTTTTTTTATGCTCATGAAAGTAAAAAATGAAATATAGATTGGGCATTGGGGAATTGAGAGTAATGTGAGGGGGGGGGGGGAACGGGCCATAAGAGCTTCCACCTTCACGTGGTTGGTCCTGTTTAGTAGAGAATAATTTATTGGAGCGATTTAATCTTGGAGCAAACCTCCCTCGATCCAGCGTAGCAACAAAAAAGTCACTGTTGACTTAGTTGCGACTCTTTCAGATTGTGAGAGGCTTGTTCCAAGTTCATGCGACTCCAATAAATTGTTCTTGAAACGAAGATGAGCTTATTCAAGTATGTTTTGACATTTTCAACATATGTTCTAACATTATCATAAGAATGCATCTTAGAGTAAAAAATACTACATCAATTACTTGTATTTATTGTATAGATAATGATGGATTTTGATTGACTTGGCAGTGCAGGTACAAATCCTCTTGCATCATGAGCAATAAAACTTGTCAACCAGGGTCATGTTTAGGATATTTTTTCTTGTGCGCTTGACCAGGTTCGTAATGTCACATTTTTTAAGTTCCTTTACAGTTCATAATTCAATAATAAGCTTGTTCATGATTATTATCTAGGTTTTTTGTATGTGTTTTTTCATCTATTTGATTGTAAGCAACTCTGCATGTTTCCTGTTGTTCACTATGATTTCTCCCATTACCACTCCCAGGATGAATCTGAATTTATTTTTACATAGGTTACTTTATTGTTACTATGATTTCTCCATTTATGATTTCATAGGTTACATCATGTAAAGTTGTTCTTGCACATGTTGGAATATTGAAAAATTCCAGAACAATGAATGGAGAATAAATCTCCCTTCTTTTAACACAGAGAAAATAAAAATTTCTTTGACAGGAGACAGAGTTTCAATACTTTGAAAACAATCTTCTATTCCCTTCGATAACTCAAAAAAAAACTATTACACTTCTTCCTCACTGAGAGGGATTACAAAATTATGACTGCTATAAAACGCAGTGCATAAAACCAACTCACTGTCTGTTCAAAACAAACATACTCTGTCTCTAAAACACTCTGCTGTGTTTTTCACTTTCGCACTGCTGTGCATACACACTTAAAAAGTTACACTCGGTCTTTCACTTTTTACACACTGCTGTGTAATAAAAAATTTACGTACTGTCTATAAAAAAAACTACCAAGCTTTTTCGACCTTTTTATTTTTATATGCCGTAACATATAAAACATATTATAATAAACCCTCTTTTAAAAAAAATAAAATTAAAACTAAATTCTATGGCCCACCTTTCATTTCACATATGATATATATATATAACATATGTTTAAAACATATGTATATATTAAAGCATACATAAAATTAAATTATCAAAACATTAAAGAACCCTTTCTGTCGGACTTCAAAAGTCTGAATAGATTGAATTTCAAACCAAATTCGCATTCCAAAATGGGATGCTGACGTCTGCCTAATTTGTAACGCGAATTCTCAATCCAATGTGCCTTATAAAAAATTCGGGTCCGGTTTTCAGGTTTTCAAATTCCCTTCAATTTCATGCGATCCAATATTAATGCTCCACGTGTCCTCCTTTTGAATTTACAAAACTGGGGGGTAAATTTCTGTTTGTTTAATTTCTGGTTGGTGAATTGTGTTAATGTTGGTTGTTGTGTTTAAATACAATCCTGTACAGAAATATGGCTGCGGCTGTCTACAAAAAAAACTTGCAGGAATTTTAAATGCTGAATTAAATTTCTGGATTATATGGAAGTTCAAAGAGTGACATAATCCCTTCCCCGCAACTAATTTATAAGATAGTGGAAAGTATGGTGAGAGGAAAATGGTGGGATTTACAATCAACCATATTCACTTTGAAAACAATGGGGAATTAAGAGACCATTATACCTAACAAGTCCTTATAAATATTGAAGCCGAGGCACAAATACATGACAACAACCTTTATACTAGAATTATTTTATTTGAGTAAGGGAATAGTAGTTGTAACTTAAGGTTGCAACAATGGTTCCATAAAACAATTACTTGTATCTGACTGTAGTAACTATGGATTAAAGTTGCAACAACTGTGGCTTGAGGTTGCAGAAGTTGTGACTTGGGGATGCAACATTTGCGACTTAGAATAAAACACATTATATATATATATAAAGAGATTATTATACCTGAAAAATACTTGTCAATATTGAAGTTGAGGCATCGATACACGGTAACAATCTTTATACGGGAATTATTTTATTTGAATAAGGGAACAATAGCTGTAACTTAAGGTTGTAACAACAGTTCCATAGAACATTTGCTTGTATCTATTTGCAGTAACTATGCGTTAAAGTTGCGCCAACTATGGCTTGAGGTTGTAGGAGTTGTGGCTTGGGGATACGATATCCGCGACTTAGAATAAAAAATATTATATATGAAAGAAAGTATATATATTAAGAGATCATTATACATAACAAGTCCTTGTAAATATTGAAGTTTACGCATAGAGACACGACAACAACCTTTATACGAGAATTATTTTATTTGAGTAATGGAACAACAACAATAACTTAAGGTTGCAACAATGGTTACATAAAACTATTGCTTGTATCTAGTTGTAGTAATTGGGTGTTAAAGTTACAATAGCTATGCCTATGACTTAGAATAAAACAAATTATATATAAAATAATATATATATATATATATATAGAGAGAGAGAGAGAGAGAGAGAGAGAGAGAGATTAGAAAATATATTACAACAATATTTATTTAACTAGTATGTTAAAAAAATAAAATTTACCTGGTCGCAGGTGTGGGGGCATCTGGAAAGGTATGGATACCAATCCATTTAGAATATACATGGCATCAACACCCAAATCCGTGATTATTTTTTGAATATGGAAGATGAAAAACAAGAGATACATGCCTAAACAAATTAAGAAATGCTACTATTTTGATCACTCACACATTTACATATGCTATTGTCTACGCACCTTCTATTGGTGGACGATGTTATCCTATTTCTTGCAGTATATAGTAGATAGGACTATTATGTGAAGACTCATTAGAGCTCTAAAATCATTTTGGGTTTCATTTGGAATATAAGTAAACCTACTCAAGTCTACCATCACTTTCAATGATTTGGAAGATATGTTAGAAAAACAATCAACCAAGTGCACCCATTTACAATACTTGGGATTTATGTTAAGATTTAATGGCTATAGGTATGGAGATTGGTTCTTTCCATCTCAAAAAGTGGGAAAAATAATCACAATATGGTTATCCTTGGGTGGCACATTAACCTTAGTAGTGTCCATACCAGGATATTGGCATTCCCTAGCTTATATTCTTGTTGGTATCTTGGGAAATATTAGAAAAAAATGCTTTCATTTTATCTTGAAGGAAAGGAAAAGTAAAGGAGGCATCCCTATAGTAAAATGGAAATGGATTTCCAAGCGAAAAATCACATGATTCATTGGATACTAAAGAATATTCATCATTTTTGGAAAGCATTATTTTCCAAGAGTCTTTGGAGAATCATAAAACATTTAGGCTTGTGGCAGGATGTAATAAAATCAAAGTAAATAGGCAAAATTTCATATAAGGATAAATTTACAAAAGTTCCAACAGTTCTTCCCACCATTTATCTTCTGGTATTCTGGTCCGTTGAAGTTTTCTCAATGTTTCATCAGCCTCAGTATATCTGAAAAAGGTAGGCTAAATTGGAAACAAATGCTTTACTTCATGCTCAAGATAAAATAAATTTTCCAATCTGTCATGAAGATTTTTTCTTGTTGGCAATGCTGCTTCTGATGTACTGGTTGAAGAATTGGCCTGATTTTCAGCATACTTGTCCAATTTTTCAACATAGATTTCAAGGTCCATTAGTTTATCCTCTGAAACTATAGGACTGAGCAATCCTTTTTTCAAC
Source organism: Pinus albicaulis (assembly GCA_034641835.2). Lineage (NCBI taxonomy): Eukaryota > Viridiplantae > Streptophyta > Pinopsida > Pinales > Pinaceae > Pinus > Pinus albicaulis. The sequence continues at coordinate 685,110,451 of CM076574.1, read as the reverse complement.
AAAATATCAAATCTTTCTCTGAAGGCAATGATTTCTTCTTGCATATCTGAGCACCTCCGTTCTAGATTCTGCATAAGGGTTCTCTTAGTAAAAACTCTTTTTATTTCCAAAATTGTTCCCGTCCTATCCTGAATACCAAGTTCTGCAAGTTGGTGTTTGGTTTGAGTGTTTAGAAACTGTATGAGTTGATTGGCTTCCTCGGGCCTACTTCCCAATTCTTCTCTTGTACTTTGAACTTCTTCGATGGCCAATTTGACTAAATCATTCTGTTCATACATAATCTGAATTGAAGACCAGACATCCTTTATTGATTGGATAATGTTGTCCCAAAGAATTTCATTTATTTCCTTTAAAGGTTTCTCCAATGTGAGATCATTTTCCAATGCTTTAACCAATTTTTTTAATCTTTTGACCTCTCTTGTTTTATCAGCAACACTCATTTTTGAGAGATCATATCTTTGTTCTAAATTAATAAGCTGTAACTTTGTGTGTTGGAGTTCTGTTACTTGAAGTTTCAATTCATTCATTGACTTTATTAATTCTTCATAACTCAAATTGGAAGTATTTACCTGTGATAGCTCTGTTGGCTGACCTGTTGTGGATGTACCTGTACCTGTAATTGCCTCTGTTGTTGATGTTGGAATAGTAGACTGCTTATTCTTTAATGCCTGTTCAAGCTCTTTTTCTGTTTCATTTAGTTGCTCATTCAGTTTCAAAAGCAATTCCATCATTTCTTCTTCATAATTTTTCTTTATCATCTCTTCATTGTGTGGATGTCTTGAAGCTGGCAATTTCAACTGTTTTCTCAAAGCTGCAATATCATCATCTTTTTTCTTGATTAGGGCCTCTATAACTTTGACATCTTTAGGATTGTGACCCAATCCAATGATTATTTCCTCCAATTTCTTTATCCTATTGTCTTTGGCCTGAGAAGGGGCTTTTTCAAGCTGCAATTGTGCATTAGTGTTCTCCAAAGAATCTTGCAACTTCTGAGTTGCCATTGCTTTATCGGTCATAGTAGAATAGATCATTTCACCAGTCTTCTTATGTAACTCAATCTAATCTAAAGGATGAATATCCTTTGCTAAGACTTCAAAATTTGTCCTAATATAATCTGCAACTGTTTGAGGTTGCTGCACTTTTGGTTTGAAGTGACTCATTATCATTTTGCCTTGCTGAATTTCATAAGCTGACATCAATCTTTCTTGATTCGTAGGAGCCATCTTCAAATATTGATTGTAAACCTGGAGTCTTAGTGGATCATTCCTGGCTTTTATATTGATAAAGGTTTTCTTTATATCTCCTGCATCTTTAACTGGTGGTTTGAAAGAAGATATTTCAACACTCTGTTGCTTTTGCTGCTCTTTTCTCTGTAAAGTGGTGGATGCCCCACTGACTGTACCTGTTTGTTGACTATCCAAATCTTCTCTCTGGCTGTCAGGAATTTCCTGAACAAAATCTACTTCTGGAAGAGGATTTAATTTTTGTCTTTTAGCATGAGGTTGTTCTGAAGATCCACCAACAGGGGTAGCAACTTCAGCATCTCTCTTCTTGCCTTTTTCTATATTGATAGGAGTTTGTAAAATTGAAATTTTTGGCTCATTGATCTGAATAGGAGGAATTTGTACTTGACCCTGTTCTTTAGAAGTCTCAGGTTGCTCTGTCATTGTGAATTTCTCAAATACTTGTATGCCAGGCTCCTTTTATTTTCCTTTAGATTGTACTGTGGCCAATGCACTGATCTCCTGTAAATTTTGCTGAGAATTCCCTGCAGAAGAAGGACCAATACCTGGTATCTGCACCTGTCCAAAAGAGTCTAGGTCAAGCATTTTCTCAAGGTCTTTCATTACATTTTCAACATTGACCTGCTCACTATCCTGTTCTACCAATGTTCCTTCCATCCATTCATCCATATTGGCATATTGTTCAATTTATGGAATTTTGTGATGAATGTATGGTGATAGTTTATTTTTCATTTTTCTATCACAGATAAATCTATTTGGGTCATAAGGCACCCAGTAAATTTTTTTTGTAATCTGAGATATTCTTCTAAGATTCTTTCTGCTTCCTTTCCAACATCTCTAGAGTTACAAACAAAGGGACCTAATTGACTTTTGATCATGAGTTGAGCCTTTTTCTTTGCATTTCAGAAATGAACTATATCTGAGTTAATCATCTCCCTGAAATACTCTAGTGAAAAGAGTCTCATGGGGACATATTTGGGCAACTTGAATGGGCACAATTCAAATCCATATATTCTGATCTCAGTGTGATTTTGATACAAGTACCAGTCACCTACCCTATATTGTTTTGAGAGCTGTAGAATTTTCTTGATTTCATTGTTGACTCTAGGAGGGGAAACTCCTGTTAAAAAATTGGTTGCAGGGTGTACAAATAGGTCAATAAACTCATTATAGGAGTAAGGAGAATCAGAGGAATTATGGGTGATGGCAAACCAAAATATCACAGACCTAGGATTTCCTTTGGCATCAAGTTTCTGAACATGGAAAGGGAAACTTTCTGATTGGTAATAAATCATGAGATGATATATAACAGAAGAATATTTGAACACTTTTTCATTCTCAAATCTCATGAACTGATCATGGATTTTATCAACAATTTAGGATGAAAAATCATACTTGACAGCAGGGGACTGTCCAGGGGTAAATATAGACAACAATACTAGGGTTAATTGATCAACATATTCACTAGTATTGAAACCCATGATAAAGGATATCATATTCCGAATAAGCCTGCCCACATCAGTGAAAAAAGTATAACCATAGGGGGGAGGGCCTTTGGGCTGATGCTCTGGTAACATGAAGGTTTGACAAATGCGATTTAACTCTTCATGGGACAAATTGGCAAACTTTTCAAGTACTTCTCCCATGGAAAGGGGAGTGAGGTCTTGGTCAGGTTGAAATTGCAGCATTTCATTTATCGACTGAGTAGTGATTGGGAAAAGGATGTTCTGAATCAGGGACAAAACTGCTCTTTGATTGGGGTCATAGTTTGCATGGCAGTAATGAATTAACTCAGGAAAAATATGGACTGAGGGGAGAAGATACATGGGGAGATTGGATTCCCATAATCCAATAATATCAGAATCGTTTATAAATTTATCTCTGCAGCAGCAAAAGGTTCGAAGAGGATTATCACTAAGAACGAGGTCTTTAATTTGAAAATCTCTATCTGCTAGGGGCATATAGTCTAAATCTCTGTGAGGGGCATTCAAAGGTGCAATGTTCAGAGCCACTGGAACCTCCATTTCTGGTTCTTGTGGATTCAGAAATGAATTTCGGGTTTTTGTGAAGAACAAACACAATTACAAGTTTTGGGAATGAAATTTACAATTCTGGGGATTGAACAAGACCAAATTGAACTCTGTTTCTGTCTTTCGTGCGGAATTTAAAACAAAAGCTAGGATTTCACAGAGTTTTAACGGGAATTGGGGTAAATACCTGTTTTTTGGGAGATGAACAGTGATTAAACAGGTACAGGCTATGGCGTACGAACTCTGGATTACTGGTATGCAATTGTCTTCAGCAAAATACAGTTGATGGCGCTTGACAGTTTGTTTTTGAAATTCTCTGCATGAGACTTTGGTCATTCACAGAATAATGAAAATGACGCGGGCAAAATTGTTTTATTCACAAAGTCCAAAGGGTGACGGGGTTTTATTTATTTATTTAATGGATGACGTCAGCAGGTACGGAGGATGAGTCACGGGAGGCAAGCGGTAAGCGGTTTCCATCACACCACTTTTGGGGAAAAGTGGTTTTGGGCGGAGGGTGAGCGATTCCATAGAATGATTGACGCGTGGCATGGCACTATTTGAAAACTGTCGGGCCATTGCGCATTATTGTTTGGACGCGGATGGCTAGTGACATCATTAATAACCGTTGATCTCAGATGGGTTGATCGAACGGCGATGGGGACGTGGAAGTGACGGGGATTTAATATGGAGGGCCCGACGCAATTAAACGTTAATTAGTCTCATTGGGGGGAATCTGATTGGCGGAGTTAATTAATCGTGAGGATTAATCAATTTGTTTATAAAAATGCAGGAAAGTGATCGGGAAATGATTTAACCAAGGTTAGCGGTTAAGGGAGGTATTGGGGATTCTACAAAGGGTTTATAGTTTTAACCTTGGGAAAGGGAGTCGAGGGATTAAAATACACAGGGGAAGAATTATTTTTGTATTAAAACACGTAATAAAACATGTTTTAATTATTTTTTCAATATACTTTTATTATATGATAATTAAATCAGATTAATCTAATTACCATAGGGGGCAGAATTTAATATTACGATATATTTAGCCAAAGGGGGCATAAAGTGGGTTTTTTATTTAAACATGTGGGAATAAATCATTTTGGCTAAAATTTATTAATGGGTTTTTGGGGATATTATATAAAAATGAGTTATATATAATAGGAGAAGGTTATTTTTGTAAGGATTTAATACATAAAATCAATGTTAATATGACAAAGGGACAATGTAAACTAAAAATACATTAATATAACTAAGAAAGTGAAGATTTAAAAGCAAATTTCATTATAATCACTTCATCACTTAGATTTGGAATAAAATGTGATTTTGAGGGTTTTTTATGAAATAATGCATAATTTTCCTAAGTAAAATGGGATTTTACTTAGGAAAAGATGTTTAGAAATGAGTGAATGTTATGAAGAATGACTTCAAGTACTTAGGTTTTTCCAATTATTGGACCGAGGGTCCGGTCCCTCCAAAAGTCAAGGAAATGCCTTGAGCCCCTCTAATTTTCAAATACCTTAGTACTTAGGGGAAATTAGTGAAATCTTTAGGGGAAGATGAGAAGGGAAGTTAATAACTTTGACTTTGCTTTGCTTTGAATTTCTTCCAGTATAGTGTCAGCCTTTTCACTTTGTGATGAAAGTAAATATTAACAAATTTAGAGTCATTGTCCATCACATGCAATTCTGCAACATCATCTACCTACCCTACCTACTTTACTCTACCATTTTTTCTTCTTTATTAGGGTGCACTTAGACTGGAAAACCCTTATCACATTTTCTTTTCTTTTACATGTAGAAATCTATCTAAGTCTAACCTTATTACATCCAAGGGCTCAGATTAAGCTATTGAGCTCCTTTTATTTACTCTACCTATCTACTTATCTGCCAAGATTAAATAGTTTGGTCAGATTTTATTCTCTATCTCTAAAACATGAAATTGAAAGATGAAATAACCAAGCTTAAACTGTTTGACTATTCATAAATTGTGGCATAGGATACAAGTTGCACACAATTTTATTTATTACATAAGAGCAAAAAGTAGTGGCATTTAGACTTGCACACTTTCCTTGGCCTTTCTTTTGGTGGGGTTCATTTTCCTTTTACTTTTTTGGCCATTTTTATTCTTTTTACCCTTTGATTTTTCTTTTAGAGTATACCCTCTTTACATTTTTTAAATTTTTTTGATTTTTTGATAATATGGAAAACCTTTGCAACAAGAAAAGGTATGAACATATTACATAGCCCATCAAGTCAATCATGAAATATGACACCTATTAGTATAGGAGTCTAACACTAGCTCCACTTGGGGATGGCTTTTCCTGGTGAAAAGTCGAGAACAGCAGGTCAGTTGTCCTCATCCATTGACCTTGGTGAACCTGTAAATGTCTTCTGTCTTCTGCAAACTGAAATCTGATCTGAAACTAAAACAAAACACAAAAGTTTTCAAACCAACTTAATGAAAAACTAGCTGAAAATTGAAAACTAAAAAAAAAAAATGCTCAAAATTATGAGCTTATTGGCACTCATCTACCTACTCATTCTACTAAAAATCTTATTGAATCAGGTAATACAAAAATGCCAATGAAGCCAATCAAGTAGCTGTAACAATAAATGGATAACTTGATTGCTTGTGATCAAAATTGGAAGTATATTATGATCATGTGCCTTTATAATAAATGATATGATGTGTAAAGGCCACTTTTGATGTATTTGATCCTTATAGAGAAAACATGTTTGCAGATTTGGGCTAAAAATATTCTCCATATAATTTGATATAGGATCAATAAAAGTATGATGTATGTTATTTACTTCTAGGCCTTCAATGACCGGTTGCTCAGTTGTATTCTGAATATTAAGCCTTGAAACTATTTCTTTTGTCTTGTGTTTGAAAGAATAATCATCCTCAATATGCAAGTCAAAAGATAGTACAATTTCCTCTTACTTAGGAGAAGGAAGATTTTCAAAGAATTCTTTAGGATTTCAGAAATTGTATGACTGAATTTGAGAATGCAAAAGTTTAATTTCATTTTCATAATTTTCAGAAATTATCTCAAGAACACATATTTTCAGTTTGGGAGAATATTTTCTTGATTTCAAAAGAAGAAATAAAGCTCTTAAAAAATCCTCATCAAGCTAAAGTTCTAATATCTCATCCCTCAAAATAGCTAGTGATTGTTTTGTGAAATTATCATAATTATCATCATACTAATCAGTAAGTCTAAAAAATCTTCTAAGAACCTTGATTTTCTTAGGAATAGGTCATTTTGTAATAGTTTGCATCTTTTGAGGCTCCAACTTCACTCCTTCCTTTAAAACAATATGAACCAAATACTCGAATTCTTATTTCCCAAAAGCACATTTGGATATTTTTACATAAAAATGATTGTTCTCAATAATTTATATAACTTTTCCACATGTTTTCTAGTGTGGTATTCCCATGATTTATTATAAATATGTGTATTATCAAAGAAAACCAACACAAATTTTATAATATGGGATCAAACAAAATTATTCTTAAGTCGAGTCCGTCGGACTTCAAACGGCGATAAACCATAATTCAAACCAAATTCGCATTCCAAAATAGCCTACTGACGTCGGCCAATTTTGTGACGCGAAAACCAAATGAATTCCGCCCTAATCTTTTTCGGGTCCGAAGTTGGGCTGGCGTACGGAGGGAGAGTTGTGATGCGAATTTCTTATCAAATTCGCCCTAATCTTTTTCAGGTCCGGATTTCCACTGCGCGAGCGGCCCAAACAAAGATCCGCTCCAATCAATGATCCAGGTGGATATTGGTGGCCACCCGCCTATTCCACTTGGGCCCCACCATTGTCTCTTTCAGTTTTTCCGTTTTGGCATAACTTACTATTTTTAGCAGTTTTTCGGGTCCTGAACTTCCGGAGCCGTTTTGAGGCCCTAAACGACGTTTTTTGGGTATGAAAGCGCCAGCGAATTTTTCGATAAAATTCGTCCCGACAGCTGTAGTCCTCGGATAGAGCTTTCTAATGATGTATCATATGCGTCAAACGGAGATAGTATGCCAAAGTTACGTCCCTCGGAAGTTGAAACACCAATTTACCCAAACGGGGCCCATAGTTTTGGCGCTTCATCTCCTAGGGTTAGGTTTTTGGATGTTTAGGGTTCTCCATTGTTTCTCGATAATAAATAGGCCCTCGAGCCTCATTGTAAAAGCGATTCGGAAGTGCAGCAGCCACACATCTCTTCTCAGAGGATAGCTACGGTACCCTAGCTAGTTTTATTTCCATTGTGCGTAAGCAAATAACACTTCATTTCATTAATATCAAAGAACTGAAATTTGCTTACAGACAGAATGGAAATAAAACTAGCTAAGGCACTGGTAGCTATCTCTGAGAAGAGATGTGGTGGCTACAGGCCTCTGAACTGAGTTACAATGAGGCTCGAGGGCCTATTTATTATTGAGAAACAATGGAGAACCCTAAACATCCCGAAAACCTAACCAGCGCCAAAACTATGAATTCCATTTTGGAAATAGGTGTGTTTCTTATACTGTAGATTTAATACACCATTAAAGCTCTGTCAGGACTACAGCTATTGGGACGAATTTTATCAAAAATTTCTTCAGGCGCTTTGGATGCCTAAGCGTGGAACTCCGGAGAAAGTTCGGAGAGGTGCAAAAAAAGCTATGAAAAATAGTAAGTTATAAAACGCGTGTAAACTGGCGAGACTGAGTGGGAGGCCAAAGTGGGAATAGGCGGAGGTGGTCACCAATATCCACTGGATCGAATGTTCAATTAAGTTCCAAGGTTTTCACATCTAATCGCATTAAGTTTTAACACTGTTCAAGATCGGACATCCACTCCTGTTAGCGATTCTGCATGCTCCAATATGATCCGGCCTTCGACTCTCATTAATGATCAGAGACTAATTATGACGGGCGTTCTTCGATTTCATTGCAGTCGGGTCGATAAAATGGCATTTCGCTATGGTTTTTCAGACAAGCTGGTTGCTGGGTTACACTACCTGCTCACTGTGACGAGAAGGAGAATTGGCCAGCTGAAGTGCTGCGTAGACCTTGCTGCATATCTGCATTTCTCTCGGTCTGGTCCTTGTCTATCTTCCTCTGTTTCTTAGAATTCTGCTTCTTCGTCTCCTCTTGTGCCCACTTCTAGTGAGACTACACCCATGCCTCGCGTGCGTCAAAGGATGCGTTGCCGTAGGGGGAGCACTAGAGGTCAACTCCTGCGTGCTCCCTCCAGCCCCTCAACCGAGTTGTCTTCCGGCCATTCTAGTGATTATTATGCAGGTCGCTATCCAAATACTAGGAGTGGGCGGGGTCAGGTTGTAGGATCTGGCTACCGTATGGATTCCCCTGCTCCTCGTTTCCTCACCGTAGTTCACCTTCTCCCACGACACGCACTGCGCAATTTTCCTTTAATTGCTCTCTCAACCGCCCACAAATTACAGCTTCAGTCACTGTGGTTTTCCACAAGGAGGCCCAAACGGAGGAAGAATGCACCCGTCTGGCGGGTCTGAGCTCGGAAAAAGCCGGCCAGCATTCGGACCTTTAGGAGGGGAGCTGTGGCATGAATGTGGAGGTAACACCTAGCGATCCTGGACCTTCCGAAGGATGGTACCGAATCGTCGAGGAGCCGGAGGAGTAGTTTGGTTAATTTGTTTTTCTTGCTTCGCGGCCCACTTAATTGGGATGCTTTTAGATTAGTTTACTGTGCTAGACCTTTGTAATATTTTCAAATTCTGTAAATTAAACGTTCAAGACTGGTTTCCCCGTATGAGGGCAGTCTTCTTAATGTTTTGATTTTTTGATGACAAATTTGCCATGAGTCTGGGCAATGATTTTGACTTCGGTGTAATTTTATTCCCACTGTTAATAGATTAAATTTACTTAGAAAAAAAAATGTTGCCCTGTTTCTATTTTAAACCTGTTTTTTGAAATACAGATCCATGTTTATATGGTCTACATATTATACTCTTTCTCTGTATATCTAGTACAGGAACCTTTTTGCTATGAACAGGGTGGATGCTGTAGCGGGCTACTAATGGAAACAAGCGAGCCTGAACCTTACATCTCGGATGCAACAGATGGTTACCAATTTTGGAATCAAGTGAGCCTGATCTTACAAGCGAGCCTGGGTTTCTGCAGATGGTTATCACACTCCTCACATGATTAGCGTTTTTATCTGTTCAAGGATTTTGGGTACTTTAATTTGTATTTGGAACAATGGACGTCGGTACTCTATCTGTTGCTTTACTATTCTACATACTGCTATTTCACTTTCTTATAGATGCCTCGGGCATATTTGGATTCTTTCTCAGATTGTCGATAATCTCCATGTGGACCGTTACTGGGTTTTATATCATGTCCCTGTATGTGACATGGGGTATTTTTCTATCATTGTCTGGGGTGGGACTTCCACTTTTCTGGATGGATATTTGGGTTCCAATCTTCAGATGTGAAAATGTAATGACTTCATGGACTGTTTACTTCATATAATATATTCAAAACAACGTTTTTTCTCTTGTGAAAAAAAAATGATTAATGTTTATCACTCTGCCTTCAAAACTAGCGATGCTGGTCTATGTTGCTGGTTTATTGATATGGTCTGATGGTCTTTTTATATTTTGAACATATCACACTCCTCACATGATTAGTGTTTTTCTCTGTTCAAGGATTTTGGGTACTTTAATTTGTATTTGGAACAATGGACATCGGTACTCTATCTATTGCTTTACTATTCTACATACTGCTATTTCACTTTCTTATAGATGCCTCAGGCATATTTGGATGCTTTCTCAGATTGTCGATAATATCCATGTGGACCATTACTGGGTTTTATATCATGTCCCTGTATGTGACATGGGGTATTTTTCTATCATTGTCTGGGGTGGGACTTCCACTTTTCTGGATGGATATTTGGGTTCCAATCTTCAGATGTGAAAATGTAATGACTTCATGGACTGTTTTACTTCATATAATATATTCAAAACAACATTTTTTCTCTTGTGAAAAAAAAATGATTAATTTTTATCACTCTGCCTTCAAAACTAGCGATGCTGGTCTATGTTGCTGGTTTATTGATATGGTCTGATGGTCTTTTTATATTTTGGACATATCACACTCCTCACATGATTAGCGTTTTTCTCCGTTCAAGGATTTTGGGTACTTTAATTTGTATTTGGAACAATGGACGTCGGTACGTACTCTATCTGTTGCTTTACTATTCTACATACTGCTATTTCACTTTCTTATAGATGCCTCGGGCATATTTGGATGCTTTCTCATATTGTCGATAATCTCCATGTGGACCGTTACTGGGTTTTATATCAAGTCCTTGTATGTGACATGGGGTATTTTTCTATCACTGTCTGGGGTGGGACTTCCACTTTTCTGGATGGATATTTGGGTTCCAATCTTCAGATGTGAAAATGTAATAGCTTCATGGACTGTTTTACTTCATATAATATATTCAAAACAACGTTTTTTCTCTTGTGAAAAAAAAATGATTAATGTTTATCACTCTGCCTTCAAAACTAGCGATGCTGGTCTATGTTGCTGGTTTATTGATATGGTCTGATGGTCTTTTTATATTTTGGACATATCACACTCCTCACATTATTAGCGTTTTTCTCTGTTCAAGGATTTTGGGTACTTTAATTTGTATTTGGAACAATGGACGTCGGTACTCTATCTGTTGTTTTACTATTCTACATACTGCTATTTCACTTTCTTATAGATGCCTAGGGCATATTTGGATGCTTTCTCAGATTTGTTGATAATCTCCATGTGGACCGTTACTGGGTTTTATATCAAGTCCCTGTATGTGACATGGGGTATTTTTCTATCACTGTCTGGGGTGGGACTTCCACTTTTCTGGATGGATATTTGGGTTCCAATATTCGGATGTGAAAATGTAATGACTTCATGGACTGTTTTACTTCATATAATATATTCAAAACAACGTTTTTTCTCTTGTGAAAAAAAAAATGATTAATGTTTATCACTCTGCCTTCAAAACTAGCGATGCTGGTCTATGTTGTTGGTTTATTGATATGGTCTGATGGTCTTTTTCTATTTTGAACATATCACACTCCTCACATGATTAGCGTTTTTCTCTATTCAAGGATTTTGGGTACTTTAATTTGTATTTGGAACAATGGACGTCGGTACTCTATCTGTTGCTTTACTATTATACATACTGCTATTTCACTTTCTTATAGATGCCTCAAGCATATTTGGATGCTTTCTCAGATTGTCGATAATCCCCATGTGGACCGTTACTGGGTTTTATATCATGTCCCTGCATGTGACATGGGGTATTTTCTATCATTGTCTGGGGTGGGACTTCCATTTTTCTGGATGGATATTTGGGTTCCAATCTTCAGATGTGAAAATTTAATGACTTCACGGACTGTTTTACTTCATATAATATATTCAAAACAGCGTTTTTCCTCTTTTAAAGTTTCATGTTCTTTTTTTCTTTTTCTTCTTTTTCTTTTTTTTCTTTTTTTTTTTTTAATTGAACCCGTTGTTGCTATACCGACGCCTTGTAAGCGTCGGAATTGCAATAGATTAAAAACGTCGAAAGAGCGACAGTATAAAAACGTCAGACGAGCGACGTTCAAAACGTCAGACCACATTTCGTCGGAATTGCGATAGTTTACAAGCGTCGGAAGAGCAATGTCCAAAACATCGGACCACATTTCGTTGGAATTGTGACAATTTACAACCGTCGAAAGAGCAACGTCCAAAATGTCGAACCACATTGCGTCAGACTTGCGACAATTTAAAAATGTCGGAAGAGCGACGTTCAAAACGTCGGACCACATTTCGTCGTAATTGTGACAGTTTACAAACGTCGGAAGAGCGACGTTCAAAACATCGGACCACATTTCGTCGGAAGTGCGACAGTTTACAAAGGTCGGAAGTGCGACGGATTGGGAAACGTCGGAAGAGTGACGCTTGTTTGGAAGCGACAGAAAAAGTGTCGATAGTGCGACACTTTTTAATTGCGTTGGAACTGCGACGGTATGGCAAACCACGTTTTTCCCACCCTCGAACTGTCGCTTTTGTGATGACTATGTGTCGGAATAGCGACGAATTGGCTGTCAGAATTTCCGCCAAATTTTCTAGTGCCTCATTGGGCCTACGAATCTACAATCAATGAATGAAAATATATACAGTAAATCATAGAGGGTAGAGACAGAAAAAATCCTCATGTTTTAGGTGGAGATATCTAGAGACATCCATGCTTGTATAGGCTTAGTGATCCCTAGACTATTATGTAGTGGGATTTCGGTAAATCCTGGTAGTGTATGTTTCTTGTTTAGGAATAAGAATCCTTAGTGGGATTGCGGTAAAGCCTGGTTGTATATATGAGGGATTGGGCCTAGGAATCCCTTGGTGGATTACGGTAAAGCCTGAGGAAAGCTTGGTTGTTTTTTTGTAAGTCTCACATTCATGCTTAGAATATGGCATGAGGGTGATTGGTTGAGATAAATATTTGGTTCAGCCCAATCTATGGTCGGGTGGTATATGGAAGTTTGTGACTTGGTTGCATTTTTCATATGTTAATAAAAGTTATTTTTCCTCTTGCATATTATGTGTAAATGTGGTTGTTATTATGTGGTTATAATGGTTGTTCTATCATTTTTAATCTGTTGGTTATATGATGGTTATAAGCATGGATTAAGGAAGACTTGAGTTATGAATATCATCGTGTCCTGTTTAGTAAATTAAATTCTTAGTGAATGCATGACCTAATGGATGATATTGCAGCTATTATGAGAGGGAATTAGTCCTTCTTCACATTTCTCATATAAGTATGAAGTGCCTATGCTTAGATGTGTTTATAGGGCTTGTAGATTACATGTTCATGATGTGTTTAACAGAATGTTTGATGATGGCTAGGCTTTGTCAGTCAGGTGCTTATTAAAGTTTTGCATTAGAGGCCTTGTAATATTACTATCTATCATTTTTTATAGTTTCATCAAGTTGTGGCAGAGGCCCGAGTCCTAGCCCTGAAAAAGTGGCTAAGAATACGGGGTCTCTAGCACAGACTTGCATGGAAAATTCTACAATCCCATGGATTCCCTTGTTGTGCATGTGACTGGAGGGTTTCAGTCACATGGAAGGTTTGTTATGGGTGTGACTGGGGATCTATTTTAGTCAAAGAGCAAGTTAACTCAGGGGTCGAGCACCTGAAGTGGTTGGTTAGCCCCTAGGGGTCCTGTAGCTTCTAGGAGAGGATACTTTGCTTTTTGTTTATCAATTTTGCTTCCTTAACTTTACTTGGGGATTTGAATCGTATCATAGTACCTATTAATCACATGTTTACTCTAGTGGACCGGTTAGATTGGGTTAATTTGGGTGGAGGGTGTTACGTCAGTGAGCATTTCCTCCCAGAGATTCCAGCTAAGAGAACTATCCACTACTGGTTACCCCAATTATTTTGATGGTAAAGTTTTTATATGGATCTCTAGTATTTTCTGTACATGCATATGGATTATTATCGAAGTGTTGAAGAAAAAGACTAGAGATCTGGTTCTATTGATTTCCATGCATGAGTCTAGAGAAAATAAGTCCAGGATCTTGTTGAATGTGCATTATTCTTGTACCGTTGGAGTTCCAAGACCCATCATGTCATAAAAAGTTGTGAATGGGTAAGAGGCAGGTCATTTCTATATAGTCAAAAGTCCTTTGAGCCTTCGCTCAAAGGTTGCAACCTTGAAGAGTTTTCCCAATCCTTCCACTGCTAGAATGAAGAGAAAATGAGAGAGTGGGTCTCCCTTTTGAATCCCATGAGAGGTCTAAAAAGGGTAGAGGGGGATCCATTGACCATAATTGAAAAGGAAAAAAAAAAACCATGTTAAAGATCAAGATTATCCATTCATTTGCAAAGTCAACAGCCTTTAAAATCTCACATAAAACAACCCAATTTAATTTATCATAAGCTTTAGATAGATTTAGCTTGAGCATCATGCCTGCCTTCTTATTGATTTTCAAGGAGTGGATGGCCTCATGTGCGACCATAAATCCTGTGTAGAATTTGACACCCTTCCACAAACCCTATTTGGGGAAATGAGCTTGGGGAGGAATGATTTGACCCTATTTGTAATAATTTTGTACATCACATGATCAGAGGCTCAGTATTTTAGCTCAAAAATGAAAGTGCTCATAATTGAATGAAACTCGAATGAAAACGATTGTCACGTCGCAAGGAATCCAATGCAACACATTTCATTGAAAACCGAGTTCAGATGAAGGAAATATGGTGTGTTGATCGTTGTTTAGAACAAACAAAATTTTATTAAAAAATTGTAGAACACGTGTTGTAGGTGAGACCGAGAAGGATCAGATTGAGAACATCATGCAAAGGTGTTTGCAAAGGTCATGGAATTGGTTCAATATCAGGTTTTTCTTTCAACAACTATCTTTCAACAAGAATAGGAATGACAAATCTAGTTTAGTAGCCATGGAGTAGTACGACTTGCGCTTGTAGACTGGTAAATGAGGAAAATAAGTATATTTTTCTGAAGGCAGCAACCACGATTCCTTTCAAAAATTCTATAGATTTTTGAACAAGAGTGATGGACAGTTGAGATTGTATCGCAGAAACGAAGCGGAAGATGAACGATCAAGATCGAATCTTGGGATTACTGTGGAAGATGGATGGTTTTGAAGCATATCACATTCATTCATGAAACATTTCATCGCATATCGCACTCGGCCATAAATATTTCATCACATATCACATTTGGTGAAAGGAGCGTTGGGAATGCGATGAGGAGTCATGTGTTGACTTTTTCTGCAATTTGCGATGAGTGATATTTGCAATGAGCTGAGATTGCAATGAGTCGAGATGTGCGATATCGTATTTGTGAAGGAGTATTGTGATGAGAATCTGTGATCTACGAAAGTGACTATGATGCGATGTGTGGAGATCTAAATGTGTTAAGTCGTGTATTCATATGATAATTTGTGGTTATGTTATGTTAATCCGACATTAATGGATAAGTGCGGGTTAGCGCTAAACGCGCTTAACCCCATTTAAAAAACACTTATGTTAACATTAATCGCATACTTATATTGGCGGTGCCTTTGGAGGACCCGCCAAATTCGGAGGAAGCTCCACATTTAGTGGAGTTAACTCGTAGACTTCTAGATTTAGTGGAGGAAAACTAGGGAAAACTGATTTTTCCATAACTGAGGAAATATTCGACCAAATTGGGTGCAAGGATAGTTAGTCTTGGTAAATTTTGATGTTTTGGAGCCATTGGAATAGGTTTTAGAGGCAGAAGAGGTCATCTACATAGGTTTTTTTTTTGCCATGAATATTTTTTAAGCCCAAGGCCACTAGGAGGGAAGGCCATGCCCAGAGCATCTAGTAACCAAATTGAGTAAAAATATAGTCGTTTATATTATATTTTGATGTTTTAAACTCATTGGAATAGGTTAAAAAATAATTTGATTCATGTAAACAGAATTTTGAGCAAATTTTAGCTAATATAGAGGCCCGAGCTATGGAGCTAGACCAAGGAGATTTAGCTCAAGAGGTGTGAACTCCTTCATCAAAAATCTCGTTTATTGTATCAGTTTGTGTATTTTGTTTTCATTTATGTTTTTGTTGTTCAACACTTTAAATTCAAGCTTTATGCTTTCAAAAACACTCATTAAATTCAGTTTTAATTCCTCTTTTGACATACATAAGAAACAAGGGAACCTGCACATCAAGCATAAGATCAGTGAATAAGTTTTATATCTGAAAATGAAATTAGCATAGCAATAACTAACATTAAAATTTAGATCAAGTTGGTATCAGAGTTTGGTTGAAAGGAAAGGTTATTTGCTTGATAGTTTCTTGAATTTTTGTACAAGTTTAATGGTTGCAATTTTGTGATGCTGACAAGATTAAAGTTGCAGAAAGGTGAAGGGAAGTTGTTGGCTGCAATTCCTGAGATTAGGACCAGAAGGAGAGCTGAAAGAGCATCATCCTCACCCAAAATTCCACTCATATATTTACTTGAAGAACCTCAATTTTTGTCTCATGAAGTTGATATTGAAGAGGTACAATGTGTACAAGAACTTGAAATGATTGAAGAGGTACAAGCATCAGGATTTGAGCTGGAATCCTTAGCCATTATGTCAGGTGTTGGAGAGACTCATGGACATTCAGAAGAAGTAGGTGTAAATAGAGACTTCAAGGACATTCAAAGAATGGTTAAAATCATGTTTGATGCATTCATTGCAGAAAGAGCAGGAGGAGGTTCTAAGCCTCCATATGGAGAAGGATCTTCAGATGGTAAGAAGGATGAAGAGAAGAGTTCAAAGGGAAGCGGAGGAAATCCACCTCCATCTCCACCATATTCATCATCCCCATCATCCCCATCTGCATCATCTTCCACTTCCACCACAAAGACCACTCACACTCACTCAAACACCAAAAAAGGAAAGACTTCATTACTCATATTGGACATTAATTTTGAACTACCCATGTACAATGGTGAGGTAAATGCAGAGAGGCTTAAAACTTGGATACGTCAATTGGAGGTGTATTGCAGAATTTAGCACCTTCATGAATACGACATAAAGATCCAATTGGCTTCATTAATGCTAGAAGGAGTTTCACTAGTTTGGTGGGAAGCAAAGACTCAAGAGAAAATGTGAATCCATGGTAAAGTATCCATTTCTTGGGTTGAGTTTATTTATTCCATTAAAATAATTTTTTATCCATTAGCCTACATGCAAAAAGATATTATGAGTTGGAAAAATTTTAAGTAGCTCAAGGGTCATACAGTTCAAGAATATACCCAGGAGTTTAGAACGAGGGCTTTGTTGTGAGGAATAAATTTGAATTCCCATACACACTCTTGAAATACATTGGGGGTTTGCATTCCTATTTGAAGCATACTATTCTTACGTTTAACCCAATAAATTTAGATGAAGTTTGTGTACAAACCACACACTTATAGGCAAGGGGAAAAAAAGCATAGATGAGAAAGGTTAAAGTGAGAGTAAAGGAAAAGGAAAGTTTTATGGAAAAGGAAAAAGGAATAGTTTTGTAGAAAAAGAGAAGGAAAAAATCACATGCAAAAATTGTTTAAAGAGTGGCCATGATGAATACCTTTGTTGGAAACTTCATCCGGAATTGAAACCAAATAGACTGAAAGCCAAGGAGAAGGGAAAACCATTACTATAGATGAACGTGACTTAGGGTCAGGTACAGGAGATGAGACAAAAATTATAGCCATGGGTTTGAAAGGTAAACATGTTGTAAGCACTAGTACTTCAAATTTTTCAAATGATACTCATGATGATGATACAAGAATATAAATTTTCCATGTTAGAGTTGTCTCTAAACATACAAAGATTCATACAATTTTTTATAGTGGGTCACAAGCTAACTTGATTTCTGAAGATTTGGTTAAGCAACTAGGCCTTGAAACTAGTAGACATCCAAGACCTTATCCTTTGGGTTGGATATGCAATAATGCAAACTTGCAGGTTACAAGATAGTGCTTACTAAGGTTTGCCATTAGCTCAAACTTTCTTGATGAAGTTGAGCTTGATGTGGTGCCACTTGGAATATTAGGTATTGTATTGGGAAGTCCTTATCTTTATAGGAAAGTTTTATTTCATTGCCATGAGAACAAGTATCACTTGTTTAAGGATGGTATTGAGTACATAATTAGAGCACATAAGAAGAAGACAAGTTTGTCTCTTGTACATGCAAGTAAAATGAAGAGCATAGTGAATGCAAGTAAGAACTTGACATTTTTGATGATCAAACAAAGAGATGTGTTGAATCAAACTTTTCAAAATGATGCTTATGTTTGTAATGATTTTTTTTGGGATGTTAACAAGTTGCCTTTGAAATAAGGTGAAATTTTTCTGCAGAAGTCAACATCAGTGTTGAGCAGTGTTGGAAACACGATGCCGGTGCAAGATGGTGCAAAGGTCAAAGTGAAAGTGACAAAGCATCTTGGCAAAGAAGGCATGGGTTCCACAAATGCTTATTTCTGGTTTTCAAAAGTTACATGGAAATGGAGAAGATACTTGGTCAAGAGTCAATGCAAGTACAAGGCAAAAGTAGCTAAAAATCACCATGGTGACAATGTGCAAGGTGAGAAAGTTTATAAGTTTCCTTTGATTATTGACCAAGGTAGGAACAAAATGGTTTCTGCAAGAATAGATTTTTGTTCTACAAATTTAGAAATATTGCAGCATGACGGTGCCAATGACAACAAGAGAAGGTCGTAAGAATCAACACAAAAGTTTACATTTTGTGAAAAGCTCCAAATGATGATATTGGGAAAATTTCAGTGGATAGGGACTGGAAGGGTGAGGGAATAATACCCTCATCCACATAATCAGTAATCAAGAGATATTTTGGGGTCCAAAAGGCTTTTAGTGGGGAGGAATGATCGGAGGCTTAGTAATTTTTCTCAAAAATGAAAGTGCTCGGAATTGAATGAAACCAGAATGACAGCGACCGGCCCGTCGCAAGGAATCTAACGCAAGTCATTTTGTTGAAAACTGAGCTCAGATAAAAGAGTTATGGTCTATCAATCGCCATTCAAAACAGACAAATTTTTATTAAAAAATTACAAAACAGGTGTTGTAGGTGAGACCGAGAAGGATTAGATTGAGAACAATGTGTAAAGGTGTTTGCAAAGCTCGTGGAATTGGTTCAATCTCAGGTTTTTCTTTCAACAACTATCTTTCAACAAGAATAGGAATGACAAATCCGCTTTAGTAGCCATGGAGTAGTACGGCTTGTGCTTGCAGACTAGTAAATGAGGAAAAGAAGTATATTTTTCTGAAGGTAGAAACCACGATTTCTTCCAAAAATTACAGATATTTCTGAATAAGTGCGATGGATGGTTGAGATTGTATCACAGAAATGAAGTGGAAGATGAATAGTCAAGATTGAATTGCAAGATTATTGTGGAAGATGGAAAGTTCTGAAGCATATTGCATTCAGTCATGAGAAGTTTCATCGCATATCGCACTCGGCCATAAATATTTCATCGCATATTGCATTCGGTGAAAGGACTCTTGGGAATGTGATGAGGAGTCATGTGTTGACTTGTTCTACGATTTGCGATGAGCGAATTTTGCGATGAGTTGAGATTTGCGAAGGAGTATTGCGAAGAGAATATGCGATCTGCAAAAGTTACCGCGATGTGAACTACGGAGATTTAAATGCATTAAGCTATGCATTAATTCAGTAATTTGTGGTTATGTTATGTTATGTTAATCTAACATTAACGGATAAGTGCGAGTTAGCGCTAAACGCACTTAACCCCACTTAAACACCACTTATCTTAACATTAATCGCATACTTATCCTGGTGGCGCCTTTGGCAGACCCGCCAAATTCGGAGGCAGCTCCACATTTAGTGGAGTTAACTCACGGACTTCCAGATTTAGTGGATGAAAACTAGGGAAAATTGGTTTTGCCATAACTGAGGCAATATTCAACCAAATTGGGTGCAAGGATAGTCATTCTTGGTATATTTTGATGTTTTGGAGCCATTGAAATAGGTTGTAGAGAGATAAGAGGTCATCTACATAGGTTTTTGTTGTCGTGAAGGTTTTTGAAGCTTGGGGCCACTAGGAGGGAAGGCCATGCCCAAAGCATCTGGTAACCAAATTGAGTAAAAAAATAGTCGTTTCTAATATATTTCAATGTTTTAAAATCAATGGAACAAGTTTTAAAATCATTTGATGCATGTAAACATAATTTTGAGAAAATTTAAGATAATACAAAGGCCCAAGCTATGGAGCAGGACCAAGGAAATGTAGCTCAGGAGAGGTGAACTCCTTCATCAAAAATCTATTTTATTGTATCAGTTTGTGTGGTTTTCTTTTATTTATGTTTTATTTTTTCAACGCTTTAAATTCATGCTTTATGCTTTCAAAAACACTCATTAAATTCAGTTTTAATTCCTCTTTTGACACACATAAGCAACAATGGAACTTGCACATCAAGCATAATATCAGTGAATAAGTTTTATATCTAAAAATGAAATTAGCACAACAATAACTAACATTCGAATTCATACCATCACATTACATAATGAAATTGATCTATACTCATTGTGGTCTTTAGATTTCTCCTTTTTAGGGAGAAAAGTTATGAATGTCGCATCCAATGCTCTAAGAATGGACTTTGACTTCTAATACTCCTCCACTTCCCTCCAAATATATTTCCTGATGATTGACCAACAAGTTTGAAAAAAATTAATGGTAAACCCATCCTGCCCGGGGCCCTGATTGTGGGGAATCACCTTAATAGTAACATCTATATTCTCAAAGGTAATTTCAAATAAAAGTGAAGTGTTTTGTTATTCATTAATAATTGAGGGAATGTATTTGGTTATCTGAATAATTCCTTCTCATCTATCCACTACATGCTCTGAAAGAATTCTCTGAAATAAGGGGTTAGTTTGTTAGATATCTCCTTATGGGTTTCCAGCTTATCGTCATTAATGGCTCTTAGGGAAGATATGAATTATGGTTCTTCTGTTGTAACATAGAATTTTTTAAAAATGTTGTACTTTTTACCCCTCCTTCCATTGAATGTGATATTTTTACCTCTAAAAATTTCCTCCTACATTCCTTTAATGCCTAAAGAGTTTATTCCTCTGTTTTGATCAAGTCCTCCAAAGGTCCACACAATATTGCCTCTTGTTATATAATCATTATTTTCATCTCTAGCTTTTTTTTTAATCTACAATGTCTCTAAATGGCGCCTTATTCAAACTGTTTAATTTATATTTGATATTTTTTATATTTTTGTATAAAGAAAACATTGTTGATCCTTGAATGTTTGTTATCTCATCCCACCATTTCTATATGTTTGAAAGAAACTCTGGGTACCAAATCCAAAATTGCTTGAATCTAAAAGGGTGATTACGAGGGTAGGCCTTTAGATTCAGATTGAGTCATATCGCCCAATGATCCCATCCTTGACTCGGGAGGATGAAGGCTTCAATAAATCCATCTCATGCCATGATAGTCTCTCAATTAAGAAAATGATCTAATCTTGAGTTATTTTTTATTGGCCCGCTCGCCCATTATTCCAAGTGAATACCTCATTATTTGTGTCCATATCAATGAGGCGAAGGGATTCAATAATGTCCCAGAAAGAAATTGTGTCCACCTCCAAATACTGAATTCCTCCACTCTTTTCACATAGTGACTCGATCAAATTGAAATCACCCCCAATAATCCATGGATATGGAGAAATCAGGTGTTAAGTTTGGGCATCGAATCAAGAAATATTTGTTTATAATGATGTATGTTTGGGATATACACATTGGATAAATAACCTTGCTCTCTCAATCTGAACACCTATAATTTTACTGTCAAGACCAGGAATGTGGTAAACATATTACTCACACTTATGTCTTGGTCGTCCCATAATATTGCTAATCCTCTTGAGTTCCATTGAGCGTTTATAGAAATTTACTGACATTCACTTCTCTATTTGTTGATGAGATTGTACATGGCCTCCCCTGATATTATAATTTCCTGTATAATCATGATTGATGGTTGTCCTTTTGACCATTTATCCATTTATTTATTTATTTTTTGCAGCTATTAAGGACCCTCATGTTCCATGATATAATCTTCATGACTATGGCTTATTGGATCTAGAAATATCTCCGCAATAAACCTGACATGCTTATAATTGACTAAGTCACCTCCTAATTCATTGAACATTTGTAAATTACTCTCTCAACCTTGAATTTTTTTCTCTTTATGCAGTTTACCTAATTCCTCTAGAGATTGAGCTTGGAATTCCAATGATCCAAATCCTAAAGTCAATTTGGCAGTTATATGTTTATACTTTAGATACACTCTTCCTAATAAACAAACTTGATGCTAAAGGAGGATGAATGAATCCTTACCTTTCTAGTATTTTTCTATTCCTAACAGATTCAAGGAATCCAATTCTAGGTCCATATGTTCCACCCGATCTATGAACGCATCAGTCTCCTCACGCACTACATGAAGTACAACTAGGGGATAAAGCAGCAAGGATGAGAAATTAGGGGGTGGTTGACTTGAAGGCATGGGGTTTACTAGAGGTTATGGAGGAGGTGCCTCAACATGTTCTATATTAGTTGAAACATTTTCATGATTTAGCTCAGTAAAGGTTGAGGAGGGCCCTGAAGACTCTCACATTTCCACATATGTCAGTTCATATTGGGCAGAGCTTTCAACATTATTCAGTGACGCCAACATATTGAACTGATTTTATAACCCTCCTCTTTTCTCTAATGTGTTTTTGCGTGGGGGTTATTATCTAGTGTCTCATCGCCATCAATCTACCATCGTGAGCCCATCGTTGGGTGGAGCCAACACCAAATCTAGTGGTTCATTTTTCTTAACCAAGGGGAAGTCCCGGTATAAATGCCCATACTCATGTCACCTTATGCACCTAAATGGGATATGCTCATAATTGGGCTTCTGCTTCGCAAATTCATCTTGAAAATATATATCAATAGATTAGGAGAGAGGCTTAGATATATTCATGTACACAAACATGCGTTCATATGAGATGTAACGACATCACTTGGTTTCTTTTGATGATTTGACTTAATGCCCAAGGGCATTTTCTATTTCATCCAATGTTTCCTCATCTAAAAACTTTTTTTGTAGCGAGTACAATCAGATCCACACCTGAGAACTCTTCATTATCTGCGACAAATCACTCCATCCAACATCAAAGGTGCAATGCAACAAAATTTAAAAAATATAGTCCATTCTCAAAAACTTTTTCTTGATCTTCCAAGCTGGAAAATATGACGGTGAAAAGTCCCCTGGCACAAAGCTTGAGTTTTATTTGGCCCTTTGGCTTCCATTTCAGTTGGATCCACAAAGTTGGTTCTCTCTACTAAATCCCAATTTTTTTTCCTATGAGCACATGTTAATGTGTATATTGAATAACAAATTCGATTAGATATGACTTCATGTTTAGGGTCTATGACTACTTTTGGTAAGCAACTTCTTGGTCTTCTTCTTTTGGCTTGGATGCCATGTTTCTGCATCTCATATTGATCATGATTCAGAGTTGATATATAGAGGTGCAAATTTGAGGCTGCATGCTTTCCTGTTGTTTAGCCATCTGCCACGATCCAACTTTAGGAGGAATTACCACTCACTCTATAGGCATTTTCCATAGGAAGAGAGGTTACGGAAAAACACCTTCTGCAACACTAAGGTTTGCAGTGTTTTCCAGAGAGGTTCATAGCTTCGACTTGAAAATTTTGAAGTGATTAAATTTTCATAGTGGTTAACCCATAATATCCCAAAAAATGTTTAATAGTATATATTTATTTAAATATTAATATGTTGAATATATTTATTAAAATAAGGGTTTTCCCCAAAACATATAAAATTTTAATAATGGTTTAGAAATACCACTTCAGTGGTCACCTCATCTCGCTGTTGGTGAACGATCGACTCACAGTTGGCTTGCCTCTAGCTATCACATCATCTCCCCATTGGCGAATCAGTTGACATATAGTTTAATTTCATTAGCAATGACGATCTGGTAACTTGAATGGAGAGATGAGGGGGATATAACTTGAGCCAAGATATATGGGGGTATGAAATGTAATGGAATGGAAGGGGATTATATATGTATGTAGAAGCAACACTAAATTCAAGTTATCTGACAATTACTATCTGCAAGTTCTTTTGGTGACTACGAGAATTTCATCTCTTCACTGGTGAACCGTTCGACTCATGGTTAAACATGATTGACATCCTTGATACAGTTACTCGAGTGGAAAGCTAAGGGAGATGCGCTACTAACACTATATGCACTACACGAGGCATGTAGTGTGTGCCAACCCTACTAATATGACTTGGAAATTTAAATCCAATACTCATCTTAACAAAATTCAATTTTAATATACAATAAAAGAGTTTAGGAAATATTAGGCATTTAGTGTGTGCGAACCCTACTAATACGACTTGGAAACTTAAATCCAATACTCAACTTAACAAAATTCAATTTTAATATAGAATAAAAGAGTCAAGGAAATATTATTAACCAAATGGAAACTTCAAAATTAAAACCAAATGCAACTACATATTATAAAAATAGATTGAATAGAGTTAGAAGAACTATTGCAACTACATGTTAAAACATACCTAGGAAAACATATGCATAAAAAATG
Organism: Pinus albicaulis; assembly: GCA_034641835.2. NCBI lineage: Eukaryota > Viridiplantae > Streptophyta > Pinopsida > Pinales > Pinaceae > Pinus > Pinus albicaulis. The sequence continues at coordinate 685,085,980 of CM076574.1, read as the reverse complement.
TATTTTGAGAATATACTTGAAAAAATAAGTTATTTTATATAAATTTAAAAAAAAAAACAAATGTAAAGAAATGTAGCTAATTCACATAAAATCTATATAGAGATATAAATTGTTTCTCTAGATTCCCAAGTTTAGACTTTCTATAATTCCCAAAGAAAATTCAAATCTTCTCGTAAGAGAATTAAAATCTAGTCAAGTTTTTATAGTGAATCAATAAGAAAATCCTCAAAACAAAACATTATCAAAACATTCTCTTATCATTTAAATGGTATTAAATAATCTTAGAATTTAAATCAAGAAGCAAATCCTTAAAACTAAACATTAAGTTTTTATAGTGAATCAAGAAGCAAATCCTCAAAATTAGACATTAACAAAACATTTTCTTATCATTTAAATGATATTAAATAGTTTTAGAATTTAAATCAAGAAACAAATCCTTAAAACTAGACATTAAATTTTTAGTCAATCAAGAAACAAATCCTCAAAACTAGACATTAACAAAACATGGTCTTATCATTTAAATGTTATTAAATAGTCTTAAAATTTAAATGAAGCAAATCCTCAAAACTAGACATTAACAAAACATTGTCTTATTATTTAAATGGTATTAAATAGTCTTAGAATTTAAATGATCGCAAGATTCTATTGGCTATTTAAGAAAAGATATTGTATTTAGCAAAACATTGTCTTATCATTTAAACGGTATTAAATAAGCTTATAATTTAAATGATGGCAAGATTATATTTGCTAATTTTATAAAAGATATTTATATAAGAAATTGATTTTTGTATTGACTATTTCATTAAAAAATAGATTTTATCTAAGAAATTGATTTTTGTATTTTCTATTTCATAAAAGATATTTTATTTAAAAAATTGTATTTTATTTGATATTATCTCAAGTGTTTTTTCTCAGGTTTACATTTTATTAATATAGAATATCCCATTTTCTTTAATTGATGTTGAAAATTAAATTTAAATTAAATTTATGCTTTAAAATAGTATATTTAAAATAATATTTTATATATTTATTGTTTAATTCATAAATAATAAATAAGATTTTAAATATAATAGTAATATGATTGAAGGATGGAAATGAATTTTTGCTGGAAAATAATAATTACTTTTGCCATCCAATTCACAAAGTCAATTAACTTTTCATGAAACTTTAAAATTTCAATAAAGATTTACATTTTGAAAATTTATTTCGCATTCTATCCTCTGGATTCACGTAGACATTCTTATTTATCCATTAAAAATTGCTAGCGGTTAACATTACTTACAAATATTTTTTTTTTAATCTTATGAAACGGCCTCAACCGTTTTTCTCAATCCCTGCCCATCATATGTTTACGCTAAAAGCGTTCCCTTTGTTGGCTTTCCGAATGTCATTTTTCGCTTAGCCAATGAGAGCGCGTTCTCATCGTCCTTCGAACCACTAAAAACGTGCCATTTGCCAGCTGCTCCTCTTACCAGCGCACAGGGGTCTGCTTTTACCGATACATATATTTATATATTTTTTCGAGACGCGTGAATTACTAGTGGGAGGCGGATACATATATTTATATATTTTTTCAAGACGCGTGAATTACTGGTGGGAGGCGGAGATGAATATTATTAATATGTGCGCCTCTCAACCCTACTTCTGTAGGAATTCTGCGTCCTTTCGGTTGAGTGTTCGAATCTCAGAGAAGTTTGCTGCTTCACAATTCGAGTGTTCTTGTCTTTCTGATACTCACATTTGTTCGGCAAGGCTTTGAACATTTGAGTATCTGGTAGCAGGAGCAAGTTTCTTGTGAGTGCGAGAAAGAATTGCAGGCACAGGCAAATACGTATCTGTAGCCCTCTTGGTCGTTGTCATCATGATGATGGGAGCAGCAGAAGCAGCAGAAGTGAAGGCAGTTGCGCCCAGTCCGGCAATGGAGGCAGCGGTTGCTTCAATGCCCGCCCTTCCCTCTCTATTCTCTGGTCTTGTCGCTTCCTTCTTTTCTTTTCTGGCATGCCGATTTTACTGAGATGTCTTGTGGCTGTTCTCAGATCTATTTTTCTGATGCCCTTTAGAGCCGGCTACTATTTTCTTCATATATATAGTTCTTGTGTCGTATTATTCTTTTCTATTCTTTTCTGACTTAGAGGCAGAGTATTTTGTATCTGGTACACTGTTTTCTTCATTCAGGTTAAAACCATCTGGGAAATAAGGGCATCTTTTCAGGGTCCTCTTAATTTATTGTATATTATCTGAACAAAGGCAATTCTTTTGGACAATCTTGGATTATTACAATGGCGGCGACATTACACAGAGTTTGGGTTTGTCCGTTTAAGGGTTTATTCATGAATGTCCTTGAGCAGAATGTGCAATAACTTTTCAGATTGAATAGGTGATGGCCATCTGTATCCTGTTGCTTCTAGTGAATACTATATATCTGGATGCTTGCTGATGTTCAAAGTAATAGATTAGAAGATATACACGAGAGATTCAGTGGATTGTTCAATTAGTTTTCCAAAAGATTGAAATCGTTTCCAACATAATGTGGTGTTGGGTTCCTCATTTTATTTTCCGGGGAGTGGCTGAACATTGTTCTTGATGTTTAATGACGTTTGAAATAAACTGATCTTAATTTCATAAAATAGACCGTATTAATCGCTTTCTTCATTCAAAGAAGCATCTCAAATAAGGGCATCTTTTCAGGGTCCTCTTAATTTATTGTATATTATCTGAACAAAGGCAATTCTTTTGGACAATCTTGGATTATTACAATGGCGGCGACATTACACAGAGTTTGGGTTTGTCCGTTTAAGGGTTTATTCATGAATGTCCTTGAGCAGAATGTGCAATAACTTTTCAGATTGAATAGGTGATGGCCATCTGTATCCTGTTGCTTCTAGTGAATACTATATATCTGGATGCTTGCTGATGTTCAAAGTAATAGATTAGAAGATATACACGAGAGATTCAGTGGATTGTTCAATTAGTTTTCCAAAAGATTGAAATCGTTTCCAACATAATGTGGTGTTGGGTTCCTCATTTTATTTTCCGGGGAGTGGCTGAACATTGTTCTTGATGTTTAATGACGTTTGAAATAAACTGATCTTAATTTTACAGTTGCAGTTTGACACTGGGGTTACATCCGCGATGAGATGCGCTGATATTAAGAGTTTTCACGTCTTCTGTGAGATGTTTATATTATTTTTAATAAATCAGGAGGAATGGACTACTAGCCCATGATTCTAATCTGAAACTTCAAATACTGGCCCGTGATTCTGATTGAAACTTGAAACTAAAATAACTAAAAATACTGGCCAATGATTCTAATAGTGAACTTGAAACTTCAAATTTTACTGTTCGAACTTATAGATTTTGGAAATATCCCAAAATATTTTTCCAGAATATCCTCAGGGTTTGAACTTATTAAAGATTTTGGAAATATCCCAAAATATATTTCCAAAATATCGCGAGGGTTTGAACTTATTAAAGATTTTGGAAATATCCCAGAATATCCTGGAATATGACCCTCAGATGACCCTCAGCCTAAACAGATTAATAGTCAAACAATTAAGGTTGCACATAAAGATGCCCCAAATTTTACTACATAATCCATAGAATTTATCCAGAATTTACGGAATTTATACAATTAGGATCCCCCAATTTTTATAACTTTATTGGATTGCCAATAGAGCTGTCTCTTGGAATAAGTATGAAACTCTAATCTTAAACTATTATTTTTTACCTGGTTCACCTGAAACTTCAAATTTTACTGCTCGAACTCATAGATTTTGGAAATATCCCAAAATATTTTTCGAGAATATCCCAAATTAAGATCAGTTTATTGCTTCATCCAAAAGGGGAAACTTGATTGGACCAGTCTAGGTGTCACACTGCTAGGTTCTCACATGGTTGTGCTTTCCAGTGATTGGTTATTGGATTATTTCACGACTTTCTGAGAGGGAAACTGATCTTTAATCACTCGCTCAATTCTTCTTTCTCCTGTTAACAAAATCGTTTATATTTTCATTGCTTCAGCCAAGAGAAGAATATTTATTATACCATTCTATGTGCAATGTTTCCGGACTATTACATGAGTATGCTTTATGTGCAATGTTGTCGGGCTTTTACATGAGTATGCTCTCCATTTTGGGTTATTTCACAAACGTCTGAGAATGAAAATGGCTTTCTGGTACTGGCCAGATTCCATTTTTTCCTGTTAATAAAAACGGTTCATGTCTAGTGCCATTTGATCTAGGTGGGGCATTTCTAATTTGCACAATTCGATTGTCAGCACTCTATAGAGAGTACATAAGAACTTGCAGTGTTTGGATACTTATGATGCATAGTAAAATACTACACATGCTATTAAAAAAAATGGGTTCCTTTTCCTTACATTTAGGTATGAATGTTTGAATTGGAGTGTTTCAAGATAGTTATTATAGCTTAGCATGAGTTGGAACAAGTAATGCTAGATTCTAATTATCAAAAATGGACGCTGGAATGACGTAGAAATTACTTTGCAAAAATGCCATATGCATTAACTGTATGGGGACTAAATTTTCAATGAAGAATATCATCATAATGTTCAGGCTTTATCTGGTTATTTTTCCTTCTTTTGTGCTGTCTCTACACACAACATTTTTTTTAACCATAGCAGAATTACACTGATCTGCTGTCTCTACACATTGCATTTTTTTTCACATAACAGAATTACATTGATCTCAATTCATGACTGAGGTTTTGTGACTGCAGAAACTGGAGAGAGTTACATTTCCAGTGTGAATATCTTATGAGAACACTGCCACATGTTTCAAAAAGCCTCTTGGAGAGATTTCCCTTTATAAAGATCAGTTATTTCAGCATCACAATAAATAGTCAATTTCACCAACATGTCTTCACTGCAGCTTTTACCGACAGTGAAAAAGGGTTCCTCTTTCTATCTCTCTAGAAGGTTTGTCATATTTATTTATCTTGTTTCCTTGTAGCATTATTCAGTAATGACAAACTTACATCGTCTGATCGTCTGATTTGTTAATCCTACCTTTTATATATAGTAATAGGCAAGTCAAACTTTTTAGCAAGTGCAAAGAAGTTCCATTGTGGATGCCAGTGGAATTAACAGAGAGAAATCATTATTTAGTTTTCATTGTTCAAGTATGTTGTGCTATACACCTATATATTTTTTTAATTTTAAGTCGTTTATTAGTGTGTCCTAGGCAAACCTTAAATCATATGTCAATTCCTAGCTTGTTTATTTGTCAAAAGTGAGCAGGAAGGAAGCAACCAGACCTAGAATAGCATCATATGGTAACTAAGTTAGCAGGAAGCAGGATATGGACACAGATCCAGATTATGGATCTGCCAGATTTTGAAAAGCCAGGATCCAGATATGGTGAGGATATGTTAACTTAGTTTGGAAAAATGCCGGTTAATTCATATCAAAATGTAAAATGTTTAGTTACATTCGGTAAACACATTTAATTAATGAGTATAATTACATTCAGTTAACACATTTAATCACTAATTTGTAAAATGGAGTTAACACATTTAATTACTAATTTGTAATTTGTAAAATGGGTATATTTTCATTCAGTTAACACATTTAATTATACATTCATACATGCTTGACCAAAGTCACGTAATTTTGGTGATAGCATTCTTCTAGTGGAATGACATGAAGTGTGCTTGTGATGCATATTGCAAAAGATAAAATAGAAAAAATTATATCGATGAAATCACAATTGCAATCTTAAGTTGACTGGATAAATTCAAACAAAATTTCTCAAGCTATTCAACAACCATCATATTATTTTTATTATATATAGATCTCCTCATTAACACAATTTCTCAAGCTATTAAACAATCATCATATTATTTTTATTACATAGATCTCTTCTCATTACGTCTCTATTTCTGTAGACAATACAATGGAACTCTTTATTATGTTTTCACTGTTGTTCTTTTTACTAGTCTCGTTAGAATAAAAGGACATTCAAATATAATTACTTATAATTATCTCAAATTATCAATATAACAAATACCTATCTAATTGTTTAATCATATAATTCAGCCACATGTTAAAGAAGATCATCTTGCTCATAATTGGTCTTGTTTATACGGAATATTCCTGTATTTGGATTTCTCTTGTACACAAGTCCACCAATTGAGTCTGCAAGTGGTCCATATTGGTTCATGGAGCCATTGTCTTTGTAAGATTAATGAATTATGCATTTTATTTGAGGTGCGCTTGTTAAATCCAGTGAGATATGCCTTCCATTTTGATCACACAATGCCAGGGAAAAGTAAACCAAATAATCAAACTTTATAATTTGAATTTTAAATATTTATATTTATTTTAATAAAAATATTAATTTTTAATTTTAATATTATTAATTTGTTATTTATGTAATTTTATTTTTATTTCATTTTATTTATTTGTTTGTTTATTTATTAATCTTTATTTTATTTTATTTCTATTTATTTATTTATTTTATTCTTGTTTTTGTAATTAAGAATTTAATTTTTATTTTATTTATTTATTTTTATCTATTTTATTTTTTATTTTAATTATATCTTTATTTTATTTTATTTCTATTTATTTATTTATTTAATTAGTTTTTATTTTTATTTTTCTTATTTTTTTATTGGTTTTGAAATCTTTTCTTATCATAGCATGTAATTATTAAAAATAAAATAAATATATAAATTCAAACTTTAAATATTGTTTAATTACTTTTAACATTTAATTTATTCGATAATAATAAAACAATTGAATATCCTTTAAATAATGCACAGAGACTATCTCTCTCTTTTATAAAGTGCTTGAATATTAATAGAAATCCTCCCCTTGTAAACTGTATTAAAAGGCAATATCCTCTCATTATATTTTGATGTTCTAACTTCTTAGACCATAACCCCAAGCAATAACAAGTATACGCCCTCCCGAAAGGCTACATTCCATTGCTATGTTGCCAGACGGCATGATAGTGAATTCGGTTGATTTCAGTCCCTGGAGGCCATTTATTCTTCTTCCTCTGTTCTCCTAGGAGGAGTTGGAGAAAAATTAACTCAACATCTACCTGTTTTGCCCCCCTTACATCATTGGAAGGTTTCCTTTCAGCATTCCTTTGCACCTCCCGGTGCAATTGCTAGTTTTAAAATGTTATAGAATCGATGGGCTAAACAATTTTTATCAATCCCCGCAAATCATATCTTTAATGTGTATAGAGCAAAGGGTATGAGACTGGTTGTCCGGGTTCGTAAGGAAACTGGATCTGATTGGTTTTGCTTTCATTCTGCGTTGTTGCAGTGGACTGTTTGTTGAAAGGAAACCAATATATATGGAGATATTTGTTCAATATATATGGAGATATTTGTTCATTAATGTTGAAAGTGGCATGGATTTAACATTGGAGTTGTTTATTGATGTAGTAGAATAGTTTTGATGGAATCTGGTAAACAAAAATTCAAAAAACTAAGCAGTTAGATTGTTTAAATTGCATTTTTTTTATAGTAGAAATAGATTTAGCACTATTAAAAACTTTTACGGCACTTAAAATACCGAAGCTTAACAACTATAAACAAAATTCTAATAAATCTTTGCCAAAAAATTTCAAAATCTTACGGAAATTTTATGTGAATTTTTTACACTACGGCTTTAACATTACCTCGCCCATTAATGGATGAATAACTCCCTATATATATTCTTCTTCTTAGTCCTTGCCTATGGGCGTGAGGTTAGAAGGGTTTTTTTTCATGAAAGAGGCTACTAGGGTCTGTGAGCGGTGGCAATAAATAAATTTCGTACAGTCGTGGAAAGATAGAGTTAGGACGAATAGACATGAGCCGACCGTTTGGATAAACCCTTGACCTTGAAAGAGGCTATTAGGGTTTGTAAGCGGTGGCCATATATTTCGTACAGTTGTGGAAAGATAAGAGGATTTGGGACAAACAGACATGAATGACAATTTGAAAAAATCCTTGACCCTCGCTTCTATTTTCATCCGCGTAGTCTAAAAAGGTGGGTAGTCTAAAAAGTTCACGTTTTCACTCAGAATCCCGTAATGATTTTGATAAAATTTGGTAAAGATTTGCCTAGAATCTTGTTTACAGTTGTTAATCTTTAGTATTTTGAGTGCTCTAAAGATTTTTGATAGTGCTGAATCCATTTTCGCTATCAAAAATGGATTCCAAACACTCCAACTATCTAATTTTTTGAATTTTAATTGACCGAATTCCGACAATTTTCAGCTGTCCGAGCTAAAACGCGGCCTCCATAGACAATTTCATTTTCATCAGTTTGACTCTCAGCGTCGTCGAAAGGGCAAGGGTGAAGTACAGAAATAGACCACCTGGCACGATGATAAAATAAAGTTAGACGCTGTACAAACTTTGCCTTCGCGTGCGCAAGTACGTTACTTTACAGGGTCGTGTATGGACACCTGGATTAAATGCATTCGGGGATGTGATTAGGGCCATGCCTGAAAAGGTTTTTCTTCCGTAAATCGCGCACCATATGCAATCGTGAGCGTACGGCGCGTTTGGACTCTAAAGTCTAGACAGAGTCTCTTTAGGTTTTGTAAGAAACTCTCGCCAGGTGGACAGAAGCGGTAGGCGGGAAAAGTATGGTACGTTACTTTGGCTCCTCGTTTATGTAATCTGCGGTACAGCCATTTCAGGATGTCGATCGGGTACTATGAACTGAGGCGTCTGTCCCGAAAAAGTGTTTTCAGCTGTAAACGCGCTCGTTTTCAATCGTGATTTGTGATGTTGGTAAAAGCAGCCATGTTCGGTGGATGTTGCGTGGCAGTTAATGCGCAGGGATGGTATATACCATCTGTTGAATATAATCAAGCAGAATATCCAAAAGTTAGCGCATTAACTGCTCTGGCTGGTTGGATATTGGATAGGAGTTTTCTAAAATGAGAGGTTGTTTAAAAGCGCTAATCTGTTTTCGGGTTTCATAACAATGAAAACCCTCGGGGAAATAGACACGGGACAGTTAAACAGAATTTTAAAATGGCAAACTGTTTTAAGAGTAGCGGAATCGAAAACCACTTTGCTGAGTGTTATAATGATGCACCAAAAACTGCATTTAACATATAACTACATGGCCTTGTAGATAGACAAGGAAATGGTCAATAGACAAGGAAATAAGGCTGGTCGTTGGACTTCACAATATCAAAACAATATCCACATTTACAATATAACATATGTCGCTTATAAGCAGAGACCTCTTTCCGAGACTTCGCAGCTTCATACAGAATAATAACTGCAATATGTGATATATCGTAGATCTATTGATACTCGCTCCAACCCGCATCGCCAACTCAACTTCCTTTCACAAATCGCAACATACACATTTCACAATACACGATGATTAACATTCTGCGATTTGCCACAATGCTTATCGCTTGCGAAGTGCGAAATAGCGCTGAGCCGACATGTGTCCTCTTGATTTCGCATCACAACTATTCAAATTAACTTGCGAAATCTCAATGGTAAACGTTATTCAGAGCGATGTGCGATATCGCTCGGACCTCTGCCAGCACATGTCTCATCCTCGTCGCATCGTGAGTTAAATCATTTAACTTGCAAAATCTTCATATGTAATTTAAACAATTGCTAATGCGCAATGTGAATTCACGAATCTGTTTCTCGCTTCTGTCGATGGAATTCGCATTTCAATAAGCATATCTCTTCCATACTCTATATATGGCAAAGTTCATAGGAACTTCATTCTCTCCACTCATATTCACACAGCTTAATCAATAGCAAGATTGAAACCAGAAAGATATATATACGCATAAAAATCGAAATCAATTAAAGATACTCTAAAACCCAGATTATCCCTGGATATATGAAAACACACAATTTCATTTATTTCCTTGAGCTCGAGTTACAGTCTAAGGCCTCACGGCCTTAATCACAATAAAGCCCCTACGACTACATTTCACTCTACCCTCTCGCTCACACAACACAGACTCACTTATAAAAGAATTACAAAGGAAGTGGATCGCTTACAATCCATAAGATCTTCCCACAATCGCTCAACCAACCCCTAAATCTCTCTATTCGCATACATGGAAGATAATTACATTTAATCAAGTCTTCTAGAGACTTATCAATTCCATCAATTTAGTTTTGTTTTAACATAATTTCCTGAGTTTACAAGTGATTGTCCACTTTTCACCCTTCAAGCGTTGAATTTGAATTATGGCCCGATGCTCCGGCATCAGACTCCCAAGGTACAAAAGTTTCTATGACCTCCTGGTCATATGCCTCTTTCATCTCTTAGCAATTCTACCCACATCCTTTGTGGAATTTCCTTAATGATCTTTCTGTGAGCTGCAACAAAACCTTTGCAGTAACAAGTCCTCCTTGCTCCACGATACCTCACCAAGCTTCTCTCTTCTGAGCTCAGTGTTTCGACATCTCTCTGGTTCTCTCTTCTCTGGAACCATTTGAGCACTCCTTGCTCTAGGCTGCTGCAATCTTCTCACCTTCTTCTGCCGCTATCTGTATGACAATATAAAGACCACAAACTCTCCAATCTTCAACATAATTGTACCTCCTTTTTTTGCATGCAAACTCTTTCAGGCAGGAAATCTGTCCTTGCTCTGGTATCACTTTGATGCAGCAAAAACTGCATTTAACATATAACTACATGGACCTGTGGGTATGGGCCCACGTATACATCGGAAGCGTTTTAATTGCAGTGGACTTCACAATATCAAAACAATATCAGCATTCGCAATATAACATATGTCGCTTATCAGCGGAGACCCCTTTGTGAAACTTCGCAACTTCATACATAATAACAACCGCAATATGTGATATATCGCAAATCTATCGACACACACTCCAACCCGCGTTGCCAACTCAGCTTCCTTTCACAATTTGCAACATATACATTTCGCAATCCGCGATGATTAACATTCCGCCATTCGCCACAATGCTTATTGCTTGAGAAGTGTGAAATAGCACTGAGCCGAAACGCGTCCTCCTGATTTCACATTGCAACTATTCAAATTAACTTGCGAAATCTCAATGGTAAACGTTATTCAGAGCGATGTGTGATATCGCTCAGAACTCTACTGACACATGTCTCGTCCTCGTCGCATCGGGAGTTAAATCATTTAACTTGCGAAATCTTCATATGTAATTTAAACAATTGTCGATGCACAATTTGCATTCACCAATCCGTCTCTCGCTTCTATCGATGGAATTCACATTTCAATAAACCTATCTCTCCCATACAAAGTCTACAACGAAATTCTTAGGAACTTCGTTCTCTCCACTCATATTCACACAGCTTAATCAATAACACAATTGGAACCAGACAGATATATATATATATATATATATATATATATATATATATATATATCGAAATCAAATAATACTCAGATAATCTAAAATCCAGATTATCCATGAATATATGAAAACACGCAATTTCATTTATTTGCCTAAGCTCGAGTTACACTCTAAGGCCTCATGGCCTGAATCACACTAAAGCCCATACCGTCACTTATAAAAGAATTACAAAGGGAATGGATCGCTTACAATCTATAAGATCCTTCCACAATTGCTCAACCAACCTCTAAATCTCTCTATTTGCATGCATGGGAGAGAATTACATTTAATCAAGTTTTCTAAAAACTTATCAATTCCATCAATTTAGCTCTTTTTAAACATAATTTACCTCGATTTACAAGTGATTGTCTACATTTCACCCTTCGAGCATTAAATTTGAATTATGGCCCCATGCTCTGCATCATATACACGTCGGGTTTCATAACAGTGAAAACTAGGGGAAATAGACACGCGGCAGCTAAACAGAGTTTTAAAATGGCAGACTGTTTTAAGAGTAGCGGAATTGAAAACCACTTTCCTGGCTGTTATTCGTGGTGTTTTCTACCGAGGGGTAAATTGGTGTGGATTTGCAAAAATAGGTGGAATCTGGTTTTTTTTTAACTTTAACGTAGCAGTAGTTGAATCTTGTTTTTGATTATTCAAATAAATTCAGCATGGTTAAAAACACATGCAATACTTAATATATTAGAACTTATAAAACACTCAATATATTAAAACTCATGGAACACTCAATATATTGAAATTTAACAGGTGTAACTTGCATTTTCCTAATTTTATTGAAACTTGAAAGCATGACTACGACTGTTATTGCCTTATACGCTGATAAATCATTTGGGGGAATTTTACGTTTCTTTTTCTAATTTACGTCAGAAGGGTTTCAAACTTTCAACACGACATGTATTCTTAGTTATTGCTTCTCAGATCTCGAACTTCGTTTCTTGCTTTGGTTCCTGAATTTTCCGCCTACTCTGAACGCTCCTCTTGCTAGGGTTTAACCGCAGGGAAGTAGTGGCCCGAAGTCCTTTCCTTGAAAGCAAAAAGGAGCTATCCGCGATAATTCCCTGGAGGCGAAGGCCGCGTCTATTTGCGCATCCACCAATAGTCCATTAACAATCGGTGCTTATTTCTTCCCAGTAGGAGACTCGTGTTCGGTGGAATCGAGCACGAGAGGACGCCGAGTGGCAGCGTTTTAACAGTGTTGCTCAGCTGATCGAGTAGGGTTGAAGCAAACGTATTTTTTATTGAGTCCTCCGACTTCAGGCGTTGTGAATTTGCTATTTCACAAGCCGAAAGGGCCGAAAGGCTGTCAATCTGCGCCGGATTTTGCCTTTAAGCGGAAAGGAAACTTAGGCTGGAAATTACGAGCATGTGGAAATTAGGGGTTTCGAAAATAAGGGTTTCGCATGAACATGAAAGCAAAATGAAATTTGTAGAAAAGAAGTGTCAACCAGACACACATACCAGAAATAGAGCTATGACTCGGTTGTTTCTTCGTGCTCATTACCTGATTTGGATTTCTACATTGCGATTTTAACATCTACATACCCAGACATATGTTTCTCCAGTGTTTCGTGGTTTTTGGAAGAGGACAGACTCAGCTGAATGTCCTCAATGAGATTTCAACATGTAAATGCAGAGCTGTCCAGTGTTTCGTGGTTTTCGCAAGAGGACAGGCTCAGTTGAATCTCCTCAATGAGATTTCCACATGTAAAATCAGACCTATTGTTGTATAGTCGTTCCACCTTACGGTCGAGAGACGTGTTGACTGTCCTGATCATTCGGTGGAGGCATATTTAAGGTAAAATAGAAATTACATTCTATGATATCATTCGCTTACTTCAATTTGGGATGGCACCATTTTGCCTGAACCTTCAACATCCTTAATCATTTGCAGGAAATGATGACGAAGATTTCCAGAGGAATGCGCAGATACAAAGATACGATGAACCATAGGTAAGTGAAGAAAAACTTTTTTTCAAACGAGTCTTTATATCTATTTTGGAAACACTCATTCTTGCTAATATCTCAAACACAGTTAAATCGTCTTGGTTTAATTTTGGGACAATGTTTTAAATCGTTTACAAAATAAGGCATTAGGAATGCTGCCATGTATTGGAACGAAAAGCTAAATTTCGAAGTTTTCTAATGGTTATATTCATAATTTATTGTAATAATTTAACTATGGATATAAGAAAAATGATCGACTGTTTACCACACCTTTTCCTGCATTCCTGAGCTCATTAACATATCTGACCTCTCTAATGCATATCTTTACAGACATAAAGGTCCATGCTACTCCTATCTATTTAGTATACTGTGTAATTAATAGAATGAGTTTCTTTATTGTAATTAAGGAGATTTTGAATTTTGTTTGGTTTAAAATATGATTTTGAGTATATAAATAGATTTATTATTCTGAAAAACTCTTGAAACCTTTTATCTTTGCAGATTTTTAAATTATATTTAACTTACAAAATTAACCAGAAAAATGATGAGAAATTCTTTCCATAAACTCGTCCTATTATCTTTAGATAGTTTTTTCTCTACACTTAGTTCTTTTTACATATCTTTACACAAAAAAACTAATATAAAAAACAACATAAATCTTGGATATCAAAAACCACAAATCTTGGTTTCTCGCAGTTTCTGTATCTTTTAATTAGTTTAGATATCTCTTGATCAATTTTGACGACTTAAATATTCCTTAGATATCTCTGGATCAATTTTGACCACTTAAATATTCCTTGCAGTTTCTATATCTTTTAATTAGTTTAGATATCTCTTGATCAATTTTGATGACTTAAATATTCTTTGCATCTACATATAAGGATATGGATATAAGTTGCAACCAGATTTTTATCATATATATATATATATATATATATATATATTCATTATAATAATTAAAAAATATGAATGTTATTGATATATTTTTTTAATTTATAGGAAAAGTAGAGACAAATAAAGGATATAAGTGTTATTGATATGTTTTTTATTAAGTAAATTATAAGGAAAGCTTAGATAGATAAAATTTTTCAATATAGTAAATGGATAAAAATTATAAATTTGAGAAGAAATAATATATAAATCAAAGTTGAGATTTATTTCCAAAATAATAATGTTTTTTTTTGTCTTTTAAATTAAATTGGTTAATTATTTTAATGTAATATGAACCGGTACCATATGAAGTGAGATATGGTTTTTGGCCTGTAGTATTGGCTTATGGTATTCTAACAAAGTATGTTTAGCAATTAAGAATCTCTATAGTATGGTATAGTGGGAATAAATCTCGATGGTTAAGAATCTTTATCTAATTAATAATTATTATAACTTAAAATAAAATTATAATTACGTCATAAGGCATCACTATTTGAAAACAACTTTCCTGTGTGCATCGTGTCATACTCTGAAACTATTAGATTAAATGTTAGATGATTAAAACATATTCAACCATTTGATGAAAAAGCAATGATAGTTGCCAATATTTAGTTTACAATGCAGTTAGGATAGCTCATTAGTTACTGGAAGGTTTCTAGGGCTTCTTTTTATCATAGTCACTAGGCCATTCAGGAATTCCTTACGCTTGCTGCCTCCAAAGGATCAAATCCACTTCCATGGTCCAATTTATTTCACTGTAGCACATCATACAAGGATTGAAAATGGCCTTAAAAAATAGAAATTAGTCGTAACGCTCGCCTCACCATCAAGAAAGAAAAGTACAGACACGACGGCATTTCAACAGCTATTTTGTTTTCCATCGTGCAACTTTCAACTTTGGGCTAAATAAACCTAAATCTGAGTAACATTTCTTTGAAAGCGGTTTTACGGTAACATGATTTGATATGAGCACGACACTCTCCAACGACCGAGGTTTATGACCAAACCTATAAATCGACGTGAGTGAAACGAGCATGAAAAGAATTTGTATTTCATGGATTTTTATCAAAATTTCATTTCATATTCTATACTTCCAGACTGGATTATGGAATTTTTCCCCTTTACTTTCATGCCCTATACTTCAAGACTGGATTATGGGATTTCAATGGTGGTAGTGGGTGGGTTTCTCACCATCTGCATGCTGACTCATAGTTAAATTCTTGGCAGAATTTATTGAATGGTTTCTTAGGAGTAAGTTTTTGTTGTTTATTTGCAGGTCCACAGCGATTTCACATTATCTGCCTTGTTGATTTTCTTCAAAATGACATATGAGTTAAGACAGATATGGATGCACTAGGAGCATTGGGTGATGCAGGATGGTATTGCATTAGGGAAATCGTGTGGGCTAATGAATACCAAATGACCCAGACTGTAACTGCACTCCCTGGATGTGTTGTGAATGATGCAAGAGTCATTCTGGATTGTGGGCTACTTTTCTATGGCAATATGGGAGAGTTGCAACTTTTAGCTGTTCTAAAGCAACCTTGCTCTATTTTTATCAAAATTTCATTTCATACTCTGTACTTGTAGATTGGATTATGGCATTTTTTCCCCTTTACTTTCATGCCTTGTACTTCAAGACTAGATTATGGAATTTCAATGGTGGTATTGGGTGGGTTTCTCGCCATCTACATGCTAACTCATAGTTAAATTATTGGCAGAATTTATTGAATGGTTGCTTAGGACTTATTTTTTGCTATGTTTATTTGTAGGTCCACAACAATTTCACATTCTCTACCCCTGCTAATTTTCTTCAAAATGACATATGATTTAAGCCATATATGGATGCACTTGGAGCATTGGGTGATCCAAGATGGTATTGCATTAGGGTAATCCTGTGGGTGAATGACTACCAAATGCCCGAGACTGTAACTGGACTCCCTGGATGTGTTGTGAATGATGTAGGAGTCATTCTGGCTTGTGGGGCTATTTTTCTATTGCAAGATGGGAGAGTTGCAACTTTTAGTTGTGCTCAAGCAACCTTGCTCTGTTGAGTTTTATTTAATTATATAATCAAAATGGTTTAGCATTTGGGTTCCTCAAAGGCTCAAATTTTAACCATTATGTAACTTTGTGTAGAGATTCTTGAGAATGGTGTTGTGGGTTTTTGGCTATGGGTCCATACTGTCCAATCCAAGCTTTGAAGCAGATGAACAATATGTTGGATATATGAAGGGCTACCAAAGAGTTTTCTATTTAGGTCCGAATTTCTTTATTGAAAGCCATTTAATCACACCATTCAATATGTAAAATTTGGGTACTCTTGCAATGGTTGTTTAATGGCGTTTTCCCCTTGTGTTTTTTGCAGCTTGTACTGAACACCGTGGGACTCCACAATTTCTAGCTCAGACCTGCACACTAGAAGCACAACAGGGAGCAATTTGTGTAAGAACATAGAATATTTTAAGACTGACATATATCTTCTGAGTATATACCCTCTTTACATTGTAGAGAATACTAGATAATCTAAGATATTCTCCTCAGGCAGATGGCCAGGAAGTGCCATGTGACCGCCAATGTTCCAAAGGCTTTCTCTCTTAAGAGATGGTGCTATTTAAGGCTGGATTGTGGGCATCCAGAATTAGAGAGGGGGAATATTATTCCCAAAGGTCACATTCATGTCTATGTGACTTGCCGAAACATATGGTACATACAACCTTTTTCTTTTTAAAAATAGATTTATCTTGTGACTATCATAACAATATAGTTTGTTAGGGCCGCACTTTTAAAAATATATCCTCTTTATCCACCAAATAGTTGTGATTCAGATAGGTAGTCTATCTAATTTAACTTTGGGTAGAATTCCTCCAGCCCCCTATGGTCTAGTCGCCATGCATAGTTTTGTTTGGCACCTTAACCTAGTAGATCGAAGGTTGTGTTTATCTTCTCAATACTTTGCTTTTGTTGCACTCCCTACGATGCAATGCATAAGTTAGCTTACAAAGAACTCTGTTAGTCTCTTGGATCCAAAGCCTTGAGAAGCACCATAAAATTGGGTTTGCTCCATGAACCCAATATGGCTGAATTGTAATCCTGAGTTCTATTTAATGTTTCCATGGTGCATAATGAAATCTTCAAACTATAAAAATCACGAGTCTCCAAGAACGGAATAGTTTAGAACAAACCTATGAACATGATACATGACTTCTTTCTTCTTCTTTTTTCCTTCCAACTAGGTTAAGCCTAGGCCAATGTCGGCCACAATGTCATAGGGAACAACCATAATGTCATATGGAATAACAATCTTCCCACTTGTTAGATGTTTTTACCAAGATTGTGCAATGTTCAGTCATACCTAGACAGCACAAGAGAAAGTTGTTATCCCCACAGGTGGTTCACACCCACAACCCCTCCCCATGAATTTTGAACTAGTGATCTTAGAAGACTAAACCCCACACAAACTAACTAGTCTACACCTCATGAAATACACAACATATGACTTATCTAAAAAGTTTTAACACCTATTATCACATCATCAAAAGTCCACTAATGGTGTTCAAAAGGACATACCAATAACCATAAGGTTTTTTTGATCCTTTTGTATCATCATTTATCTTTTGGAATAATCCAGATCTCCCCTTACCAATTTACCTTCTACAAAATACGATAATGAGAGTTTTGGGACTCTTTTTAGAAATATAAAACTCACCCATTCTGTAATTATAATATTAGTTAAACAATTTTTTTTCTCTTTTCTAGATATCAACCATAGTATTTACAAACCATTACATTCAGCGAAGCTTCTTCTTTAATATGGTAAGTGGAAGAGGTTAATTATAGAATGTTAATAGTATCCATCAACACTGCATTTCATTTGGTCTTTGCGTTAGTTTCCAAGCACCTATTAATGCTCCCTGTCATCCGTTGCAGCTAGAGAGCAATCTACTAACATAGAATTTTGATATCGCTTAGATTTAATATGACCAAGAAGTACTGAGAAATAATACAACATAAAACTAGTGTATAGGGACATGTTTCTGTTGCTTTTAGGAATGTATCATGTATAAAATTGCTAGAATGAGCTCATGTTATAAGTGTGAAACAATGAACCCCAAAGCTAATTGCCAAGTGCAACTTTTGGGCTATGAAAATTCCTCGGAAGATAGAATTTTATTAATAGAAAAAAAAGTTTACAATGAGGTGGTAGACAAACTACTTAGGAGATAAGTCACATGAAATGGGACACAGAGGACATGAAAATATGAGTATTTGACAAAAATTTAACTTGCTCCCTTGCCCTTGATGTCTTGTAACATACTTCTACTTTTTGGTCTTGAGAAATTTGTGTAAAAACATAGAGTATTTTAAGACTGACATATATCTGCTGAGTATATACCCTCTTTACATTGTAGAGAATACTAGATACTACTATAGTAAGAAGGAAATGAAAAGGGTATTTGAACACTTTAAATTATTTGTCACTTAAAAGGAAGAGTTCTACATTTCCTTTGTTTTTTTCTGCATGTACTTACACTGGTTTTTGGTCCATATTCTTAGTGGGGTAGAGTCTACTATGTGAGGAGGAGGAAAAGTTGGTTGTGGAGGTGAGGTAGCAGAGGGAGACAATTTTTGTATATATCAAGGGCTACCGAAGAGTTTTCAATTTAGGTCTGAATTTTTTTGTTAAAACCCATTTAATCACATCATTAAATATGTAAAATTTGGGTATTCCTGCAATGGTTGTTTAATGGCGTTTTCCCCTTGTGGTTTTTGCAGCTTGTATTGAACACCGTGGGACTCCACAGTTTCCAGCTTGGACCTGCATAATGGAAGCACAGGAGGGAGAAATTTTTGTAAGAACATAGAATATTTTAAGACTGACATATATTTTCTGAGTATATACCCTCTTTACATTGTATAGAATACTAAATACTACTGCATTAAGCAGGAAATTCAAAGGGTGTTTGAACACTTTAAATTATTTGTCACTTAAAAGGAAGAGTGTTGGAAATATTGTCATTAATGGCAATAAGGCAATAAGGCATATGGCAATAAGGCAATGAGGTAATGAGGCAAAGTAACAAACATGAAATAAAGAGAGAGAGCATAAGACAAATAGCTACAGAGGTAGAGAAAGCGAATATAATAAGAGGCAGAATCGTTATGAGAAGCAGAGGCAGAGGCAGAGTGATAGAAACAGCAGAGGCAGAGGCAGAGCGACAGAAGCAGCAGAGGCAGAGCAGTTGTAAAATTCCAAGCCGGGCGTTATTTATATATATATAAATAAAGTCTGAGAATCATATCCTGTGTGTGTATGAACTATGTAACGAAGAATCATATCCTGTGTATGTATGAACTATGTAACAGAGTGATAATACAATGGAGATTCGAACGAAGCCTTGTGTAAATAAGACGGAACCAGCGCATGTTTGATGTTGCCCGGAGTTAGTGTTAATGCGAAGAAATTAGCGTTAAAACGGTGTATTTAACTATACGATGGAACCTTGCGTGGAATGAAGCAGAACCGTGACCCAAATGAACAGTGACGGCGGTTTGGCGCTGGATGGTAGAATTCATCGCACCGCCTATCGACCATAAGTGGTATTGCCTGGAGGAGGAGCGATTCCATACAGGAATCGACACGTGGCCTGTGGACCCATTCTAAAACCGCTTGTTAAACTGTGCCTTCGTGCGTTAACGTTCTGTGTTGGAAGCCGCGCGAAATGGACAGGAGCCGTTGATTTGGAAACGGGTCATCGGACGGCGATCGTGCATTGAACATGCCCGGAGTTTAACAAAGGTGTGCGGAGGTTAGCGAAGGTACGATTCGACCGTGTTGACCCCACATTGGCAATGTGTTGTGGGTGTGTGGGCCCAAATCATATATATATTAAGGTTTATGAATTAATAAGGACAAAGGTGTGACCATATATTGATATATATTAAGGTTGCGAGTTAATAAAAGAACGCCGAGTACTGTTGGACTCTGGTATAACGTTTCCGGCAATTAAAGAACGCTGAATATATGCGTTGACATAGAGCATCTATATATATATATATATGGGGGCGCATATGTATACTGAATAGACAGTCAAGTTATAACTATAGAAGAATGTTGAATTAATTAAACCAAAGGTTCTGCAATAGAAAACTATTCAAAGGTGATTCAAATCTGAAGATGTTGGAATATGTGGGTCCAGATATATATATATAGTCCCGTGTGGGATACTGTAATAATTGAAA
>CM076574.1:684983174-685065399 GCA_034641835.2 Pinus albicaulis | reverse complement strand
AATTGGGAATTCTACAATCACATCATCCAGTTGTCTCCAATATCTGTAGGATTGCCAAGTTGGGTTCGTGTAATCCCTCGCAAAGTGATCTACTTCCCCGCAATTATAGAAGATTATTTTTCCTCTACCCCTTCCTGTGCTTGCCCTTCGGCGCCCCCCCCCCCCCTCCCCTGTCTAGGAAGCCTCCTATGCCTGCCAGGGATCTAGGTGATGATGGGTCTGACTATACCCTATATAGGTTTCCCTAGTCAATCATCAGATCATACGTTTGGAAATTTTTTTCGTCATGCCCTACAGACCTACAAAATGTACACCATTGTTGCTTTACTTCTGGGATATATGCAGCAAGGTGGGGCCAGTGGCTGGTACCATGAAACCCAGGAACTCATCGCACCATAGCATTGACCCACTTGGTCCTGCAGCTTCCATAAGGCGTAGCGGGCTGGGTCTCATGGCTTGCATATAGTCTGCAGGTAGCAGATAGTTATCTTTGGTGTGGCCATTCACCCTACATCGTATCCACCATCTTTCGGCGTTGGCCTCCATCCCTCACTCTTTTTGCAGATTCTGGATCTCCATGTGCATCGGATCTAGCTTAACTTGTATCTATTGTAATCCTAGCTGATTATCATCTCTTTGCACAACTTCCAGTTTCATGGAAACTTCCAAGGCCCTCTCTCGAGTTTCAATGGCTGGATGACCCATCGGTATGCGTAGGTGTGGCAACAACATAGAAATGAACCATTCCGTGTGTTTCTCGTTGTCATACTAGAATCCCCCTTCTCTGATTAATTTCTTCAATTGTTGGTCTTCCTCCCATATGGACTCAGACGGTCCTTTCTTGATATCTTTTAGATCGTTCACTATCTAAGAGTAGGACTTAGGTTTCTTGAACTACTGCTTTAATGCATTCTTAATTTCCTCAATAGTTGCATTCGCATGTTGGTTAATGTATCCCATGTACCAGTCCATGGCTCTCCCATCAAAATCAAGGGATAAATGTGCCTGTTTCACCACATCGCTTGTTACGTTCTGCGCAGTCCATACCGATCCTGTGACAAACCAGAACCAATCCATGTACTAATCACCCACGCCTTTGAAGGTAGGTAGCTTCATGTGTGCAACCATATCGTCTTCTGGTGGGGGTGGAGGTGTGTTACATGGACGAATTCCTCCTGCAGACAAGAGTGCTCTCGCTAGTATCATAAGGATATGTAGAAACAAGTAGACAAATGTAGACCATTTTCTCTATACTATTTTTCTTAAGAATTACTCATTAACTACGGATAGAGATTCCTGCCTGAAGTCCAACGCTTGCTCGGTCTTCAATCCAATCACTCCAGAAGTTATCGATCCAACATATAAGATCTGCAATCAAGACAAGCAAACTAGATCAAAAGCATCTAGAAAATATGGTAATTCAAAAGCAATAATCTATCTTAGTGATTAAGGAGTCTAAGAATTAAATCATTCAAAAGATAGATGAACAACTCAATGAGAAAATAGAATCCATTTTTTTTAAATTTGAATAAAAGAAGAAACCTTACAACCTTGATGCCTTGATGTTTGTATAGGTTCTTCTGGGGTCCCGAACAACTGTTTCTCTCATTTTGACAAGACTCTGACTCTCTTTATCAGCATAAGGCTATGGCTATGAGGTTTTAATCTCTCTCATGTTAATAATGCTAAATATGGAGAGCATATTCACTCAGCAATTCCTCTCAAAACTATTAAGTTCTAAGTACTCTCTCCAAAGCAAGAATCAAGCACTCTGAATTAAAAACCAAGTACTTAGTACACTTGAGATTGAAACATGGTCTCAATTTATAGCTGAAGAGAGGTAGTTTCAGCTCCAAAAACCAAGCGATAGCTCCATTTATGAAGGGATTAAGGTTCATGAATGGAAGGTGTTATCACTCAAGTAATTTCTTAAGTAGTGGGATTTTGAGTTTTTAGTCAAAGAATAGTAGAGATAACCACAAACCTACTTCAAATTCTAGGATCTAGCCTTCCTAGAATTTAGAGAGGGCTCTCTCTTTAAGATTTATCTTTGTTTGATTTATAAATGTTAGGCTAGTTATGAAAGTACAATTTGGCTTTGGTTTAAAAGGTTTGGTGGGGAAAAATCACTTCGAGGTAAAAATCTACTTGTCCTTTGGACTATGGACTTTAAATCAAGCTAGCAGCACTAGAAGTTAAGACTAAAAACCTAGAAATATATTCAGGGAAAGATATATAACCCTCAGAGATTTGGGAAATTTGTTTTTCTGAGGTGGTATGATCGGGATAAAGGGAACTTAAGGATCCTTTGATTTGGAAAATGGAAGTAGGAGGTAGAGGTCAAAAGGGAGTGAGATCAATTAAGAATTCTCAGCACCGGAGGTCATAAGAAAACATTAAAATGGAAACTCGTTAAAGATAGGGAGCACTTGACTAATCATGTAGTAATACTCCTAATTACACATTTAGATAGAATAAACATATAATGAATTGCATGAAACTCAAAAAATGAAACAATGACAAGAGGGAGTACTTCACTCATCAGCATATCATAGGGATCCTGAATTATGATGCCAATTAGCTTGTCCAATCTGCTACTTTGATATCAAACACACAATAGCCTCCAATGTTCAACAAAAATTTCTATAGGAAAGTCCACAAATTTTATTCCACACTAAGTACTTCTAATGCAAAAGTATTTATACAAAATGTAGTTACAAATATCCTAGGACGAATCTAGGAATATCTTTAGGAAAAAGAAAAAAATATTTACATAATAAGAGGGACAACTGCTTAACAGATCAGTAAGCTATCCTCTTATCCAAAATAAATAGGATTGTTTTATCTAACAAGGATATTTTGATTGATTAGTTGTCCTGCTTGCTGGCTGCTAGAAAATATCAGGGTTTTGACTTGCCTTCACTAACACTCTTTCATCTGAAACTCTTTACCTGATACTATTTAACTGATACTCTTTAACGCTACTATAGTTTCACTGTTTAACTACTGTAAAAATATGTCTTTTTGTAGTAAAGTCAGCAATCTGTCTTCTTGTTCCACTATTTTTTTTACTTCTCTCTTGAGTGTCTTTCTAAGGTAATCTTTCCTCACTATTTTACCTCTCATTGTTACACTAAGGAGGGAATAAGGTAATATTTCTTGTCTAGACCCTTCAGGGAATTTAGCAGTGGAACAAGGAGGGTTTAAATTAGGAATGTCAACATGGGAAGGCCTAAAGTTTTGAAATATCATGAATTTCTTACGAATGTCTAGACCTAAGTACAACTGGGTCAAAGCTTCTATAGTCAAGGGGGACTTATTGAGGATCAAATTGTAATTGAATCATTTGATTTATTGATTATGTTGTGATGGTAAAAAGGATTTCTCTATGAGCATTGACTATCGCCCTTTGATTTGGATCATAATATTTTTGACATAATCTGACAAGCTCTTGGCCACGGTGGGTCAATGGAACTATATATTTTGGCAAAGGAGTCTCCCAAATAGGCATTTCATCCTTGTTCAAGTATTCATAATAACACCAATTATGTATTTCCAAGAGGTTGAATTCTACAATAGGATCAACAATTTTGTAGTTAATATAAGTCAATGGGAGGCTTTCAATAAAAAGTACAGGGGGTTGAAGGAGATTCACTGAAATAGTAGATTTAGCAGTGAGGACTCGATTAGATTTAACAGCTTTAGAACGTTTAGGTTTGGGAAGTTTGGATTCCCCAGGCTTAGTTAGTTTAGATCTTCCAGGTTTATCTGTGCTCTGCTTTTTAGTCATTCTGGGATACTTTTGGAAGATTAAATTGTTTGCAGAAGTTATTTTTCTTTTTCAGAGGATGAACTAGGAAATATTTAAGCAAAAGATAGTCTCTATTGGTATTTTTTGTTTAGATAGGCTTCTTAGAGAATGTAAACTGGGATAAGAAAGGAAAAGAGGGTTTCCTGAATGGATTTTGATTAAAAAGGGACTTTTAAGGTATAATTAGGCTTCAAACCCTTATCTATCTTTAAAATTGATCTTTTGAGGGTTTTTTTTTTTTGGAAACTGAGGAAATTGGCTTCAAGGAGTGGTTTCTCAAACACAGAACTTTTTGGGAAAAATTGGTTAGGGTTTCACCTCTTTTGGGCGTTTTTGGGCAATTTCCTCTAGTGAATTCTTCTAATTGAAAGCTTAGTTCTATTATAGAATGTTTCCAATGAAATTTGCAGGGTTTAATTTGGTCGAAAAAATACCTTAAACGTAGGTATTAAGTGATTGAAAGGGTTATCTGATTCTTTTGGTTGTTCATGTGGTATGAACCAGCTTACTGGTGCAGCGAAATGGCTTCACTGGTCTTGAAATATGGAATCAATGGTCAAATTTGGTTTTTTCTGGGTATAAGTCAAAAATTTTGGGACAAATGGTTCTTACACAGTTGAGAAGAGCTTTTTCACAGTTGAAATGCGGAAATAAACAACAAAAACGGTGTATCAAAGGTTTTAAACTTTGATATTAATCACCATAAATGTATTGAATGCAGGTCTCATCAAATGGCGGTAGTGGTTCTAAGTTTAAAGTGAGAAAACCAGCTGTGGTTTTCGCGTTCATTTCTAGAAGTAAGTAGTTTTTGTTAAAATGAACGCAAACCTATAAGAATATGCCATGTCATAGGAGGCGGAATGGGTAAAACAACCCATTTCACGTCCATTTGTTCTTTGGGTAGACGATCACTTTGTGAGCACGACATTGATCTTGCGCCATCAGATCTCAAAATCGGGAGTGAAGGGTCATGATCTTCTGGAGAGATGTGGCTAATTGGGATGGTGGGATCGGGGAAATGCTATGCGTTGGGCAGTTTAAAAAGAGTTTAAACCTTTGTTTTTCAATGGATAAATGCTTAAAGTATGTGTAAGCAGGGCTTATGTGATTAATCCTAGGTTATCCTATGTAAAGCTTGGGGCTTTACATTGCAAGGATAGAATGAAAGGAAAAGACTTAAAAATGTGATGAATGGGGGAGTATGTTTAGTTTTAAACATACAGATGGGCACGTGATTGATTTTATTATATAGTTTTGAACCATTAAGGGTATAATAACCATATGGGGCAGGGTATTTCATTAAGGTTAGTTTTAGACCAAATGGCACATTTTTTTGGGTTTTTAATTTAACATGTGGATAATATATTGGTCCAAAATCTTTATAATAGTGGGTTGTGGCGGGTATTTGAAATAAAGGGATTTATATAGATAGGATAAGGTATCTTTAGGGAATTAATAAAGTAATTTAGAAGTTAATATGACAAGGGGAAATGGAATACACAAAAATACACTAAATGACTAAGTAAAGTGAATAAAATAAAGCAATGCTTGTCATTTCATTATTTCACTATTATACTTAGGATAGAGTGTTTTTTGAAGGTTTTTGTATGCTTTATGAATGAAGGAAGTCAATTAAATGGGATTTTAGGTTTCATTAAGTAAGAAAGAGTCCTTACTTAGGAAATGAGTTAAAAAGTGTGAATGAGGGATAAATACTGGTAAAAGTGGATTTTATCATAAGAACTGAACATTTTCCACTATCCAGTCATCGAGCCTTGGGTCTAGTCCCAAAAAACGTCAGAGAAATGCTTTGAGCCTTTTTGAATCGTAGTATAGAATAATAATACTTACAGGGAAAGGGAAATTAGTGATTTTAGCCTAGTGATGAATATTACATGTTTTTTTCCACTTATTTCTACCTACCCAACATTATTCTAACATTTTTTCTTCTTTTTAGCAGGTGCATTTAAGCTTTCCACTTTGAATCATTTATTCTTTTAAAGCTTAAAAACTATCTAATTCTACCTTATTTCATCCGAGGACCTAGGTTGAACTGTTGGGCTCCTCATTTATTCTCGACATATCTACTGATTAGTCACGATTAAACTGTCTGACCAATCTTTATTCAGTATCTAAAACATGGAAATTGAAAACATGACAAGTCAAGTTCAAACAATTTTATCTCATCATGGATTATGGCATTTATTGACACTTTGCCATAATCATTTGCAAAAAATAAAAATTAGTGGCATTTGGACTTGCACACTTTCATGTTTTATTTTCATCTTTTTTCTTTTGGGGTCTATATTTTTTTAAGTCCTTTGATCTTTGTTTTAGGAATTTTACGCTCTTTTTTATTTTTGATTTTGATTTTTATTTATTTTATTTATTTTTTTTTCAAAATATGGGAAAACAACTTACAGAAAGCAAGGTATGTAAATATTTTACAAGACTGTCAAAAGTCAATTCAAAATTATGAATCCTATATTTATAGGACCCTAACAGAGGCTTCACAAGGGGACGACATTTCCTGGTGAAATGTCAAGAACTCTAAGACTAGTAGCCTTTAATTTTGACCATGAAGATTCAGTAATTGTCTTTTTTTCTACAAAAACTCATATTTATGACATTTTACTCTTCAAAGTGTAGGGCCTTCTCTGCGGGCTTCAAATTTTGAAATAAAATATCCAATCCAATCTAAAAAACTTCAATGGATATTTTCAATGACGTAAAAGTAACTAGGACTAACTATTGGTTAATTCAGAGGAATAGTGGTGTCTGAGCATTCTACCATTAACTGGTCCTTCTTGAATATCTGTTCCATCCAAATATTTGATAAAGAAAGCATTGTTACCCCTGTATCCATAAATTACATAAGTTCCCTTCCATATAAAATCAAACTTCCCATGCTTACCTTTGTCCTCTCTCATAGAATCCCACTTTAAAACTTGATCTCCAATGTAAAAGTCATCTTATTTACTTCTTTTATCAAAAAAATTCTTGATTTTATCTTGAATTACTTGCGATTTTTCATAGTCTTCTTCCCTTGTTTGTTGTAGATGGATAGTTTGATTTATCCTCCTTTGTATATCATTGATTTCCACTTGTGATTCTTGAGTGATATTCATTACTCAAAAACCTAAGGATGATGGAAAAACAACACCCATCCCATACACAATTTGGTAAGGGGAAGTGCCAACTGAATTTTTGGTAGTAAGTCTATCTGCCCATAAGGCATAGACTAACTTCTTATTCCAATTCTTTTTTGTTATCTTCAAGTAATTTTTTAATGATATTTACAAGACTTTTATTCGAGGATTCAGCTATGCCATTACCCTGGGGGTAATATGTAGTAGAATGACCTAGGGTAATATGATACTTGTGACACAAGGCAATCATTTTCTTATATTTAAATGCTACTGAATTACCTGTAATAATTTTTTTACGACAACGAAATCTTGATAAAAGATTGTTTTCTATGAAAGATAATAATTGTGTCAGTGGCTTGTCTGGTAGGAATTGCTTCAATCCACTTAGTGAAGTAATCTGCGGCGATCAAAATCCACTTACGTTGGCCAGAGGATGGAGGGTGAATTTCTCCAATGAAGTCTAAACCCCATTGTTTAAATGGCATTTCAGTTGAAATAGGATTTAAGGGTAAACGTACCAATTTTTTTCCTTCAAAAATTTGACATTTATGACATTAGGTAACAAATTTCTTAACATCAAAAAATAAATTAGGCCAGTAAAAACCATCTCTAAGGATCTTATCTGTAATAATTTTCTATTATAAATGCCCTCCACAGTCGCCTGCATGAAATTCTTCAAGTATTTTGTCAGCTTATGCTTTCAGTAAACAATTTAATAATATCCCACTTTGTTCTTTCTGAAAAAGCACATTATCTAAAATACAAAATCTCATTGCCCTAAGTTTAAGAAATATAGCTTTTTTCCTTGATAATCAAGAAGGAGCTTGTAATTTTTTAAGTACAAAGATAATATCTAAGTACTAAGGTGAGTCTAGAAAGGCTTCACTGATCGTTGGAGTCGCCATATTTTCCTAGTCATCAATTTGAGCAATAAAATTTATATCTAATGAAATGCAGTTAGATTCAACCTTTAATCTGGCTAATCCTTGTCCTTTAATGAGTTTTTTTGGTTTGATTTCTATGTCATATTCTAGGATAGGGGCAATCCACTTACCTCTTCTTCCATCAGGGCCATCCTGAGTAACAATGTCTTTAACTATAGAATTAGGGACATAGGCAATTATGTGGGAGTAAAGAATGTAAACTCTGAAGTCTTTAATGGCCTTAACCAAAGATAAGGCTTGTTTCTCCATTACATTTTATTTCAGAGGTGCATATATAAGAGTCTTACTGAAAAAAATCTATAGGCTATTCAAAATATTGATCATTCTTCTATAGTAAAACTGTAGCAATGGTATGTTCCGATGCAAAAGAAAAAAATATAAAGTCTTTCTTAAAATCTGGACTGATTAAGACTGTTGTTTTTGTTAAAGCCTGTTTTATGGATTCAAGTGATTGTTTGGCTTCAACATTCCATTTTAGAATTGAGTCTTTTTTGAGCATATTTTTCAATTCTCTAATGATTTCAGCTAAGTTTGAAATAAATCTTCTCAAAAAGTTAATTTTACCTAAGAAATCTTGTAATTCTTTGACATTTTTCGGTGGATGAATGTTTAGAATTTCTTCTATCCTAGCAATATCTATCCTAATACCTTCCTTGGAAATTATGTGTCGTAGTAAATTTCCTTCTTCTAATCTGAAAATACTTTTCTTGGGGTTTATGCCAAATTTTCTACATTTAATAAAGACTTGTCTCAAATGATCCAAGTGTTCATTATCTCAATTAGAAAATACAGAATATCATCTAAATAAATAACGAAAAATTCACGCATTTTCTTTGCAAAGGCTATGTCCATAGCCCTTTGGAACGTTGCTCCTGCATTCATCAAACCAAAAGGCATTTTCACATACATGAAAATGCCCCAAGGAGTGGTAAAAGTTGTTTTAGCCTAATCTTCCTTTTGGAAAAGAGTCTGGTTGTATCCTGAAAAACCATCTAACAAAGAAATCCTTGAGGAACCAATTACCCTTTGTAATATTTGATCCATCTTGGGTAAAGGGTAATTTTCCTTTAAAGATACTTTATTGAGATTCCTAAAATCAACACATAATCTAATTTCACCAGTTTTCTTCTTGTTAGTACTAAGTCTGTGTCAAACCAGGAGGTAACTCCTCAAAACTAGAATGTGTATTAGCTGAAGAATGTACATGCTTATATAGATGGGAGGTGAGGCTATTGGGATTCAGCTCCCAATGACTCTTGGCCTTCCTTATTTCCTAATAATAAATAATATACAAAAAATACATATGCACACCCATCCATAGGATTAGGTGTCAACATTCCCCCCCCCCTTTAATCCGAAAGGGATGTTGGTGAGTCCAAGCATCGATCTGAACTTTTCAAACTTTTTCTCTTCCAAGTGCTTTGGTGAAGATGTCGGGCGGTTGCTCATTTGTGGAACAATGATGTAGATGGATGGTTTTGGCACTGAACATGATGTCGAATGAGATGGTACTTTGTATTGATGTGCTTGGTTCGATCATGGAACTTTGGGTTCTTGGCCAACTTTATTGCGAAGTGTTGTCGATCATGAGTGGAGTGGAATACATTTGTTTCATCTGCAAATCTTCCGGGATTTTCCCGGAGCCACACAATTTCCTTTGTTGCTTCGAAATTTCTTTGCCACATATTCTGCCTCGGTCGTGGAATCTGCTGGAGCCCGACTTTGTTGCGTGATCTCCATGAGACAGACTCCCGATCCAAGACTCATGGTGTAACTTGTAGTAGACACCCCTGTTTCTTTGTCGCCATCAAAGTCTGAATCGAGTATCCGGTCAAGATGAAGTCGCCTACTGTGTATATTTGAGTCCAAAGTCTTGAGTCCCCTTCAAGTACCTTAGCACTCTTTTTGCGGCGAGACGAATGTCCTTCACAAGGTTTTTGCATGAACCTTGAGAGGATTCCAACAGACAAATGAGATGTCGAGGTCTGGTGGTGGTCGGATAGATAAGACTTCCTACAAAAGTTTGTCTATACTTAGTTGCATCCTCAAATTCCTTCCCTTCAATAGATGTGAGCTTCAAGTTTTGTTCCATTGGAGTGCTTAAGGGTTTACGATCATCCATGCCAAACTTGTTCAAGAGATCTCCAATGTACTTCTTTTGAGAAAGAAATATGAATTTAGGATGTTGAATTACTTCAATACCCAAATAGTAATGAACATGACCCAAATCAGTCATTTCAAAACCTTTCTTCAACTCTTTCTTCATGGATGCAATATAGCTCTCATTGTTTCCTGTTATCAAAAGATCATCTACATATACCACAAGATATACTATTGTTTTTCCAACTTTCTTAACAAACAAAGTTGCATCATCAAGATCAAAGTGTTTGAAATCAAGTTTCGGAAGATGCTCGGTCAATTTCTCATACCGGGCTCGTGGTGCTTGCTTGAGGCCATACAAGGATTTCACAAGTTTGCAAACTTTGTGTTCTTGACCCTTTATCACAAATCCTTCAGTGGGACATATAAAATTTCTCCTTCGGATCTCCATTCAAGAAGGCTGTTTTTACATCCATACGATGGA
Source organism: Pinus albicaulis (assembly GCA_034641835.2). NCBI lineage: Eukaryota > Viridiplantae > Streptophyta > Pinopsida > Pinales > Pinaceae > Pinus > Pinus albicaulis. The sequence continues at coordinate 685,054,911 of CM076574.1, read as the reverse complement.
CTTTCCATCCACTACGAGGCTGCTAAGGCAAAGAGAGTCCGGATGGTGGTCCATTTCTTTGTGGGAGCAAACGTTTCTTCATAATCGATTCCTTCTTTACGTGCGAATCCTTTTGCCACAAGCTTTGGCTTTGTGCTTGTCAAGTGAGCCGTTTGCTTTGTACTTGTTCTTGTAGACCCACTTACGGCCAATTGGTTTCGTTCCCAAAGGTGGATCAACCAGCTTCCAAGTGCCATTCTTTATCAAGGCATCATACTCCTTACGCATCGCTTCTTTCCATTCATCATGAGAAGCGGCTTCTTTGAAGGAAGTTGGTTCATGATACGTAGACAAACTCATTTCACGGTTATAAGCAATATCCATATCAACGGGGGGAATCGGAATTATCTACATCACCTTCGATTTCTTGAGTGGAACTTCTTGTTCTGTTTTTCCGACCTCATCGGGATGAACATCCTCCGGTGTCTTTGTCGGCCATTTGGGGGGGGACCTTTCGAGATGTCCCTGGCTGGTCACTTGAGCGAGTTGGGATTGATTCAAGATTCAATCTCCCAATTCCATCAATCACATCATCCAATGTGTCATCCATGGTGGTTTCTTCATGTGGGGGGAGAGAGTGCTTCGAGGATATGATTCCACGGTTTGATTCAATATCGAAATCCCCCCCCCCTTCAAGGTGTGGAATCACATTATCAAACTCTTGGAAAGACTTTGCATGTGTGAATGCTGTCCGGGCGATCAAGTTGCCGCTCAACAACCTTGTCACTCTTGGAAGATTCAAGAAATATGACATCTCTTGCTATCACAAACTTCTTATTTGCTTCATCATAGAGACGATATCCTTTGGAGGTATTGGAGTACCCCAAGAAGATACATTTTTACTGCTTCTAGCACCAAGTTTGTTCCTTTGACCCTTGGGTATCAAGGCATAACAGGTGGACCCAAAGACCACGAAATGCTTTATCGAAGGAATGTGGCCATGCCACATTTCAAAAGGAGTTTTGTTTCTAATTGAACTTGAAGGACACCTATTCTTTATGTAAACGACACATAGAGCGCATCGACCCAAAACATCAATTTTACATTCTTGAAAAAATAACATGGAGCGGACCATATTTAAAATGGTTATGTTCATTCTTTCGAGCGACACCGTTCTGTTGTGGATTATATGGCACGGTGGTTTGATGTTTGATTCCATGTTGACGAAGATAATTTTCAAATTCGTTTGAAGTGTATTCTTTTCCATTATCGGTACGTAGAGAGCCAATATGTGTTTGTGCATCATTTTCAATCCATGCATGAAAATTCTTGAAAGTTTGAAAAGCATCGGACTTATTCTTCGGTAAGTAAATCCAACACATTACGGTGTAGTCATCAATAAATGTCATCATGTATTTGTTTCCATTTGCGGAAGCAATAGGCATAGGGCCACATAAATACGAATGAACAAGTTCAAGTTTCCTATGTGCTCTTGAGTGTGAATCATGAAATGAGTCTGTTTGCTATGCTTTCCTAGAATACAAGCATCACATTCCTTAGGTTTTCTAGGAATTGTAGGCGGTCCATCAACACCATTTTTCTTCAACAAACGAAGGTTGTCATAATTTAAGTGTCCAAATCTAGCATGCCATAAAAGACTTGATGGAAATGTACCTTCATCATGATGTGAACTGAATGCAAAGTTTTGAGCATGAGCGAGATGAACCTTTCGGCTTCAAGAGTCTCCCTTCTTCTATTCCCTCCATGACAAGTGAGTGATCCGATGTCGATCGACCTCTGCCTTGCCATCAAACAAGTGAGCTGAGTGTCCTTGCTTTGCCGGATTTCAACCGAGGGGACAGCAAGTTTCTCTTCAACTCCGGGAGGTATAGAACCTCATGTAGGATATGATCGGGGAAGACCGAGGCAGTTTAAGCTTTCGGTTTGTGCCTAAAGCCACGATGGCTTGAGTTTGGATTTATCTGCGAAAATATCTTGCTCCATCAACTTTGTCGGTGAAATCTTCAAAAAAAATCTTTTCTAAATGTCATGTGACATGTTGCTCCTGAATCTAGCAACCAATCATCTCTCCATGAAGTAAATGAAACATCAAATAGGTTTTCGGTTACTCCATTGTTACAATGTGCTAGAACGAATGAGTTGATTCATTTGGTTTACCTTTGTCTTTGTCATCAATTTTACCTCTTGTCTTGATTTGTTTCTTTGCTTGAGCTTTAGATTGTACGCCCCCCCCCCTTTTCTCTCGAAGTTTCTTCTTCGTCTTACGCCTTCTCTTTACGTGGATGGACACGAAGCATGTCTCTTTTCTCTGCGTGCCAAGTAGGCGGCCTCTTTAGAAGATGAAGGGATTTGTCATCTTCTTTTGAAGGAGGAGAGAAAAACCAAAACTTTCTTGGAAAAGAAAATTTGAAGAGAAAAAAAATTTTTGCTATACAAACTTTCAATTCTTGAAATTTGCTCAATTAGAGGGGACAAAAAACCTTGCTCGAAAAATATTCTGAGTTTTAAAAAAAACTCTTTGCTGGAAACTAATTCTGCTCAAAAACTCTGAAGACTGAATGGACAAAAAAAATACTCTTTGCTATAAACTGATTCTGCATAAAAAAAATGTATTTTTTTTGTTTGGGGAAAAAATGTATATGAAAAAAATGGAATTATGGAATGGCGGTATTGAAAAGGGCGTAATGAGAATAATATGGGGGACAAAATGAATATAGAATGTAATATGGAGCGTAGTATTACAAACAGTGACAACGCATTGTATATGGTGGGGCGTACATATGATGGAGGGGCGGTGTATTACAACGCATACCACATATATAAACAAATATAACGCAATTGGAGGGCGTTGTTATATTATGGAGGGGCGGTGTATGTCAAGCGTTATATTATGTAATGAAACGATATACAATGCATAAACCATGTAATGAAAAAGAGACAGCGTTTGGATGTGAATAATGTAATCTGGACAGCGTTAATATAAATAGACAGCGTTGGTATTATATGGGAGGGGCGGTTTTATGGGGCGGCGTGCACAGACATAGAACAATGGTATATTGACTGCGCGTGATATACGGGCGGTATTAACTATTTGAAAGGGCGGTGTTAATATATCACATTAGAACTGGGCAGTGTAGAAAATATACAATGGACAGAGTTGAAAAATGATGATGGGCGTATTGTATGCAGAGACGGTGATATATGTATATTGGAACTGGTATTGTATGATAGACAGCAAATGTATGACAGCATATTATGAAACGTGGTATAATACCTGGAGGGAGGTGATGTATTTTGAAACTATGGAACGTATTACATAAATCGGATAACAGCGTGTTAACACCAGAGGGCCGAAGGAAGGAGTATTAGAAATGGAATGATTGCAGAGAGCGTTTTAAAAAAGGCTGTATATAGAAATACGCGCAGAAAGTACAGTCAAATTGAGCGCTATTGACATATATGTCAAACCAGACAGCGAGGGCGTAGTGTATGATTTGGTAGCATGGAGCGTTGATATCATAAGATAGCGCTGTAATAAATGGAACAGAGAGCGAAGTGAGGGGGAGGAAATGGGAGTCGAGGGTGTATGCGTGAGGGAATGGAGTGAAGGAAGTGGGTCGATGGTAAACGCAGGTGGAGGGGCGTGCGGCTAGAGGGAGAATGGAACAGGGATGAATGGAGAGGGCGCAGGGATGAATGGAACAGTGAGGGCGCAGGGAGAATGGAGGAGGGAGGTGAATGAATGGAGAGGAGGAGGCCCAAAATGGCGTTACAAAAAATTTGAACTTGAATCTGCAGGAAGACAGAGTTGCAGGACTGCTGGAATGGCAGAATGGCAGAGCTGCAATTTGCAGATTGTCAGACACTGCAGTCTTCAGGAGCTGTAGGAGCTGGAGCTGCAAATGTCAGTGATAAATAGGAAAAAAAAATGCAGAATAACAGTCTAGCAATTAATGAGCAGCAAAAACTATTAAAAAATATGACTGAGCAAAGGATAGGGAGTTACACCACAGGGCAGAAATGCCAAATGTGGGGCTGGCTCTGATACCATGTCAAACCAGGAGGTAACTCCTCAAAACTAGAATGTGTATTAGCTGAAGAATCTACATGCTTATATAGATGGGAGGTGAGGCTATTGGGATTCAGCTCCCAATGACTCTTGGCCTTCCTTATTTCCTAATAATAAATAATATACAAAAATACATATGCACACCCATCCATAGGATTAGGTGTCAACAGTCTGAAACCCAATCAGAATATCTGATTGGTGCAATGAGCTGAGCATCATACATACATTTTACTTCCTTTTCTATCAAAGGTAATAGAACACGATTAATTCTCCTTAATTTTTTTTTGAATGGTTTAGGATCATCTTTTATAGGAACCTTGTGTTGGATTATGTTTGTGTCATAAGCTTTGAGATCTTCGTAACTCCAAGAAAACACATCCTGGTATTCTTTTAAAAGATCAATGTATTTTTCCTTTTCTTTTGGAGGTAAAGATTTAGATAGTTTAATCATTTCTGGTTTTAATTCTATCCTAATATTACATTCCTCAATGTCAGACCTAACTGATTCCATTTTTGGAATTTTAGGAACATCATTCGAATCAAAAAGGTCTTCCAAAGGGGTTAAACCTTTAGGAAAAAAATTATCTTTTAGATCTAACATGTCAATTTCTTCTTCAATGATTTCCTCAATATCTATATTCTCCAAGTTATCTATATCAAATTGAGTAAATACAATTGCTTATTTAAATTTATGTACATCTGTGTTATCTATTTCACAATAAAAATTCAAATCTATATTAGAGTCTGTATCTATTTTACAATTTTGAAATTCTTCCTCATTATTTAAGAAATGGTAAATATGTTCATCGTGAGAGAAAATCTGCCAGTACTTGAGGTTTTATAGGATAATTGTTCTATGTTTAACCTCAGCAGTGTACCTATGAGTTGGTTGGAATGGTAAGTTACTAGTACTAGCAAAAGTTGCCAGACAATGTGCTTGAATATTCTGTTTATTGGGTGTAGCAGCAAACTTACATTCCAATAAGTCATCTTCTAAATCTATTACCGTATCTCTGTATTTGGCTAGTCTAGGATTATAAACATAATAATATCCATTTATTTTATTTATGATTAATTATGAACCTCCCATGATTAGTATTCTTTTTCCTCCTAAGTTTCTGATGATCTGGAGGCCTAGAATGAGTGCCTCATACTCTACCATGTTATTGGTACTTTTGAAGTTGAGTTTGAAGGCATGTCCTTAGAAATGATTAGTTTCCATATTTGCAATCCATACTCCTGCTCCTGCTCCTGATTTGTTCACAAAGCCATCAAAGTATAAGTGCCAAATGGACTCATGAATATTTTGTCATTGTTTGGTTTTCTCTTTTTATCAATCTGTTCAGTTTGGATTTCATTATTATCAGAGTTACATAAAATAAAAGAGTCAAGGTTAGTTGGTGTAGAATAAATGGGGTAATATATGGATCTCTCAGCACTACTGACCATGAATTTCATTAATGTTTCCCTATATAGCTTTTTGGATTGACCAAATACTGATATAGTAGCATAGCTCATGTCCAATTGTAGAGATCCCTGTAACTTTTCTCCCCATGAAAGAGAAAGAAGCATACCATACTTTGGTGGGATGTCAGCTACTACAATGTCCATTACCATACTCTTAACAGGGTACTGAATTAAATTCACACATAAGTCTTCAATTAATCCTAAGCACATAACTTTGCTAGAATCAAATGAAAAAAAATCTTTGTAAGGCCTAGTTATTTCTAGATTAAGAGTTTCCATGATAGCTTTGGGCATTAAGTTATGGGAAGCTCCTTAATCTAACATAGCATTGTGTAAAATGTGATCATGAATGGTAACACTGATATAGAAAGGAGGAACTAATCCATTTGAATACTTTCCATTCACATCAGGGCCAAAAATCAACTCTGGTTGATCATCATTCAAATTAATGGGATCTTCACCATAATGCATATTCAAAGTTTCAGTTATGGTTGATTTGTATGTGTCATTTTTAACCACTTCTGTTAAAAGAATATGTATTTTTAACTTAGAAATTTTAGACTGAATATTGAATGAGGGTTGATATTTACTAATTTGAATTAATTCATCTTTAGTAATTGTAAAATGAGTTGGTTTTTTTTATTTTCAACAGTTGTATTTCTATCTTCAATTGTCTTGACATTCACTTTCTGAGTTTCTTGAGTTTTGCTGATTTTAGCTTTCTTTTCAGGGTCTGTTTGTGTGGCAACAGAAGTTTTATCAGACTTACAATCATCAGCAGGTGTTCTGGGATTATTTGTTCTAGGATTTGCTGATTTAGAATCAGCAAAAATCTTTTTAGGATCAGAATTTGTTGTTTTTACTGAATTAGAAGCTTTATTAGTATTAGCTTTTTGAGCATATTTGGAATATTGAGCTACTTCATCAGTAATATCAACAATTTTGGGACTTGTTGATTTTTTAGGACTGGAAGAATTGGAATTTTTCTTATTTTCCCTTCGGAGAATTTGCAAAACTTTTGTTTTTGGGGCTTCTACATTTTTCTTATTTTGATTTTGGGAATTGTTTTTAGTAGAAGACTCATTATTTTTCTTGTTTCTAAGGTTATACTCAGTGTGAATTTCATTTATAGCAAAGTCATAACCCTTTTTGTAGTCAAAGGATTCACTGGAGTTTAATTTGAGTTGTTGAAGCTCAAATAGTTTCAGGTCTTCTTGAGTGAGGAAAATGGTATTGTTTTCATCTATTCCATTAGATTATTAATTTCATCCTCATATTCATCATTATTCTAAGAACTTTCAAAATAGTTTTCCTGAAATGGGGGCCTAATGTTTTGGTCTGGAGCTACTTCTTTAGCTTTTCCAGAATTAGTTTTCTTTTTTAAATTGGGATTTCTAATCTAAGGTTGATGGCCTAATTTTTTGGTCTGGAGCTACTTCTTTAGCTTTTCCAAAATTAGTTTTTTTTTTTTAAATTGGGATTTATAATCTGAGGTTGATTATCCCATTGAGGTTTTCTATCTATATTATCTAATCTTTCTACCACCCTTTCTAAAGTTTTAGCAAATAAATCCATTTAAATATCCGAGTTTGAATTTTTTTCTTTAATTGTAACTCTTCTTTCATTTCTAAGTCTCTCTTTCCTAGCTAAAATGTTGATTTGTACACCGACAACATCTAATTGCATCTGTTCTAAGGTTTGGTAATCTTTTTCTCTTAATTGATAGGCCATACATGTATAAAATCCATTAGGGAATTGGAGCATAAAAGAGTAAGGTGTAGGTTTATGATTTGCAGGTATTGTATAGTAGACATTATTGTACCTAGTGCAATAGTCTTGGATAGACTCAGTAGGAGACCTTTTCAAGGTATCAAACTGAGACAAAATTTGAAGGGTGTTATCTTTCTTTTCCCGCTTATTTAAAAATATTCTATGAAATACAACTAAATCAACTACACTACTAGGAGCTAAATTTTTGAACCATTTTTTAACTTCTCCTATCAAACCTTGGGAAAATAACATCATCTGGACATTTGAATCATCAATTTAAAAAATTTCATAGAAATGTCTCATTTTAGTTACATGTTGTTGAGCAGTCTATTGTGAAATGCCATCAAACAGTGGTACATGTTTTTGGTAATCTTGAGGCATATCATGGAGGTTTTTGGGTAAGACAAGGGGAGCATACCTAGCAGCCATGGCTTGAATATTTGCTAAGCTGGGAGGTATAACAATAATGATAGTAGTAGTGCTGGATATGGAAACCGATGAATACAAAATTGTAGTTGAAGATCTGGGAAATGAAGTTGGTATGTAAATGGAATTGCTGGGAAACAAATATGTGGTACTTATAAAATCTGAATGCAAAGTAGTGGATGGAGTGGATTGAGTGGATGAAGGAAATAATATCCTAGGCTACAAGGCAATCTAGGAATGAAATGATCTGTAGATGAAGTTGCAGTAGTATCTATAAATGAAGTAACAACATATAAATATGAATCTGTTGTTGGTATTATTGTTGTATGCAATTGAGAAACTGGAGGTTTTATGCAAGACAAAAAATGAGCTAATACAATAGCTTCATTAATATCCTTAATCAATGAAACATTAATATTTTCAATTGTATTTTGATATTAAGATTTATTTTATTTTGTTCCTACTGAAATATTTTTCTGTTTTTCATTCAAAAATGAAATGAAAACAAGAGCTATAATAGTAATTTTTAAATCAGTTTCAGATTTAGTTTTAAACAATGAATATTCAATCTTCAGATGAAAATCAATATCATTTAAACTCACTAACTCTTTGGGTAAATAATTGGCTTTTCCTAATGGTACTTCAGTTTCTAGATTGACAATTTATTTTTTCCTTTTACTAATATGATCTGGGTTATCTACTATAACTGCATGTTTAGGATCTAGGTTAGACCTCGTATAGTAGGTTTTCCTAGAGGCCAGAATGAGTGTCTTGAATACCCACAACCTATAAAAATAATCTTAAAGTAAAAATATAATTGAAATATCTTCCTGTAAAACTAAATTAAATACTGTAGATTGGTTAGTTCCCCCAGTGGAGTCGACGGTATGTTATCACTCTAGTAATTTCTTAAGTTGTGGGATTTTGAGTTTTTAGTAAAAGAATAGTAGAGGTAACCACAAACCTACTTCAAATTCTAGGATCTATCCTTCCTAGAATTCAGAGAGGGCTCTCCCTTTAAGATTTATCTTTGTTTGATTTATAAATGTTAGGCTAGCTATGAAAGTACAATTTGGTTTTGGTTTAAAGGGTTTGGTGGGAAAAAATCACTTTGAGGTAAAATAGAGAGAAATATACTTGTCCATTTGGCTATGGATTCTAAATCAAGCTAGCAGCACTACAAGTCAAGACTAAAAAGGTACAAATATATTCAGGGAAAGATGGATAACCCTTAGAGATTTGGGAAAGTGGTTTTTGTGAGGTGGTATGATCACGATAAAGGGCACTTAAGGATCCTTTGATCCAGAAAATGGAAGTAGGAAGGAGAGGTCAAACAGGAGTGAGAGAAATTAAGAATTATTAGCACCAGAAATTAGAAGAAAACATTAAAATGGAAACTTGTTAAAGTCAGGGAGCACTTGACCAATCTTGTAGTAATACTCCTAGTTACTCATTTAGATAGAATAAACATATAATGAATTGCATGAAAATCAGAAAATGAAACAATGACAAGAGGGAGTACTTCACTCATCAGCTTATCACAAGGATCCTAAATTGTGATGCCAATCAGCTTGTCCAGTCTACTACATTGAAATAAAAAACACAATATCATCCAATGTTCAACAAAAATGTCTATAGTAAAGTCCAGCAATTTTAATCCACAATAAATACTTCTAATGTAGAATTATTTATACAAAATGTAGTTACAAACATCCTAGGAGAAATCTAGGAATATCTTTAGGAAAAGGAGAATATCTTTACATAATCAGAGGGACAATTTCTTAACACATCAACAAGTTGTCCCCTTATCCAAAATAAATAGGATTGTTTTATCTAAGAAGGAGCTTTTGATTTATTAGTTGTCCTGCTTGTTGGCTGCTAGAAAATATCAAGCTTTTGACTTTCCTTCGATGACACTCTTTCATCTGATACTCTTTACCTGACACTCTTTAACTGATACTCTTTAATGCTGCTATAGTTTCACTATTTTACTACTATAAAAATATGTCTTTTTGTAGTAAAATCGACAAACTGTCTCCTTATTTCACTGTTTTTTTTTTACTTCTTTCTTGACTATTTTTTTAAGGTAATATTTCTTCACTGTTTTATCTTTGATTGTTACATTAAGGAGGGAATAAGGTAATATTTCTTGTCTAAACCCTTCAGGGAATTTAGCAGTGGAATAAGGAGGGTTTAACTTAGGAATGTCAACATGGGAAGGCATAAAGTTTTGAAATATCATGAATTTTTTAGGAAATTCTAGACCCAAGTACAACTGGGTCAAAGCTTCTATAGCCAGGGGGACTGATTGAGGATCAAATTGTAATTGAAGCATTAGATTTATTGATTCTGTTCTGATGGTAAAAAGGATTTCTCTATGAGCGTTGACTATGGCCCTTTGATCTAGATCATAATATTTTTGACATAATCTAATAAGATCTTGGCTAGGGTGGGTTAATGGAACTATATATTTGGGAAAATGAGTCTCCCAAATAGGAATTTCATCCTTGTCCAGGTATTTATCATAACACTAATTATGTACTTCAACGAGGTTGAATTCTACATTAGGATCAACAATTTTGTAGTCAATATGAGTCAATGGGAGGCTTTCTACAGGAGCTACAGGGGGTTGAAGGGGGTTCACTGAAATAGTAGATTTAGCAGTGAGGACTAGAGTAGATTTAACAGCTTTAGACCCTTTAGGTTTGGCAAGTTTGAATTCCCAAGGCTTCGTTAGTTTAGATGCTACAGGTTTATCTATGCTCTGCTTTTTAGTCATTCTCGGATACTTCTGCAAGATTAAATTGTTTGCAGAAGTTATTTTTTTTCAGAGGATGAATTGAGCAATTTTTAAGCAAGAGATAGTCTTTGTTTGTCGTTTTTGCATAGTTAGGCTTCTTAGAGAATGTAAACTGGGATAAGACATTAAACGAGGGTTTCCTGAATGGATTTTTATTGAAAAAGGACTTTTAAGTTATAATTAGGCTTCAAAAATATATATGTCTTTAAAATTGATCTTCTGAGGGTTTATTTTTTTTTAACTGAGGAAATTGGGTTCAAGGAGTGGTTTTTCGAACACAAAACTTTCTGGGAAAAATTGGCTAGGGTTTGGCCTCTTTTAGGCATTTTTCGGCAATTTCCTCCACTGAATTATTCTAATTGAAAGCTTAGTTCTATTATAGAAGGTTTCCAATGAAATTTGTAGGCTTTAATTTCATGAAGAAAATACATTAAGCACAGGTATTTGATGGTTGAAAGGGTTATCTGATGCTTTTTGGGGTTTCGTCTATATGGCGTAGCTTACTGGAGCAGTGAAATGGCTTTACTTCTCTTGAAATAAGGAATCAATGGTCAAATTCAGTTTTTTCTGTGTATAAGTCAAAAATTTTGGGACAAAGGGTTCTTACACAGTTGAGCGGAGCTTTTTCACAATTTAAATGTGCAAATAAACAACAAAAATGGTGTACCGAAGGTTTTATCCTTCGATATTAATCACCATAATTGTATTAAATGCAGGTCTCATCAAATGGCAAGAGCGGTTTTGAGTTTAAAGTGAGAAAAACAGCTGCGGTTTTTGGGTTCATTTCCAGCAGTAAGTAGTTTTTGTTAAAACGCACGCACTCCTATGAAAAGATGCCACGTTGCACGAGGCAGAATGGGTAAAACAACCCATTTCGTGTCCATTTGGTCTTTGGGAGGATGACCACTTTGTGAGCGTGACATTGATCTTGCACCGTCAGATTTGATAATTAGGAGCGAAGGGTCATGATCTGTTGGGACCAGGGAAATGTTATGTTCTCGGTAGTTTAAAAAGAGTTTAAACCTTTGATTTTCAATGGATAAAGGTTTAAAGTATGTGTAGGCATGGCTTATGTGATTAATCCTGGGTTAGCCTATGTAAAGCTTGGGGCTTTACGTCGTGAGGATAAAATGAAAGGAAAAGACTTAAAAATGTGATGAATGGGGGAGTATGTTTAGTTTTAAACCTATGTATGGGCACGTGATTGATTTTATTATATAGTTTTGAACCATGAAGGGTCTAATAACCATAGGGGGCACGGTATTTCATTAAGGTTAGTTTTAGAACAAATGGCACATTTTTTGGGTTTTTAATTTAACATGTGGATAATATCTTCGGTTCAAAATATTTATAATAGTGGGTTTTGGGGGGTATTTAAAATAAAGGGATTTATATAGATAGGATAAGGTATCTTTAGGGAATTAATAAAGTAAGTTAGAAGTTAATATGACAAGGGGAAATGGAATACAAAAAATATACTAAATGACTAAGTAAAGTGAATAAAATAAAGCAAAGCTTGTCATTTCATGATTTCACTACTTTACTTAGGATAGAGTGTTTTTTGAGGGTTTTTGTATGATTTATGAATTAAGGAAGTCAATTAAATGGGATTTTAGGTTTCATTAAGTAAGAAAGAGTACGTAGGAAAATGAGTTAAAAAGTGTGAATGAGGGATAAATAATGGTAAAAAGGGATTTTATCATAAGAACTCAACATTTTCCATTATTTAGTCATCGAGCCTTGGGTCCGGTCCCAACAAAAGTCCGAGAAATGCTCTGAGCTTGACTCGTAGTATAGAATATTGAATACTTACAAGGAAAGGGAAATTAGTGATTTTAGCCCAGCGATGAATATTACATGCTTTTTTCCACTTCTTTCTACCTACCCAACATTATTCTAACATTTTTTCTTCTTTTTAGCAGGTGCATTTAATCTTGCCACCTTCAATAATTTATTCTTTTAAAGCATAAAAACTGTCTAATTCTACCTTATTTCATGTGAGGGCCAAGCTTGAACTATTGGGCTCCTCATTTATTCTTTAACTATCTACTCACTGTGTGACCAATTTTATTCGCTATCTAAAACATGGAAATTGAAAACATGATAATTCAAGTTTAAATAGTTTTAACTCATCATGGATTATGGCATTTATTGACACTATGCCATAATCATTTGCAGAAAATAAAAAATAGTGGCATTTGGACATGATTTTTTTTCATCTTTTTTCTTTTGGGGTCTATATATTTCTAAGTCATTTGATCTTTATTTTAGGACTTTTACCCTTTTTTTGATTTTTGATTTATTTATTTATTTATTTGAAAATATGGGAAAACAACTTGCAGAAAAGCAAGGTATGTACATATTTTACAAGACTATCAAAAGTCAATTCAAAATTATGAATCCTATATTTATAGGACCGTCTTAAATATATTCCAAGTGATGTAAGTGATTAATGGTCATGCTTATATACCATGATCACATTGGTGTTGTATAGTAATTGGGGATTTTCAATGATATGAGATGTTCAAGAGGAACTAAAAGTGTAACCAATGAAGGAGGAATGTGGTAACTTTTATGGATGATATTATGGGCTCATGGTGGGCCAGAATTATTCAAATATTCTTAGTGAGATCATATTTCCTAAATTTATATCTTGATGAATAAGGATTCCTTTGAGTTTGATCATGCCATATTGGATAGATTCGTTCCTAGTGAAACAAGTGGTTAACGGTCATGGCCATGTAGCAATATTATATGGATGTTGCATAGTAACACTATTTTTTCAATGATATGGGAAGTTCAAGTGAAATGAAATGTATAACCAAATGACACATTCCTTTTATGCTTGGGGATTAAACCCATAATAAATAATTTCCAACATTAAAAACAATGTAATAAAACTTTATGTAAAAAAATTAAGTGCAAAAAAACCAATGTTAATGGAACTATGACAACGAAAATTATGTTTCCATTACTCATCTTCCTTCACTCAAAATAGTCCACATTATTATTAACCCACATGATTTTATGGATATTTTTTATATCAACAATTATACTTTTTTCTAAGGTCTGTTAATATTTAAATGATAGCTCAGAACTTCCAAAAATATCTATATAAATTTAATAATGATTTTTTGTTAGGTATATTTAGAGGAAAACTTATTAGATCTATTTATTTTCAACTTAGCTTAGAATTTTCATTTTGTAAAGATTCTCTCAATCTAATCTACAAAATCTCTTTTAATGCTAAATCCTCAAACTTTTATAATGTCATGGAGGTTTCGGGGTAAGACAAGGGGAGCATACCTAGTAGCCATGGCTTGAATTTTTGCTAAGATGGGAGGTATAACAGTAATGATAGTAGTAGTGCTAGATATGGAAACTAATGAATAGAAAATTGTAGTTGAAGAGCTGGGAAATGAAGTTGGTATGTAAATGGAATTGCTGGGAAACAAAATATGTGGTGCTTATAAAATCTAAATGCAAAGTAGTGGATGCAGTGGATTGAGTGGATGAAGGAAATAATATCCTAGGCTACAAGGCAATCTAGGAATGAAATGATCTATAGATGAAGTTGTAGTAGTATCTATAAATGAAGTAACAACATATAAAGATGAATCTACTGTTGGTATTACTGTTGTATGCAATTAAGAAACTGGAGGTTTTATGTAAGACAAAAAATGATCTAATTCAATAGCTTCATTAATATCTTTAATCAATGAAATATTAATATTTTCAACTGTATTTTGATATTAAGATTTATTTGATTTTGTTCCTACTGAAATATTTTTCTGTTTTGCATTCAAAAATGAAATGAAAACAGGAACTATAATAGTATTTTTTAAATTAGTTTCAGATTTAGTTTTAAACAATGAATACTCAATCTTCAGATCAAAATCAATATCATTTAAACTCACTAACTCTTTGTGTAAATAATTGGCTTTTCCTAATGGTACTTCAGTTTCTAGATTGTCAATTTGTTTTTTCCTTTTACCAATCTGATCTGGGTTATCTACTATAACTGCACGTTTAGGATCTGGGTTAGACCTCGTATAGTAGGTTTTCCTAGAGGCCAGAATGACTGTCTTGAATACCTACAACCTATAAAAATATCTTCCTTTAAAACTAAATTAAATACTGGAGATTGGTTAGTTCCCAGTGGAGTCGCTGGTATGTTATCACTCTAGTAGTTTCTTAAGTTGTGGGATTTTGAGTTTTTAGTAAAAGAATACTAGAGTTAACCACAAACCTACTTCAAATTCTAGGATTTGTCCTTCCTATAATTCAGAGAGGGCTCTCCCTTTAAGATTTATCTTTGTTTGATTTATAAATGTTAGGCTAGTTATGAAAGTACAATTTGGTTTTAGTTTAAAGGGTTTGGTGGGGAAAAATCACTTTGAGGTAAAATAGAGAGAAATCTACTTGTCCATTTGGCTGTGGATTCTAAATCAAGCTAGCAGCACTAGAAGTCAAGACTAAAAATGTATAAATCTATTTAGGGCAAGATGGATAACCATCAGAGATTTGGGAAAGTGGTTTTTGTGAGGTGGTATGATCGGGATAAAGGGCACGTAAGGATCCTTTGATCCGAAAAATGGAAGTACGAAGGAGAGGTCAAACAAGAGTGAGAGCAATAAGAATTCTTAGCACCAGAAATCCGAAGAAAAAATTAAAATTGAAACTTGTTAAAGTCAGGGAGCACTTGACTAATCTTGTAGTAATACTCCTAGTTACTCATTTAGATAGAATAAACATATAATGAATTGCATGAAAATCAGAAAATGAAACAATGACAAGAGGGAGTACTTCACTCATGAGCTTATCACACGGATCCTGAATTATGATGCCAATCAACTTGTCAAGTCTACTACATTGAAATAAAACACACAATATCCTCCAATGTTTAGCAAAAATGTCTATGGTAAAGTCCAGTAATTTTATTCCACGCTAAATACTTCTAATGTAGAAGTATTTATACAAAATGTAGTTACAAATATATTAGGAGAAATCTAGGAATATCTTTAGGAAAAGGAAAATATCCTTACATAATCAAAGGGACAATTGCTTAACACATCAACAAGTTGTCCCCTTATCCGAAATAAATAGGATTTTTTTATCTAAGAAGGAGCTTTTAATTTATTAGCTGTCCTGCTTGCTCGCTGCTAGAAAATATCAGGCTTTTGGCTTTCCTTCGATGAAACTCTTTCCTTTGATAGTATTTACCTGCTACTCTTTAACTGATACTCTTTAATGTTGCTACAGTTTCACTGTTTTACTACTGTAATAATGTTTTTTTCTAGTAAAATCAACAAACTGTCTCTTTATTTCACCTTTTTTTTTACTTCTTTCTTGACTTTTTTTTTAAGGTAATATTTCTTCAGTGTTTTACCTCTCATTGTTAAATTAAGGAGGGAATAAGGTAATATTTCTTTTCTAGACCCTTCAGGGAATTTAGCAGTGGAATAAGGAGTGTTTAACTTAAGAATGTCAACATGGGAAGGCATAATGTTTTGGAATGTCATGAATTTTTTAGGAAATTCTACACCCAAGTACAACTGGGTCAAAGCTTCTATAGCGAGGGGGACTGATTGAGGATCAAATTATAATTGAAGCATTTGATTTATTGATTTTGTTGTGATGGTAAAAAGGATTTCTCTATGAGCATTGACTATGGCCCTTTGATCTGGTTCATAATATTTTTGACATAATCTAATAAGATCTTGGCCTGGGTGGGTTAATGGAACTATATATTTGGGAAAATGAGTGTCCCAAATAGGAATTTCATCCTTGTCCAAGTATTTATCATAACACTCATTATGTACTTCAAAGATGTTGAATTCTACAATAGGATCAACAATTTTGTAGTCAATATGAGTCAATGGGAGGCTTTCTACAGCAGCTACAGGGGGTTGAAGGGGATTCACTGAAACAATAGATTTAGTAGTGAGGAATAGAGTAGATTTAACAGATTTAGACCCTTTAGGTTTGGGAAGTTTGGATTCCCAAGGCTTCGTTAGTTTAGATGTTGCAGGTTTATCTATGCTCTAATTTTTAGTCATTCTGGGATACTTTTGCAAGATTAAATTGTTTTCAGAAGTTATTTTTTTCAGAGGATGAATTGGGAAATTTTTAAGCAAGAGATAGTCTTTTTTTGTCGTTTTTTCTCAGTTAGGCTTCTTAGAGAATGTAAACTGGGATAAGACATGAAATGAGGGTTTCATGAATGGATTTTGATTGAAAAAGCACTTTAAAGTTATACCTAGGCTTCAAAAATATATATGTCTTTAAAATTGATCTTCTGAGGGTTTTTTTTTTTTTTAAACTGAAGAAATTGGCTTCAAGGAGTGGTTTTTTGAACAAAAAACTTTCTGGGAAAAATTGGCCAGGGTTTGGCCTCTTTTAGGCATTTTTGGGCAATTTCCTCGACTGAATTATTCTAATTGAAAGCTTAGTTCTATTATAGAAGGTTTCCAATGAGATTTGTCGGCTTTAATTTCATGAAAAAAAATACCTTAAGCGTAGGTATTCGATGGTTGAAAGGGTTATCTGATGCTCTTGATTGTTCTATCTATATGGTCCAGCTTACTGGTGTAGTGAAATGGCTTTAATTCTCTTGAAATAAGAAATCAATGGTCAAATTCAGTTTTTTCTGTGTACAAGTCAAAAATTTTGGGACAAAGGGTTCTTACACAATTGAGCGGAGCTTTTTCACAGTTGAAATGCGCAAATAAACAACAAAAATGGTGTATCGAAGGTTTTATCCTTTGATATTAATCACCATAAATCTATTAAATGCAGGTCTCATCAAATGGCAGGAGTGGTTTTGAGTTTAAAGTGAGAAAAATAGCTGCAGTTTTTGGGTTCATTTCTAGCAGTAAGTAGTTTTTGTTAAAACGCACGGGCTCCTATGAGAAGATGCCACATCGCACGAGGCAGAATGGGTTAAAAAACCCATTTCGTGTCCATTTGGGCTTTGGGAGGATGACCACATTGTGAGCATGACATTGATCATGAATGGGGGAGTATGTTTAGTTTTAAACCTGCGTATGGGCGCGTGATTGATTTTATTTTATATTTTTGAACCATGAAGGGTCTAATAACCATAGGGGGTGTGGTATTTCATTAAGGTTATTTTTAGAACAAATGGCACATTTTTTAGGTTTTTAATTTAACATGTGGATACTATCTTCGGTTCAAAATCTTTATAATACTAGGTTTTTGGGGGTATTTAAAATAAAGGGATTTATATAGATAGGATAAGGTATCTTTAGGGAAAAGTGCAATTCTAATGTATAGAAAGCCATGATACAATCCACAAAATCATAACAAATCTTGTTTTTACCACCATGTTATTTACAAATTATTGACTTCGAAATTATACAAACACAAATAATCCATAAAAAATTAACATGTTTTTAACCAGGGATCCCACCACAAATTATAGTGCGTAAGAATACAATTCCATATCGGGTCTCTTTTATTTTTTAAAATACATTTTGTTTTGGTTTTTCCTTTATATCGCGTTTATAAAATTGTAAGAGAGTTTACTTATCAATTAATATGTATTTTGTTTTTCTCCTTATATAATATTTATATAATTTAAAAAGAGTTTTATAATTAGTTAATATTATATAATGTTTATAAAAAAATTTAATTTTAACTGAATATATTATTTTTTTTAATAAATTTTAAAAAAATTATAAAATATTATTTTAATAATTTAAAACAAAATATTGAAGAATATTACAATAAGAATAATTTACATGAAAATATAACTATACAAAATATTTAAATTTTTAATAAAAGTATTAATATACAAAATAATTAATTTCATTTTATTTTCAAGAAGTTTTTTGAATTACTCTATTTCCTAGTAAAATCATGGAGCTTTGATAATATGAAAAGATGTCTATTGCAATAAGAAACATAAAGTCCTCTATTAACAAATTTAGTTTTTGTGTGGTTTATAATAATTGATTGTTGATTTTATACAACATTTTTTTTAATAATATTTTTTCTTGAAAAATATTGTTTAATGCAAACTTTCAATAAAAATCAGTTTCACCAAATTTGAATAAAATTTCAACATTAGTAAAACTTATAAAAACATAGATAAAATAATAAATCCACAAAAAATGATTTCAAATATATATCCAATTACTCTAAGTGATCAATCCACTAGATGGAATCTAGATAAAAATAATTTCTACAATTATATATATATATATACATATATAACAACTTTCTTTATTTATATATATATATATTAACTACTATATAAAAGTAAATATAATATATAAAATAAGTACTATATAAAAAAGTAAATATAATCTCATTTTATGTTCGTGTGATGAGAGAATGTTGATCCGATTATAGACAAAAATAAAAAATCAATCCATCCATCAATGAAAATACTTCACTTCTAACACAATCATAACCAATCTTGTTAATAAAAGGGGCAGGATATCCTTTCGAGAAACATGATTGATGTCTCGGTAACAAACACACATATTATTCCTTGTTTCTCCTGATAGGTAAAGTGTTCGACACTAAATCAGTTAGAGATAGTAGGTTAGGATGGACTTGACGTTGGTACTCCTGAGCTAGCTTAGCCTTGGGATATGTTATGATTTCATGCAAAAAAATGTTCAGATATATACGTGGCATCTCTTTATAATACCACGCGAAAACTTTTCAAAATTCATGGAAAAGGAATTTATAGATATTGTGTAACATTCCTAATTAGGGACAGCTAATTGGAATATTCTATTTTGTTTAGTTTTCCACCTATAGTTTGTAAATAAATAAAAAGTGAGTGAAGAGGGTCTAACTCACTTAAGTGAAATAAGACATCCACCTAGTAGCACAACGTTGTGACTAAAGTGGGAGTCAAGGGGGCCCTAACACCTAGAGGAGGGGGCCTATGTAGACTCTAGAAGCTTCTGTAAGCTTCTGCGCAAATAAGGATCAGGATGTGGATAAGGATGAGGGTGTGGAGGAGAGAGAGAGAGAGTCTACATTGGGTTTTGGAGGGAAACCAATGCTATAAAAGATGGAGGAGCCTCCTCTTTCCATTCATTATTGAGTTGATGATTTTTGAGTGAGACGTTTGTCTTCTTGAGCACGCTGGCTATTTAGCCTGTCTGCAGCATTGTTTAGTGCATCGAGTGTCGCCGTGCGGAGATCTCACCCTTAGCCCCAGGGGAATTCAAGTGCCTGCTCGGGAAAGGTTAGTTTTTCATCATCATCCTCCAAGACATCATTATTGTTGCAACAGCATAATAGTGTGTTGTATGGTGTTGCCGTGGAGATTCCACAACACCTCTTCCTTCTCTTTTTTTTCAGAGGGAGAGTCTTTCTTTCCTTTGGAGGATCAGATTGGAAGATATTGGAGCTTATTTGTTGATCTTGGCATTTGGCCAAAGGGTTCTATTCCACTCACTGTGCAGTCCCTCTTAGTTACTGCGTTATTTTCATGGTGTAGCTGAAGTGAGGGTTTGCAGATTGATTTGAAGGGGAGATATCAAGTGTAAGGATCAGCCTTCCACTTTGGAGATCCATTGGAGGAGGTCTACTTCAGATTGTTCATCATCTTCAGCCTTCTCTACTTAGTTCCATATTTGAGTTGCAATAGCTGCCCAGCAACTCTGGCATTTTTGCCATTTTGCGTATTTCAGCCAATCCCCTGGAGGATTGAGGTATTTTTGCTGATGAGGGTTAGAGATTCGCTCCCCTATTGTATCTAGGCCATATATTGCTATATCCATGTCTTGACATCATTTTGGAGCAGTATTCTATCATAGACTGTGTTTTCATAGCCTGGGTTTATGCAGAAATAGCAATGTTCTTTCATATTCATGTACATGGATTGTTGAGGCCTGTATTGCTTTTCTTGAGAAGTTGCTCCCTCAAGACTTGTACACTCTTTGCTGCTATACATCATTCTTGGCTATATATTCATCTTCTTGTCTCACAGCTCATTGTAAAAACGTTGTCTCTTCATGGTGCGCTCATATATGCGTTTTCCTATTGCTGTATGTCACTTTTAAGTGGGATTCTTCAAGCAATTCTATAGAAAGAGTCTGGAAAGGGCTATATAGCCTCTACATCTCGTTCTCCTTAGAGATGACATATCCGGTAAATGCCCTCCCAGTCAATCTCTAGTTGGAGTTTGTCGCAACTTAGAGATATCCCCGAAATGGGATATTACAGTGGCATCAGAGCATAGTTCTGGCTCAGCCTGTGGACATTATCACCATGCCTACATTCTTACCTCCAGTACCGAATGAGAAAGGAAGGCAGCGTGATCATATACCCTTTGGAGTCTATTTCTGTGAATGGTAGTCCAAGGGAAAAGATTTCAAAGCAGCTGTGCCTTTGAAAGATTATTGTCATCTCAGGCAGGATGAAAGTGGAAGGAACAATGGGGGATCCAGAACGCAGAGCTCAAAGTTGCAGCATACTACTAGGAGTTCACCTTTTTCCATGTATGAGGGATCCACTGGTCCGTGTGAGTCTAAGCCCAAGAAGACCAGCACAGTGAAAAAGATGAGTTTATTCTCATCTATTTTCAGATCCAAAGGAGATGCATCCACCTTTGAGGAGGTCAAGAAGATTGAAGAAAAAGAAGAGGAAGTACCATGCAGTTCCTAATCTCATCAAAAAGAAGATATCGAGCATGGAAGATACTTGGATCATCAGATTCTCAATGATTACCTTGTTGACTATAGATCTCAACCCAGAGCCTTCAGGGAGACTCTAGATTTTCCTCATTTCATCCAGTTGAAAGAAGAAGAGAGGCCATGCAGCAGAAAAGAAATCAAAGGCAATAGATTTTTGTTATCTACTTTTGATGGGTCATCTAATGCAGAAACTTGGGTGAGAAAGTTGGAAGCATTTTTCCTACTACATCTTTTAGTAGAAAAGAAGTTGTTGAAATCTCAACACTACATTTGGAGGGTGAAGCCTATAATTGGTGGTGCAGCCAGTTGAGCCATGCAAGGGTGGCTACTTTTGCAGAATTCACTCAAGGGTTGATGCAAACCTTTGATGGAAAAAGGGCAAAGAAAGAGGAGATCACATCACCTCTTGAGGAGGCTTGTGAAAATGTTTTCCCTCTCATGGAGAAGCAGCCACATGCATCAACAGTTGGGGAAGCCAACACTTTTGAGGAAGGGACTCTTGTAGCCCTACAAGAAGTTCCAAATGCACATCAAGGTATGAAAATATTTCCACATTCCATTGTTGCAGCAAATTATTTTGATCAATGTGGAGATTTACTTTTTCATGACCAAGGGTCAAATATCATTGCTACTATAGAGCAACTTGGTTGCACTGTGCTGTGCAACATGGAAACACTCAAGGAGGAATCAAACCATCATTCTCATGAGCCATTTTTGGATTGTACATCAATTTGGAGGTTGGGGTTTAAAGCCTTGAAGATTGATGGTAGACATATTAGAGTAAGAAACCTTTTCTCCCTTTAAGATGACACTTTCTTAATGAGCTCCTCTCAGCTCAAAGAGGAACTTCTACTTTCAGATCCAAGATCTCATTGGTTTTGGAAGACTATGGATGAAAGGGAGGTCTCAAGGAGATATCTCATTGGATATGCACTTCAACACACCATGGAATGCAATGCTTTTCTTCACTTCTCACAGGAGCAGATAGAATATGGAGGACATCTTAGGATGGATAATATCTCTCATTCTTTTGTTGGACATCCCTTGAGCCATACACATCATGATGGGAGTTTTTTTCCTACCACCTATTTGATTCTTGATAGGGTCTCATTGATCCTTGAGAAGCATACATTTCAAAATCCCATGAAGTGCAAAGACAGGAATTTGATTTGGGAGGATGGTAGCCCTCATGGGAGGAGTACTAGGATGAGGAGAAGAAGAATGCATCTATAGGTGATTGAGTGGATGTGGATGATGATCAAGGAGATAGGGAGCTACCTGCAGATCTATGATATCGGGCAGTAGGAGGCTTGGTTGCGCTGGTTACTCTTGAAGGAGTTTGGCCATCACTTGTACTTGCAGATCTATGATACCGGGCAACAGGAGGCTTGGCTGGGTTGGTTACTCTTGAAGGAGTTTGGACATCACTTGGAAAACACTATTCCTAAGAGTAGGAGGATGGGGAAAAGATGGCTGGATGCTTGCATCATTGAGCAGCATAGATTATGGATGCATGGTGCTGATATGATAATCATATCATTCATTGTGTCTTCATCACATGATTGGTATGATGGAGGTATGGGGAGGCAACACAATTTCTTGTTGCTTTCTTTGTTTCTGGGAGAGCAAGGGCAGATTTTCTCTCACACTTTGTATGATGTTGCAGGAAGAGGGGATGGCACTATCTCCTTGGTATTTGATGATGATTGGGAAGCACTTTCATCTTAGGAGGTATTATGTATTTGTTACAACATTATTAGAGGAGTCTCTGACAAGGAGCATGTCAAAGAATAGAGCTTTGTATTGATAGGAGCTTATTTGCATGAGCCCACAGCGATGTCACTTTGGAGCAGAACCTTATGGATGAAGTGTGCCCAGCAGAGATATGGTGGATCCATAACCCATAGATCCCAGTATCACTTCATATTTGTTTCACTTGATCAGCAAAGAGGAGGTAATGATGAAAGAGACATCTATGTCATATTTTTCTTGACTTGAATTTCCAAGCGTAAGGAGGATTATCTTCTGGCAGCACATGGTTCAATCTTCTTCATAGCATGCCAACCCACTATGGAGGAATCATTCATGGATCCATGTACCATCTTACTTCTAGCATTTGGTGAGAAGTTTGTATATACATTCATTTATTTGCACACTTTTACCATTTTCATACAGTGCATTGCTTCACAAGAGGGCAAGCTTCTCAATTTTCTCCATGAATTGTATTGGGCCAATCTACGTGATGGAGGCAGCCATCTCTTTTGTGGCCTTGGGCAAATGTTTTATCACCACATGTATTTTCGTTTTCTGCACTATATCATGTATCATATGAAGACATGCATGATTAACAGAAACATTTTTCCATGTACTCTTATCAAGCAGCAACTTCTAAAACTGCGCTGTCACTACGAGAAAAGCTGTTCGTACCTTCTTGCATCACTTGTAACCTTCAACATATTCTTCATTTTGCTGCTGATCATGTCTCCATTTGTTGATATAGATAATATTTGTATGGGAGGCTTGATTATGAGGGAGACACATGAGCTGGATGTGTCCTTGAGTAGGAAGAATTCTCACAATTTCTACATTACATGTTCTAATGGGAGCATGAGAGGAGATATGGCCACTAGAGCCAAATGTTTGTTCTCTTTTGAGGTGGGCCATAAGATTGATATTCATCCATTGTACAACCATGGGCAAGTGCTTGATCATGTATTATTATTGTTACATTCAGCCATTTACTATCCTTTAGTAGATGTGATGGATCATGGACATTGCTTGCCATGTGATTTTCTGAAGTTGCAGTGGATGAGACTGCATTGTATCCTTGTGAGAAATTGTTTGCACCATGTATCATCATGTAAAACCTTCAGCAAACCTCTCATTAGCATGTTCCATGATGATCATATCCTATTCTTCATGGATAGATTGTTTTGGGCCAGCTTGTTCTTCATTGTTGGAGCTTCTTTAGAGGATTGTTCTTCACTTTGCCATTGGAGGGAAATAATTTTGCAGCCCAGGATCAGCATACACTCTACACTTGTTATGAGTGGAGAGAAGGACAACATGGGGTAAGCTATGATGCTTTCCAAGTTCATGTTTTCAGCCCACCTTCGTTACTAGAGCTGGAGGTGGTAGGATATTTTCAGGAGTTGCCTTGTTGGGAGGTGGCTCATTTTGTTTAGATGATTGTTTGGGGATGGAGAATCCACATGAGGAAGATGTTGCTCATTATATTCTAGACTCCATGCCTTGAGTGGAGAGAGGTGATGAGTTGCTACACACTCGATGGGATATCTTACACAGTGACAGATACAGCTTAGCAGGGGTCATGGTCTTCGCCTCTTAGAGCATCAGTCATAGCCAGAGGCAATGCGTAGTTCGAGCCGTGGGACTTCGGCTATTATTTTCCATGGTGGCAATGGGATCCGGGAGGATTTTTGGTTGGATGGTACCATGAGAGATCATTTTTGGATCCTGGCATTGAGAGATCCCTTCATACTAGGGTGATGCAAAGGACAAACAAGATTCAGTGGCGCATCTAGGACCCAGGCACAATTTGCAGAAAGGAGGCTTGTTCAGGTAGTTGCTTGAGGGCAATAAACATTTTTCCAGGGGGGGACTGTAATATTCCTAATTAGCGACAACTAATTTGAATATTCTATTTTGTTTATTTTTCTATCTATAGTTTGTAAATAAATAAAAAGTGAGTTAAGAGGGTCTAACTCACTTAAGTCAAATAAGACATCCACCTAGTAGCACAACATTGTGACTTAAGTGGGATTCAATAGGGGCCTAACACCACATAGAGGAGGGGGCCTATGTACACTCTAGAAGCTTCTGCAAGCTTCTGTGCAAATAAGGTTGAGGATGTGGATAAGGATGAGGATATGGAGGAGAGAGAGAGAGGCTACATTAGGTTTTGGAGGGAAACCAACGCTATAAAAGATGGAGGAGCCTCCTCATTTCATTCATTCTTGACTTGATGATTTTTTAGTGAGACATTTGTCTTCTTGAGCACACTAGCTGTTTAGCCTGTCTGCAGCATTGTTTAGTGCACCGAGTGTCTCTGTGCAGAGATCTCATCCTTAGCCCCGGGGGACTTCAAGTGCCTGATCGGGAAAGGTTATTT
This sequence comes from Pinus albicaulis, assembly GCA_034641835.2. Classification (NCBI taxonomy): domain Eukaryota; kingdom Viridiplantae; phylum Streptophyta; class Pinopsida; order Pinales; family Pinaceae; genus Pinus; species Pinus albicaulis. Next base: position 685,029,565 of record CM076574.1, on the reverse strand, counting down.
TTTCAGCATCATCCTCCAGGACAGCGTTATTGCTGCAACAGCATAATACTATATTGTAGGGTGTTGTAGTGGAGATTCCGCAACACCTCTTCCTTCTCTTTTTTTTCAGAGGGAGAGTATTTCCTTCCTTTGGAGGATCAGATTAGAAGATATTGTAGTTTATTTTCAGATCTTGGCATTTGGCCAAAGGGTTCTATTCCACTCATTGCACAGTCCCTCTTAGTTACTGCATTATTTTCATGGTGTAGCTGCAGTGAGGGTTTGCAGATTGATTTGAAGGGGAGATCTCGAGTGTAAGGATCAGCCTTCCACTTTGGAGATCCATTGGAGGAGGTCTACTTCAGATTATTCATCATCTTCTGCCTTCTCTACTTAGTTCCAGATTTGAGTTGCAGCTGTTGCCCATCAACTACGACATTTTTTCCATTTTGTGTATTTCAGCCAATCCTGTGGAGGATTGAGGCATTTTTTCTTATGAGGGTTATAGCTTCACTCCCCTATTGTAACTGGGCCATATATTGCTATATCCATGTGTTTACATCATTTTGGAGCAGTATTCTATCATAGGCTGCATTTTCATAGCCTAGGTTTATGCATAAATAGAAGTGTTCTTTCATATTCATGTACATGGATTGTTGAGGCTTGTATTTATTTTCTTGAGAAGTTTCTCCCTCAATACTTGTACACTCTTTGCTGCTATACATCATTCTTAGATATATATTCATCTTCTTGTCTCACAGCTCATTTTAAAAATGTTGTCTCTTCATGGTGTGATCACATATGCGTTTGCCTATTGCTGTATGTCACTTTTAAGTGGGATTCTTCAAGCAGCTCTATAGACAGAGTCTGGAAAGGGCCAGATAGCCTCCGGATCTTGTTCTCCTTAGAGACGACATATCCGGTAAATTCCCTCCCAGTCAATCTCTGGTTGGAGTTTGTCGTGACTTAGAGATATCCTCGAAACGGGATATTACATATTGATCTTATTTGGAGAATAATATGTATCAATATGTAAATTCTCAAAAATTCTAGGCTTGATCGAAATATCAAGAGGGAGTTCTCTGTAATATTCAAAAAAAAATTCTGAGAATGGATATCAGAGATATATACATAATTCATAGATATCTCAATGACATTCAGTGAATAGATATCACTAAGATTATCCTCGGAGGAATAAGGAAATGAGAAATTATGGTAATTATCGTCCCATAGCGCATCATATAGTATCATGATTTCCATGATGCTTTCATCAATAGAGAATATTGTCCAGAAAGGATGACAATACGTTTCATAATATAAGGAATGATTAACCGAATTGATTGAAGAGAAAAAATTAGAGTGTGTCAAGCACGACAAAAAAATGGCTTCATATCCATGCTAAATAGGACTCAATGAAATGAAGCCACCAAATGTATCAATGTTAGATGCATATCGTACTATGTAAGGATTAGATGGAGTATTACAACAATATATCATGTTGATGTAGGAAACCAGGTTTGAGTTTTTTGGAAGAGGATAAGGAAGAGCAGGATGAAAGGAAAAGGTTCTCATAAGGGAATAATCCTTAAGCAATTCCACCCCAATAGGTTGATATGGATGTAGGGTTTCTCCCTGGATATGGAGGCTTCCATTAGCTTGAGAATTATTTCAAAATAAGGTGATATGATCAATGGGTACTATGCCCCCTTAGTGAGGGAAATACATTATTATGAAATAAGTCGAAATGACAACAACCATACCATAAACCCATGTAGGACCCATTATAACATTACAATCTAAAATCCAAACTCTACTCCTAAAAAACTCAAAATTCCATAAGGCCTTGACAAGAGTCGGTGATTTATTTAGCTCATAAAAACTAATGGCCTTATAGCAAGATAGTGACATGATATAGGTTGAATATAATTCATCCATAATGGTTTGATGGAAATTCTTAGTGCAAAAAACCAACTAAATCAGTATAGCCAATTGCGTTGGAAGTTTGGGTATATGATTCTCATGATTAAAGGCTACAAGGTTGGAATCCAAGGGATAAATACATCCAATTGCAGCAATTAAAGCCTTAATTTTGGTAGGATAATTTTGGAACACCTCGAGAGTTGACATATTTGAAGGAGCTTGAGCCAAATCCTTAAATATGTTAAAATTATATGGATCTCTTGAATGAGGGTTGAACGTGGATTTATGCATAAAAATCTTGGGAGGTTTAATTGTTAATTTAGTAGGAATAAAATTTGGATTAGGATATGAACTTGATGAAGTAGAATTCGCACGTTGATCAATATTTGTGCATCATAAGAAAGGAAGAGGAAGCGAGATCATGAGAAACCATGTTAGTTTGTGATTAGGAAATGCATATGTCAACAAAAGAGACATGAAATATGATTTAATAAATTGATTTACTTCCACCCTATGTGGATATTCATGATTGAAATTCTAAAAAAGGATAGCAAGGTTTCTGCTTTTCTATAGAAGACTTATTATTTTCCTTGTCCTATGGAGGAATATATATTTTTTTCCTTTTCCTTTTTTCTTATTCACTAGTCGCTAATATTTTCCTTTGGTTGACTAGATGAAATTTATTTTAGAATCAAAAGCGACATGAGTAGTATAGGATGGGTTTTGGGCAGCTACAATAGAAGTTGAAACAAAAATTTTACCCACTAATTGTTGGGTAGTAAAACGAGTCATGGCATCAACCAGATGTGATTGTTTACCAAAAGGTTGTGGAACAATATTGATGGTTGCATAGGATTTGCTATTTTATCATACATCATCCCAGATTGGGTATACATGAGATCAATATATTGGGCACGATAAATTAATTTCTCTTCGGTTACAAATATACCTTTAGAAACATCTTCTGTTATCGATGGTAACAAAGACTTAATAAACCATTGAAATAACAATTGGTCAAGAGCGAAAGTTTTGACCAAAAAATGGTGACTTCGCCACTCATGAATATGATCAGAAATGTGATTGGAATAGGATTGTTTCAAATTGGTCAAGATTTCAATTCTGATTTCATAGTGAATGGGAAACTAAAAATGAGTTAGGAATAACCGACCACAAGGGAGAGTGACAAATGGAATCATTTGTAACTCATCTCACCTTTAAAAATTCAAGGGTTGCCATAAATGGAAACTATTGATTAAACTTTGGTGGAGTATATCATGGGTAAGTTGGGGTGACTTGAGAAACAAGTATCTACAATCTTGGGTAGGAGGGATTTAGATAACCTGGATAAAAAAACATTAATTCCCAGTTCTGAGATAACCTTGTTTTCAAGTTTTATGATAACTATGAAAAGGTTGAAATGGATGGGTTTGCATTTGCTGACCTTGGCAAGGTATTTGAGGAATACCTTGATATGTTTTCACCATGGGATTTTGAATCATTCCTACATGAGGTGGAATAGGTTGTGCCTGTGTCATTCCATATGCATGTTGATGTACTTGAATTTCAGGAATAATATTATCAAGCGGTGGAGGCTATGATCATTGAAGAGGTTGGGTAAGTGGGACATAGAAGGCCCCAGATACTGGTGGAATAGGTTTAGTTAGAGGTAGAGTCTACAAAGTTTGACTTACAAGACCTTGAGCTTGAACATGTTGAGAAGTAGGAAGTTGGGATGTAAGTGGAATAGGTTGAGAGGTTTCAACTTGATTCAAAATAGAGTCACTTTTCACAGTAAATGTAGGTCGCAAAGGATTGGCATCCATTCATATATATGGAGGAATTGAATGAGGTTGAGCAGTATCTTGCACTATGTGATTAGGATATGGGAACGTTATGACAATTGGTTTCCCCTGAGCTGAAAGAGGAGGGGAATATGGAGGACATGAGCCCCGAGGAAGGGGGTACCCAGCACAAATATGCCTTTAGTGACATCTTATGTTATGGATGGTAAGATAGACTTAATAAACCATTGAGATAATAATTGGTCAAGAGAGAAAGTTTTGACCAAAAAATGGTGACTTCGCCACTCATGAATATGATCAGAAATTTGAGTGGAATAAGATTGTTTGAAATTGGTAAAAATTTAATTTATGATTTCATAGCAAATGCGAAACAGAAAATGAGTTAAGAACATGGCTTCTAAGGCAATGAAATTATCAAATGAAGCTCGTGCCAATTTAATATACCACTTTGATGTCATACTAGTAAGTGTCTGCTCGAAAAGATGTAATCGAATAGAGTCAACTTTTAGAGAGTTCGAAGAACACCATAAATGATAAGCATGACATGTGTAGATGAGCGTTCCTAGTATTTCCATCAAAAGTTTGGATATCATTGGTAATTGTTTTAGGAATAGCCAACCACAAGGGAGAGTGACAAATGGGATCATTTGTAAGTCGTCTCACCTTTAAAAATTCAAGGGTTGCCATAAATGGAAACTGTTGATTAAAGTTCGATGGAGGATATCCTCGGTAAGTTGGGGTGACTTAAGAAACAAGTATATACAATCCTGGGTAGGAAGGATTTTGATAACATGGATAAAAAAACCTTAATTCCTAGTTCCTAGATAACCTTATTTTCAAGTTTTATGATAACCTTGCAAAAATTGAAATGGATGAGTTTGAATTTTTTGATCTTGGTAAGACATTGAGGAATACCCTAATATGGTTTCTCCATTGGATTTTGAATCATCCCTATGTGAGGTGTAATAGGTTGTGCCTGTGCCATTCCATATGCATGTTGACCTACTTGAATTTTAGGAATAATATTACCAAGCGGTGGAGGTGGTGAGGAACATTGAAGAGGTTAGGTAAGTGGGAATTAGAAGGCCCTAGATACTAGTGGAATAGGTTTAGTTAGAGGCACAGTCTGCAAAGTTTGACTTACATGAGCTTCAGCTTAAACATGCTAAGAAGTAGGAATTTGGGATGTATGGGGAATAGGTTGAAAGGTTTGAACTTGATTCAAAACATATTCATGTTTTCATATCGTAAATCGCAATCGGCGATATGAAACCTTATCAAACTTCATGTTTCGTCCTTTATTACATATCCCTTAGTGCCATTCCTCCTGAGCTTGCGATGTCTGATGTGCGATAAAGGTAGAGATGATGTGGCAAGTGTAGGGGCGGTGATCGCAAATCGCAATCAGCGATATGAAACCTTGTCGCACTTCACATTTAGGCCTTTATAACATAATCTTGAGCGTCATTTCTTCTGAGATTTGTAATTGTGATTAAGCTTCTAGACATTGTTCCGCACGTATATTTTCACAACTCGACCCTCACGTGTGTGAAGTGTTATGAATGCATCAATCGTCCTAGCTCTTGAACTGTTCTACACACGAATAAGCATGACTCGACCTGCCTTGTCATATCCGCACATAATGTTAATACACCAACATATAAATCAAAAATTCTTTTTCGGTATACAAAATTTTTACATTTTCTAACATATATGATTTTTTGGTGTTTTGAGAAATATTTCAAAAGTAAATACAAATGAGCCACAATACGTATGATGATAGTGTTCCCATATACGAGAAAATATTTTCATCCTACGCAAATGCTGAGGTTGAGGAGGTTGTTCTTCCACGTTGTGTTAATAAATCAAAATGGGGTAACTAGGAAAAATGGTTCACCAAGAAATTATTAATTGTAATATACCACCTTTGGGAACCAAGGATTTACATACGGCGATGCAATCTTCCAGAATAATGTGTTTTGTGTATCAGAGTGTACAAGGCGTCTCACTCGGTTACCTAAGGTGAAGATAGCAAACTAGTGTGGACTTTCAAAATAAACCTGAAGTTACATGCAAGAGGAGTCTTTGTTAGTGTTGTATAATGTGTAACCGTACTGTTGTATCTTAAGCGATAATTCCTTGGCTCTGGAAATGAATAAGTGCTTAAGAAATTTTTAAAAATGTGTCACAAATTTTTTTTATCGAGTGGTCTTCGTTCAATCCCTTTGGAAACAAATTCTTTAAAACCCTTAACAATCTAGTATAATGAAAGACTCTACAATGCCATTAACTGTTGATATCTGAATGGAAAAGAAGAAATTTAGAGGAAACTCAATGTAATATGTTGTATCACAAAATCTATCACTTTAAATTTCAGAGAGAAATTGTGAAGAGAGAGGAAACTCAAAATAATATGATGTAAACACAAAACCTATTACTTTTAAGTTCCAAGGAGAATTCATGGAGAGAGAGGAAGCTTGAGTGAAGGAGCGTGAATTAAGGTTACTTGACTCTTACTCACATATGTAATTAAGAGACTCACAACTACATTACTTCACTTAATTTAGGGAAGAAGGAACACAAAATGGCATAGGAAAAACGAATGACCGTCAACAATTGAAGGAAACTTGATGCTTCTTTTGTTAATTCCTCAGAAAAGTAAGTACCAAAATTTTAGTCTTCTAGAGGTCCAATATTCAGAACCCTTCTTCTTTCTTTCTATCTTGCTTAAATACATCGAAAACAATTTGTAACTGCTAGAACTTCTTGAAATAATTTTGACTACCTAAACTATTAAAACTACTTATTATATTGAAATTGAGGACATTACTATAGCTTCAATCTTAACACGAAAATAAAACAAACTAAAACTTGAAATATTATTCTTTTTACTAAATCTGATTTGCTGCTGATGGGTCTCCCTGAAGTGTTGATGTGTCTTCGTGACAGATCGAACATCCTTGCCCTACATTTCTTCCAGAGTTTAATATTTGTCTTTTCTGATTGTTGTCATGTCTTTTTTGTTTCTGATATGGTATTCAAACAATTCTGCAATAATGCATCTTTTCCCAACTTGACCCTGCTATTGCATTTCCAACAGTACCATCATGTGCTCCCTTTTACCAACTCTGCCTATTCCTCTACGTTTCAAACGATGTTGTCATGTCTCCTCCTATCCCACTCTACCTCTTTTTCTTGTGCATGCAACGTGTCGTCTTCTCTCGTCCTTCACTCTGCGTTGGGTCACTTACCCAAGTCTACGCCCCGCGTTCACATTTCTTCATAAAACAACAGAACTATACATAATCGTGGATTTTAAATAAATTTAAATTTTCCTTTGAAAACTATCTCATCTGTCCTTTCACATTTTGGCGTTTATAACATATTCCTTAGCAATATTTATCCTGAGATTGCGATGTGCGATAAAGGCAGAGATGACGTGGCAAGTGGAGGTGGGGCGAATGACAAGTGACAATCGATGATATGAAACCTTGTCACACTTTGTCTTTCGGCCTTTATAACATATTCCTTGGTGCGATTCCTCATGAGCTTGCGATATGCCATGTACGATAAAGGTAGAGATGAGGTGGCAAGTGGAGGTGGGGCCCATTACAAATCGCAAAAGGTGATATGAAACCTTGTAGCACTTGGCATTTCGGCCTTTATAACATATTCTTGAGCGTGATTCCTTGTGAGCTTTGTGATTGCAATTAAGTCTCTGAAAATTGTTCTTCATGTATATTTGCACTACTCGACCCTAAACTACCTGCAATGCTCCTAACGCATCAATCGACATGACTCTTGAAGTGTTCTACACACTAATAAGCACCACTAGACCCGGCTTCACATCTCCGCACATAATATTAATATACAAACATATAAATCAAAAATTCTTTAAATACAAATGAGCCACAACAAGTATGACGAAAGTGTTCTCATATACTTTTCATGTGCCGAGTGCCATCCAATATACCCTGAAATATGTGGAGAAACGCCTTACAAAATAAGTACCTAGAATGGCATATGAACCCTTGAGTGCAATGTTCCATACGTTTATAGACATTATAACACATCTATAGCCTATAACTTTGGCTGCTTGCGTTAATGTTTCAAATGCTCCTTAAGATTGATTCAATCAATTTTAAATTAAGTTTTAGTATTTAGCCTAAATATCCTAAACATGAAATATAACATAATAAAATTAAATATTTTCCTTTTCAATGAAAATATATGTATGGAAGGGAAAAAACACGGGATACAAAACGCAGAAAACTTTTCTAAAGTAAATTTTCCTAATGCAAGTGTTCCAATTTCCTCCAAGGTGGTATGGGACTCGGTAATTCGATTCGGTTAAGACGACATCAAATCAGATATAGAGATCTGGGGGATTGAAGAGTGAGAAGGATCTCTGAGAGCCCTGGCTGTGCCGCAAACCTATGTCGGGATTGGATCCGTTCAGAAGCGACACGAATATGGATCTGAGGTAAATACCCTGCTCCTCCGTTCACCACAGGAGAGGCTTCGAATAGACCAGAAGGTGGGTGACCGGAGGCAATAGAAGAGTATACCTCTAATGCTATATCTGTAGTAGCGTTGATCAGATCGAAAGGTGGACCACTGACTACAGTGGAGGACTAAAAAGGATATGTGGTTACAGTATATGGATTGGGAGTTACTCACCTCTCTGAAGTTGTTTTGCAGATGAAATGGCGGATCATACCTATATCTGCGGTGCATGTTTCTTTGTTCTACAGATCAGGATGTTTTTTGAACATATCTGGGGTTATTGGTAGCTCGGCCCTCGCTAAACAAGTGATTATTCCCGTTTCTCACTTCTCTATGCCTCTTCTCAAAGTTATTTCCAAGTTTTCATAATAACACAATGTATCGAAAATGGTCTACCCCAAAAATGCCACGACTACCTCATTAAGCTTGCCGACTCTGGTCGGCTCCCTCAGAGCTTCTAGAACAAATATATCGAAGAATATGTGAAACCCTGTGTTCAGCTTTTCGTAAAGAAGGAATGCCCCCAGATACAGGAATGACCGAAGCAATCAATCTGTACCCGAAAGCTATACGGTATGACCATAAATATAGAGAGGGGAAGGTTCGTTGTCGGAATTTTGGTGAATTACGTTTTTGGAATGTCTCAAAAGTTTTGGCGTCTTTGTGTGTTTGTGGTTTTACATGGACTTCTAGGGTTCTGGAATCAGGAATATGGGTGTAGTCAAAAGACTGGTAGGATTATTGTTGCGTGGCTTTATTATGCTTCTGATTTAAGTGGATTTTCAGAATTCTGTATTCATGGGAAAAGGTGAGTGTAGTTAAGCTTGTATGTCACTGAAACAATTTTAGCAATTAAATGTTTTATTTTTTATTTTAGCAATTAAAAAAGACGTCTGCTTTCGCTTATACATATTTTTCCTTTATAAGGTGTTGTTTGATATACATATTTTGATTTGTTTTGTTTATTCATATTTCTCACATTATGATTGACTTGTTTTGTTTTTCAATTCTTATTATTTTATTATTATTAATTTTTTTTTTAATATTTCAAGTAGTAATATGAATGACTGAATTATTTGTAGAACGATTAAATATAATTTTTTTTTCTAGCTATTACAGAGCAGCAATTATTTTGATTGGAGCATATAGCCGTAGGTAACATCAACATCCTGAATATATCTTTGAATATATCCTGAATATTTATACTCGTAAGTTTTCTTAGGAAATTGGCAGACTTTAAAAACTTGCATGGTTACAAAGTACCTTTGCTATGTTTCTTTGAAATTCCCAAATACGTCTTTTTCACTATGTTTATTGCTCTATGACATATACTCTAAGCACAGAATTCTGGGAAACCATCCCTCAACACTGAAGCAATTCGTATTATGTTGATTAGTTTGTAATCACAACAATATAAGTTGTGACATTTTTTATGACACCTTATCTCTGCTATGAATGGTTGTTTATTGCATGATTGAGTTTAATAGTGACTTTTTATTTTGCTACTACCACCTAGTGCCCCAATGCACCTTCTGCAGTAGCAATTATTTTGGTTCGAGCGTGCAGTCATTAAGTAACATCAACATCCTCCATCTATCTTTGTCGGTCTCATAGAGATTTAAATTGTTTAAGGATACTAGTACACTTGAAAAACTTTCATCCTTACCACCTACAAGGTGCCTATTCTATCTTCTTTGAAATTCGGAAATAAGTAGTTTTCACTGTGTTTGTTAGTCTCTCACAAATGGTAAGAGTAATTTGATATATACCCTAGTATTGAATTTGACGAAGCAATAGTTAAACACTCAAATAAATTTTACAATAAGCAAACATTTTTCACGGTTTTAATTAGTGTGACAAATTCCAACAATGATATTCATGGAAATTGATTGATCAATTTTGAACATTCATCTATATAATGAATTGTGGTTTGCTTCACCTTCCAAGTACATGACACTGGTTTATCCAAATACATCAAATGGAATCCGTAGTGTTATGGTTGTACATGAATTTGATGTAGTACATGATATATAATTAGCTGTAGGTATTTTATATGGTGGCAGTATACATATAAAGGTTTTCCTTTTTCTCTCACGAATAGCGAGTATTAACGAGTGTTCATGTTCAATTGAACACTTATTTATTTATGGTTTAATTTAACATACACGGAGAAATGCAATTCTAATCTATATAAACACATGATTAAATCCACAAAATAATAACAAATCTTGTTTTTATCACCATACTATTTACCATGCTATTTACAAATTATTGACTTCAAAATTATATAAACACAGATAATCCATAAAACAACAACAATTTTTTAACCCAGAATCCCACCCCAAATCCATAGATCAATAACAATTTTTTAACCCGAGATTCCACCCCGAATTCAACAATAACAATTTTTTAACTAGGGATCCCACCCCAAATAAATTCTAGTGGGAAAGAATACAATTCCATATCCAGTCTCTTTTATTTTTTAAAATCCATTTTGATTTTGTTTTTCCTTTATATCACGTTTGTAAAATTTTAAGAGTTTAATAATCAATTAATATATATTTTGTTTTTCTTTCTTATATAATATTTATAAAATTTCAAAACATTTTAATAATTAATTAATATTATATAATGTTTATAAAAAAATTTAATTTTAATTAAATATATTAATTTTTTTTAATAATTTTTTAAAAAATATATAAAATATTATTTTAATAATTTAAAATAAAATATTGAAAAATGTTGCAATAAGAATAATTTACTAAAAAGATGTTATTGATAGAAATTTATTGCATTAAAAAGAAAACTACAATCTACAATATATGTGTAAAATTACAATCCATAATATAAGTAAAAATATCTTTGCAAATTCTAAAATCTCTTTTGAAAAATTGTGTCACTCGGTTTTCACATTGCCTAGCTTTCCATCTCTAAAAATAGTAGAGAGAATATAAGAGAACAAAGAGACAAATGCATTATGAATGCATTTCTACTTCATATCTACCTACTAGCAATATTGTAATTTAAAAACTTAACCTTGAAATATATCTAACACAATCATCAATCTCAACATGTTTCATTTTTTATTTTTGCAAGACTAATTTGATTCTCAAATTTTAGGTTATCTTCACTTTGTATCACTAAAACTTAGTATTATTATCCATTGTTTTAAATTGATCTATATAAAAGACCTTTTTCCAAAAAAGAAAACAAACCTACTTATTGATTTCTTGTCATTAACATCACTTTCCGAATCCATATTGGTAAGTCCTACAAAAGAAATTTGGGTTGGAAACATAATAGATGCTAGAGTGCATTTTACCAAGAATGGACACCAAAATTCTTTTAGCAACTAACTAATAATACTCTTTAAGTTTTCTCATAAATCTAAGAGCTAGATTTACTACAAAGTAAATATTTGATATAATGTAGGTTAAATAAATTATACAACTATCAAATTAGTTGTATAGTATATCATCTACCTTCTTCAGGGACATTAGTTGACAATCCTTACCATTTTCCTTCTTGAGAAAAATCACTTGGTTATCTTAAACATAATGAAGAAAAGTAAGGTTGCAATGGTTCACTTTTTTTTTTTTTTAAGAGAAACATTCTATCGTGAAGTTCACATGCAAACCCATTAAATAATCTACCTAAATCACCCGCACCCAACGTCTAATTTTAAATTTTTGATAAAATAAATATGTAAATAGGAAATTTGAAAAGTATCTATACAAACAATAATATAAATAAATAAAAAATATTTCTAATTGAAAAATTTTTAAACCCATATTTTTTTTGTATATGATCTATTTGAATCTAGTGACCATGTTTTTATCCATAAAAATGTATTCTTGGTCAATGTATATTTCTTCATAAATATTTTCTTTCATGGATAGATTTTAGGTAGAGAAATAATTATTACAATAAAATATAGATGTTTCATTTTAATCAATGTTTATTTATTAAAATATTTAGCTATTAATCTAACTCTAAATTTCTTTATAATCATATTTGAATTAATTACTTTTCTTATAAATTATTTTGTATCATTAAACATTTACTTTTCAGGAAGAAACATGATTTTCCATGTTTTGGTTCTTCATCATATTATACATTTATGGATTGTCTCCAACCAAGGTATTTCCTCCATATTCCTCAAATGATACTACTTCATTGATTTGTAATACCCTTATAAAAAATGGACTTCCATATTTCCTATTTTCTATTTCATAAATTTTGATGACACTCTCTATTTTTTATTTATAAAAATAATCATCAATATTATCACCTTAATCTTCAACAATGTGAAGAGGTGAATCTATGAATTGAAATATATGATGAAATTTTTTATCTATTCTTACAAAGGGTACTTTCTTTACCAAATCATATGAACCATTTCTCTTCAATTCTTCACTAGAACGCACAACTAAGAACTTTGGAATTTTGAGTACTACTTTTTTTCTCTGTCCATGTAGAATAAAAGTAACCAAAAACATTCAAATAACTAATATGTGGTTTCATAGTGATATCGTTTGGAATTTGGTAGCACATTTTTCATAAAATAATAATTCAAATGCATAATTGTAGAATTTAATAACTCTATTAGTGTTTAAGGCACCAGTACTTTTCCACTTTGAAAATTTTAAAATACTCTTGAATGAATTACCAAAACACAATGAATGATGCATTGGTCCACATATATCATTATGAATAATAATTTCATCATTTTTAGTTTAAAAAAAGATAAAACATATTTTTTACAAATATATTGGTTTGATAAAAACTTAATTGAATAGAATGTCAACTCTCACCTGAGTACTGCACCTGGAGACTACACACAAATGGAGAGTACTCTCTCTACTCTCTCATACATTACATGATTGAATTATACAACAATAAATACATACAAAGGAATAGGAATTTGTAACCAAACTCCTATAACCTAGGAACTAATCCTAACTTAAGGAGATATGTTAAACAATGTAACCATTTCTCCATTAATACAAAATAATTTTAGTTAGTTTCAACTCTCCCCCTTAATGGAGAAAGGATTGTCTTGTATTCCTAACATCTATCTAAAAAATTCAAACTTAATTTTTCCGAGCATCTTCGTAATAATGTCTTCCATATTGTCACAAGTTTTACAATATTCAATAAATATTTATTTTGACTTGAATTTTTCTCGAACAAAATGAAACTTAATATCTATGTGTTTCCTATTCTTCTAGAATACTTGATTGTATGATAGCTTTATGGTACTTTGGTTGTCACATTTGATGATGGTTGCTTCTTTATTTATTTTTTTTCCTACATCATACAGAAGCCTTCTCAACTAGATAACTTCACATGTGCCTTTACACAATGCTTGGTACTCGGCTTCAGTTGAAGAAAACGCCATAGGACTCTGATTTTACTGCTCTAAGCCATGACCCCAGATCCAATACTAAATGCATAACCTATGATGGACCTTCATTCATCTAGATCACCTGCCCAATCCGATTCTGAAATACCTACTAAAGTAACATCATATGTGTTAGTGTATAAAATACCATAATCACTAGTACCATGAAGATACATCAACACAATTTTTGTTGCCATCCAATGAATTTCGAGAGGATTAGAAATGAACTCACTTAACACACTAACATAGTATGCTAAGTCTGGTATAGTTGTAGTGAGATATATCAGACTACCAACTAGTTGTCTATACAAGGTGGCATCCACCTCCTTAGAGTCATCGTCACTGCATAACTTCAGATTTTGTTGCAAAGGTGTTGATGTTGTCTTACACTGCTCTATCCTGAACCTTGTGAGCAAACCTTTGACGTACTTCCCTTGAGTAAGAAAATCCTTTCCATAGTATCTCTATACTTCCAGAACCAAGAAATAATGTAGACTTCTCAGATCTTTCATTTCAAAAACTTGTAACATCTACAATTTGATTTCTTTGATCAAAGCATCTGCATTACCTGTTATAATCATATCATCCACATACATATAAATCAAAATAATGGCATACAGATTTGGATCATTGATGCTCCTATGAAAACCATTTTTTAAAAATAATGAATCAAACTTGCCTTGTCGACTACATCACTTTTTTCTTCATCATTTTGATCCTGCTACTCATTATCCTTAGTGATTTCTTCCATCAATAATGGAATTTCGACTTCCTTTCCTTCCTCAACCTGGTCATTAAATATAACATATCGACTTGTAAATATTTTATGAGTGACAATATTACACAACTTGTAGGATTTAAACTCAGTGCAATATCCTACAAAGATACATTTCATGGCCTTAGGATCTAATTTATTTCTATCCTCCTTGGGTATATGGGCAAAGGATTTTGACCCAAAAAATCTTAAATGACTCACTGCTGCCTTAAATCCATAAATTGCTTCAAACAGAGTCTTAAAATTAAGAAATTTAGTACGACTCCTATTGTTTAAATAAACATCACTATTGATAGCGTTAGCCCAAAAAGCATTTGATATACCCTTACCCTGAAACATACTTTGTGCGCACTCCTATAGGGATTTTTTTTTCCATTCTGCAACTCCATTTTGCTGTGGAGTGTGTGGTACCATGAACTGTTGAACAATCCCATGATATATGAAAAAATTCATGAACTCACCCAACCTATATTCTCCCACTTGATCGGAGAGGAGAATTTTTATGGATTTCCATGTCTCCTTGTCAACCAGAGTCTTAAATGATTAAAACATTGAAAAGTATGACTCCTTTTACTTAAAAAATATATCCAAGAGAATCTAGTGCAGTCATCAGTAAACAATAGAAAATAATATGCACCACCTAGTGACCTAGTCTGCATAGGTTCGCATATGTCTGTATGTACCAGCTTTATATATCTCTTTCATTCCCATCAGAATGCAAAGGAAATTCTTCTCTATGCATTTTTCTTAATGTACATCCATCACAATCTAACTGAACACTATGAAAAGGACGGAGTCCATTGACCATACCTTTTCTTTTATGTAACATGAGGTCTTGTAAATTAAGGTGGCCGAATCTCTGATGCCAAAGATTTTCAACTATCAATCCTATTGAAATAAAAGCTTGGTGTGGCATGCTCTTGACATTCAATCTATACAGGTTTCCCACACACACTCCTGATGCAATTGGTTCCATATTGCTTTCCTTTTTGACACAAAATGTCTTGAACAATTCAACTTGCAGGTCCTCATGAGTTCTCATTGACACAAATATTAAGTTCTTTTTAATCCCTGGCACATACATCACATTCTTAATATGTTTGATGTTCCCACTATGCAAAATTACCAGAATGTTGCCGTACCCTTTGATCTCATAGCCTTTGTCATCTCCTTGATAAATTTTAGATCCACAAGAGGTTTCCTCAAGAAACTCAAATAAATTTTTCTTACATATCATATGTGAGGATGCGTCATAATCAACATACCATATGTCGACCGCATCCTCCTCAAAAGCTGAAAGGGAAAAATCAGCTACAAATAGTCGAAGATCATGACTGCAACCTTCATCAAAAAAATATCTTGTGTGTGCACTCTGCTTATTCATGGCCTAATATATCTGCCTCTTCAAGTAGAAATTAGCTTGATGACCATTTTTCCCACAGTAAAAACATTTAATGCCAATTTTTTTTTTTGCAAACACACCTCTAAATGGTCTGTTTTGAAAAGTTCTTCCACCTTTTTGTTTTTGTTGTGGATGTTTCCCTTTGTATGCATTTATCTTCACCATTAGCACAATATCGACACTGTGAGGTCTCAAATTCTGCCGCTACTCTTCTTCTTTTAATAAAATTATTGTCAATTATTCAAATGCAGGGGATTTATCCCATGCCTCCAAGCCTGTGATGATCATATGATATTCATCCTCCATTCCGTTCAACTTGATTGTGACTACATCAGAATCAAACACCTTCTCCCCATTTTCACCCAATATGTCGTTCAGGTCCTTAACCCTTGCAATGAATCTACTAGCAGGTTCATTCTCCTCCATTGTCATTGAAAAAAACTTTCCCTTGAGTGACAATATGCAATTTTTCTTTTGTGTCTGGTATAACTTCTTGAGCGTTGTCAACATCTATGTGGATGATTTTCTATCTCTGATGCGTGGGATAATATTGTCTTCAAAAAACATCTTCAGTAATACTTTTTCCTTGTTCTCCCTTTTATCCCAGTATTGTATAAGTGTGGTTATCCTTGTTATAATTTTTGGTCTTTGCTCATCATTGTATACAATCAAACAAACATTTTCTCCCTCAAGAAGTGTCTGTAGCCTGAATTTGCAATTGGTATAATTAGACCCATCAAGTTTGTGTCGGAAATGTTGTCATTGATGGCAAAAGAGATGGAAAAGAAGGAACACCTAACGCAGCAACAAGGCAAAGAAAGAAGCAAAGCAGTAAGATGTAGAGAGGGTCGAGCAGTAGAGATAGGTTCATTTAAAGAAGCAGAGGCAGCAAAAGGAGAATTAAGGAGTAGCATCAGTCAAGGAGCAGATGAAATAAAAGAGAGATCGTAAGACAAATAGCGACAGAAACAGAGCTGTTATCATGGAAATGAAGATAGCAAAGAAGAAAATGAAGGAAATAAAGGAGACATGCAGAGGCAGAGGTAGAATGACAGAAGCAGCAGAGGCAGTGCCAGGGCATTTCCGTTTAAAAAATTCCAAGCCGAACTTTATTTATATATATAAAAACAAAGTCTGTGAACTGTGTTGATGGTTGGCGATAATATAGTGAAGTTATTCACAACACTAACGGAGCAAAAACACGACGATGTTAAACTAAATAGAGGTGGAACCAGAGTTAAATTTGCAGTGGTAATGGAGCTGTGTGTTATACATATCGTGGGGCCACTTATAAAAGACTGGAACCCGGAGTAAAAGTGTTGGACCGGAACCTGGAGTGGAGAACGAAACCTTGCGAGAGGAAAAGTGACGTGGTTTAGAGTGAAAAGTAAAGGCCGTAAGTAGAATTCATCGCACCGCCTATCGACCATAAGTGGTATTGCCCGGAGGAGGAGCGATTCCATACAGGAATCGACACGTGGCCTGTGGACCCATTCTAAAACCGCTTGTTAAACTGTGCCTTCGCGCTTTAACGTTCTGTGTTGGAAGCTGCGCGAAATGGTCAGGAGCCATTGATTTGGAAACGAGCCATCGGATGACGATCGCGCGTTGAACATGCCCGAAGTTTAACGAAGGTGTGCGGAGGTTAGCAAAGGTACGACTCAACTGTGTTGACCCCATGTTGGCAATGTGTTGTGGGTGTGTGGCCCCAAATCAAATATATATTAAGGTTTATGAATTAATAAGGATGAAGGTGTGACCATATATTGATATATATTAAGGTTGCGAGTTAATAAAAGAACGCTGAGTTCTGTTGGACTCTGGTACAACGTTTCCGGCAATTAAAGAATGCTGAATATATGCGTTGATATAGAGCATCTATATATATATGGGGGTGCATATGTATACTGAATAGACAGTCGGGTTATAACTATATAAGAATGTTGAATTAATTAAACCAAAGGTTCTGAAGTAGAAAACTATTCAAAGGTGATTCAAATCTGAAGACTTTGGAATATGTGGGTCCAGATATATATATATATAGTCCCGTGTGGGATACTGTAATAATTGAAATATGAATGAATTCATATGTATGGTTTTATAACCATGGAAAATGAAGTTTCCGGATTAATTCAAGCTTGCCTAGATTTAAAATCAACTATTATATAACTACAACGAACAAAGGACTACATACAGGACAAAACAAAAAAAGAGAGTAAGTTTGGATGAATGTGTAAGGAAAAGAAAAGAAGAGGAGAGCGTGCAGAGATGAAATTTCGTGAACAAGAAAAATACATGGGTTCAGAAGAGCAGTGAATAGGTGAAATGTACAAATTACAGTAAAAAAAGAAGATGAAGAACAGTTTCTTAACAGCAGTAGAAAAAGAAAAAATCCAGTAAAGAAAAAGTTCAGAAGAGGAGCTGAGTGATATTGAAATATGTAATTAAGAATGTGAATGTAAATGATGTAATTATTTTTTATTTTTTGTGATGCAAAGGCAAGTATCCTAAGGAAAAGTCAAAATCCCACTGTAGCATGAAATTTTTTACATATTTTTATGATTTTAAATTGAGTTGGATAAAGAAATGAGGAGGCAAAAGACCAAGGGGTATGACCATCCATTTCGAATTCCTAGAGGAAAAAAAACAGTCATCAAGGAATTTCTATAAGTAATATCAACTTGATATGAAAAAACGGAGAGGTGAGAGAGAGATAGAAAATATAGAGAATGCAGAATATAGAAGAATGAAGCAGAGAAGATTAAGAGAAGAAGAGCAGATACAGAACAGAGCTGATATTTGGAGTAAATCAGCAAACATTCAGTTTGATAAATTGAGGAAGTTGGAGCTTCCCTATCAAGTTGTAGCTTGATAGCTGTCAGTTGTAGCTGACTGAGGTTGGAGCCTCCTGTAGGTTGGTGCCTGTAGAAAAATAGTGGTGAGAGGGAGTTGGATCTTTCCTTTGCATCACAACAATAATAATATGTGGTTTTCTCCCTTTATGGGTTTCCACTTATATCTGGTGTCTCTGTGCATGATATTTATGTATTGATCTAATATGTATCATCTGCTTAATACCTGCTATTCTCATATTAAGTCTACTACTATATTATACTAATACTTGCTGCTTACATTCTAATATTACTCACACATTAAACTACATATGAAATGAAGGTGTGAATAAGTTTAATGAAAAGTTTTAAAAGATCAGGAATGTGTTAAACTGATTCACTCCCCCCCCGCCCCCCCCCTCTCAGTTTAATTGAAGGTTCAACAATTGGTATCAGAGCAGGTTCCTTTGTTCAAGTCTAACAACTGAAAGGAGATCCTAGGTTCCCAAGATGGCTAGTAAAGAAGGATGCTCAACCAATAAAGCCCTTTTCTTCACTAGTGAAAATTATGCTTTCTGGAAAATCAGAATGAGGAAATACATAATGTCTCTAGGAATAGAAGTCTGGGCTATTGTGGAATTAGAATATTCCCCAAAGGCAACTGACACAGAAAGAGAAACAAAACAAGATTTTGTGGCCAATGCAAAAGCCATGAATGCCATCCTGAATGGATTGTGTGAAGAAAAGTTTATTAAAGTAATGCACAAAGACACTGCCAAAAAAATATGGAATATTCTTGAAAACATACATGAGGGAGACCAGAAAGTAAAGACTGCCAAAATTCAAGTCTATAGAGCCTAGTTTGAAAAATTAAAAATGAATGATGATGAAGACACTACTAATTTCTTCCTAAAAGCTGCAGAAATTATTAACAATATGAAAGCTCTTGGAGAAAAAAATGCTAGAAAGCATAATTGTACAAAATATTCTAAGATCTCTTCCATCTAGGTTTAATCCAGAGGTGTCTACAATAGAAGAAACAGCTGATTGGGAGACCTTGACCATGAACAAGTTTCTTGGAAATCTAACAGCCTATGAAATGAGACTCCCACAGAACAAGCCAAGTACGAGGGAAGAAGCTTTTAAAACAGAAAAGAAGAAAGAAGAATAGGGAGACATATGCTCTTGCTCAGATGAAGAAGAGGCAAAGTTTGTCAAGAAATTGGATAGAGGCTGAGGTAAATACAAAGACAAACTCCTCTTCAAATGCTTTAACTATGGAAAAGTGGAACACTATGCTGCTAAGTGTCCTCACAAGAAAATAAGGAATCGGGCTCAAGAGTCAAAGAAAAATAAATCAAAGAACTGGCAGAAACGAAAGAAGTTCAGCAGAAAATCCTTCTATGCTCAACAAGACAGCAGTACATCTGAAGATTCAGATGAACCCTCAAGTGAAGAAGGAACCTCCGAATTCTTATTGATGGCCATAGAATATCTTGAAGGACTCATGCTAGAAGATGAAGAAGAATAAGGGGAAGTCGACCTTGAGGGGGAGCTAAGAAGTGCTCTAGAATAGATTGACAGACTCAAACTGAAGTGAAAAAAAGAAAAGGACATTCTTCTTAAGTATGTAAGAGAAGAACTAAACTCAGAAGTCCTCATGCAGCTAAAGGTAGAGCTTGAAGAAGACAAGAAGATAGAAGACATGTTACTTCAGCAAATCAAGGATAAAACTTGAGAACAAGAGAAACTGGAAGAAGAAATTGTATGTCTCAGGAAGAAACTAGAAAATGCGCAAAGGACAGTGCTTATAAACTCTTCTCAAACAAGCTCTAGTAAGTTGAATGAAATTCTGGTTGCTCAAAGATCCCTAATGATAAAAACAGGAATAGGCAATGAAGGAGAATCGAGTAAAGGTAAAGAAAAGGAAAAAAAAAATATTATTTTTTGTAAAAGCAAAGAAGAATGATGAAGTAGCTCAAACAATTCCTACAAAAGAAGAAATCTGCAATAAGAAAGACAGAGAGCAGAGGAAACCACTAGTAGCAAAGAATTTAATGAATACGACGACCCCTGAATATGTAAAATTTGGAAACCATCAAAGTTCTTAAGTATGTAAGAGAAGAAAAAAACTCAGAAGTCCTCATACAGCTAAAGGTAGAGCTTGAAGAAGCAAGAAGATAGAAGACATGTTACTTCAGAAAATCAAGGATAAAACCCGAGAACAAGAGAAACTGGAAGAAGAAGTAGTATGTCTCAGGAAGAAACTAGAAAATGCTCAAAGGACAGTGCTTATAAACTCTTCTCAAACAAGCTCTAGTAAGTTGAATGAAATTATGGTTGCTCAAAGATCCCCAATGATAAAAACAGGAATAGGCTATGAAGGAGAATCGAGTAAAGGCAAAGAAAAGGAAAACAAAAATATTATTTTTGTAAAAGCAAAGAAGAATGATGAAGTAGCTCAAACAATTCCTACAAAAGAAGAAATCAGCAATAAGGAAGACAGAGATCAGAAGAAACCACTAGTAGCAAAGAATGTAATAAATACTAAGACCCCTAAATATGTAAAAGTTGGAAACCATCAAAGAAGATTCTTCCCTCCAATGAAGAATGCCACCTGTTATGTCTGCCACAAGTTGGGACACATTGCTGCATATTGTCATGCAAGAAGGAGTAATTCAAACCAGCAAAAGATGCAAACATTGAAGAGACTGCCTCAAGCAAACAAATGGAAGAGACAACCTTACATCAGGTATGAAAATAGCTTCTATGGTTACTGCTTTTATTGTAAGGAATTTGGTCATAAAATCATTGAATGTAGAAAGTATGGACAAAGATTGATGTTTAACACCTCAAGGAGGTTTATGATTCAAAGAAATTTTGTTCATACTCATAACTCTACAAAAATTATGATCAAATGTTGTGTATGCAATCAAGTTGGACATATACCTTCTAAATGTCCTCTAAGAAAATGTAGTCCATCATCCCACAAAAGATACCAAACAAAAGGGTGCTTCTAGTGGATAAAGAAGGAGAATAAATGTGACCTGGCCCTAACTGCTCAAGACCTGAAAAGCCAGTGGTACCTGGACAGTGGCTGCTCAAAACATATGACTGGAGACAAAAGAAAGTTTATAACTCTTGATGAAAAGAAATCTGGCAATGTTACTTTTGACAATGATAAATTAGGTAAGATCAAGGGAAAAGGCTCAGTTAGCATAGATAATGGAAGAAGAAAGGCCCAAGATGTACTATTTGTAGATGGGCTGAAAGCAAATTTACTGAGTGTCAGTCAGATGTGTGACAAAGGCTGTGAAGTTCTCTTTAGAGCACAAGATTGTGAAGTCAGATCAAGCACAACAGGAAAGACTCTGCTCAAAGGTGTTCGAACAAAGAGTAATGTTTACATAGTAAAAGAGGAGGATGAAGCCTGCCATCTAAGAAAACTTGAGGAGTCATGGTTATGGCATAGGAGATTGGGACATCTCAGCTTCGACCATATCATCAGACTGAGCAAGAAGAAAGCTGTCAGAGATATGCCAGAAATAAAAAGGCCTTCAAATACCATATGCAAATCTTGTCAATTTGGGAAACAGACTCGCACATCCTTTAAATCTAAAGATGAGCTATCAACAAGAAGACCACTCTAGCTTGTGCACATGGATCTGTGTGGACCTACAAGAACTAAAACACCAAGTGGAGAATCCTACTTCATGCTGATAATAGATGATTTCTCCAGAATGACATGGGTTTCTTTTCTCAAGAATAAATCGGAAGCTCTGGACAAATTCAAAATATTTAAGGCATTAGCAGAAAATCAGACAGGATGCAAGCTGAAATGCATCAGATCAGACAGAGGAGGTGAATTCATTGATTATGACTTTGCAGACCTATGCAATGAACATGGCATAAAAAAACAATTTACTATTGCAGGGACACCTCAGCAGAATGGAGTAGCAGAGAGACAAAACAGATCTGTTCAACAAATTGCCAGAGCCATGATGCAAGAGAATAATATTGCTCAAACCTTTTGGGCAGAAGTTGTACACACAACAGTACATATTCTAAACAAAGCTCATTTAAGACCTAACAGTGATAAGACACCTTATGAGCTATGGCATGGTAAACCTGCATCAATCAAGCACTTTAGAGTCTTTGGTAGCAAGTGCTACATAAAGAATAATGATGAAAATCTGGGGAAGTTTGATGCAAGAGCAGATGAAGGGATATTTCTAGGATATACATCCAAAAGTAAAGGATACAAAGTTAAAATGTATCAGATCAGACAGAGGAGGATAATTCACAGATTATGAGTTTGCAAACCTATGTAATGAACATGGAATAAAGCAACAATTTACCATAGCAGGGACACCTCAGCAGAATGGAGTAGCAAAGAGACAAAACATGTCTGTACAACAAATGGCCAGAGCTATGATGCAAGAGAATAACATTACTCAAACCTTTTGGGCAGAAGCTATACACACAGTAGTACATATTCTAAACAAAGCTCATTTAATACCTAATAGTGACAAGACACCTTATGAGCTATGGCATGGTAAACCTGCATCAATCAAGCACTTTAGAGTCTTTGGCAGCAAGTGCTACATAAAGAACAATGATGAAAATCTGGGGAAATTTGATGCAAGAGCAGATGAAGGAATACTCTTAGGATATGCATCCAAGAGTAAAGGATACAGATGCTACAACAAGACTATTAGAAAAATTGTAGAAAGTATTGATGTAAGATTTGATGAAGAACTCCCAAACAAGACAAGAGATACAGACTGCAGCAGCTATTCAGAAAATCATGAAGGAGAGGACCAAGATGATGATGGAGCAAGCAAGACTTCAGAAGATACCAAACTGAACTCGAAAACCCCCTCAAGATACACTCAAAAGAACCATCCAGAAGATCAAATCATTGGAGACAAGAGTGTAGGAGTCCAAACAAGAGGGAAGCTAACAGAAAAAACTGAAGAGGTATACATAGCCATGCTATCACAAATAGAGCCAAAGAAATTTGAAGAAGCCAGCAAGGACAAATCTTGGGTAAATGCAATGAATGAAGAATTGGACCAAATTGAAAAGAACAATACCTGGGAACTAGTTCCTAGACCAATTGAGAAGAATATCATTGGTTCAAAATGGGTATTCAAAAACAAAATGAATGAGCAAGGACAAGTAATCAGAAATAAAGCCAGGCTGGTTTGCAAAGGATACTCACAAATTGAAGGACTTGATTATGAATAAACATTTTCCCCTGTAGCCAGAATGGAAGCTATCAGAATGTTCCTGGCATTTGCATGCTACCAAGACTTCAAGGTATATCAAATGGATGTAAAGTTTGCTTTTCTTAATGGATATCTAGAAGAAGAAGTGTACATGGAACAACCATAAGGCTTCTCATTGACAGACAAAGGAGACTATGTATGCAGACTGAAGAAGGCCCTATATGGACTGAAACAGGCTCCTCGTGCTTGGTACTCAAGACTGGATAAATATTTGCAAAAACAGGGTTTTAAGAGAGGTGGAGTAGACAACAATCTATACATAAAAGCCCATGAAAACGAACTCCTGATTGTTGTAGTGTATGTTGATGACATTATGTTTGGAAGCAACAAAGATGAACTAGCAAAAAGGTTTGCTGAAGAGATGAAAACAAAGTTTGAAATGTCTATGATTGGAGAGATCAGTTTCTACTTAGGACTGCAAATTCAACAAAAGAACACAGGCACTTTCATCTCTCAAGAAAAATACTTAAAAGAAACGTTGAAAAAATTCAAAATGGAGGACTGCAAACCTGTGACAACACCCATGATCACGGGATGCAAGCTGTGTGCTGATGATGGGACTGCAGATGTAGATCAAAAACTCTACAGATCCATGATAGGAAGCCTACTGTATTTGACAGCATCAAGACCAGACATCATGCTAGCGGTAGGACTAGTGGCAAGATATCAAGCAGCACCTAAACAAAACCATCTTTTGGCAGTAAAAAGAATACTCAGATATCTACAAGGAACAACACAGTATGGACTTTGGTATTCTAAAGGCAAAAGCTTCACTTTAACATCATACACAGATGCAGATTGGGCCAGTTGTGTTGATGACAGGAAAAGTACAAGTGGAGGTGCTTTTTATCTAGGAGAAAGTCTGGTGGCATGGTTAAGAAAGAAACAAACATCCATCTCTCTGTCTACAGCTGAAGCAGAATATATAGCAGCAGCAACATGTTGTACACAAGTCATGTGGATGAAGCAAACTCTTCAAGACATGAAGGTAAGCATTGATGAACCTATCTCAATCAAATGTGATAATACAAGTGCTATAAGTATATCTAAAAATCATGTACTTCATTCAAAAACTAAACATATTCCAATCAAGTATCATTTCCTCCGAGAACAAGTGGCTCAGAAGATAGTAAAGCTGGAATATGTACCAATGAAAGAACAGACAACTGATATATTTACCAAACCTCTTGCTAGAGAACCATTTCAATACTTGAGAGATAAACTAGGGGTAGTATCTGCAGATGCTACTCTCTAATATAAAGAGGAAGCACAATTTCAGGGGGAGAACAAAAATGAAAATATCATTCCAGGGGGAGAACAGCTAGCAAGGAAAGCATGAATCAGGTCCTCAGGATCAAAGGATTAAGGCAAAAGAACACCAAGTTATTATCCTAAAGTTATCTGCATTATTCAAGCATCAAAAGGTCAATTACAGAGCAAAAGGATCAGTATTGTGCTCTGAAACATTATATTAAGAATCTGAAACATAAAAGACGAGTAGTGATTATCATTTGAAGCCTCTCAGCATTTTAGTTGCTGAATCCAATCATACATCTCTGACTAGATAAAGCTGATACAATGTATTCTATGAAGGATCAGTATCCTCACTTTCAGCCTTATACTAGTGAAGGAGACTGTGCTTTGGACTGTACCAATTTATAGTGCATATTCAAGTTCAATAATCCTCAAAGTGTTCTCTCAACAAGTCTGGTACATCACTCTGGAGCAGCATGGTACAAAGTCAGCAGAAGAGGGCCTAAACATAACTCAGTAGAAGAAATACAGAAAACAAATCAGGAAGTGAGCAATCCTTTTCCATTAATGTCAAAGGGGGAGGAAAACGAAAAAATGGGCTTCTAAAAACAAAACAGAGGTAATCGCCATCAATGCCAAAGGGGGAGATTGTTGGAAATGTTGTCATTGATGGCAAAAGAGATGGCAAAGAAGGAACACCTGAGGCAACAACAAGGAAAAGAAAGCAGCAAAGAAGTAAGATGTAGAGAGTGTCGAGCAGTAGAGATAGGTTCATTTAAAGAAGCAGAAGCAACAAAAGGAGAATTAAGGAGTAGCATTAGTCAAGGAGCAGATGAAATAAAAGAGAGAGCGTAAGACAAATAGCGACAGAAACATAACTACTATCATGGCAATGAAGACAACAAATAAGCAAATGAAGGAAATAAAGGAGTCATGCAGAGGCAGAGGAAGCGAATATAATAAGAGACAGAACCGTTATCAGAGGCAGAGGGAGAGGCAGAATGACAGAAGCAGTAGAGGCAGTGCCAGGGCAGAGTCGTTATAAAAAATTCCAAGCCGAACGTTATTTATATATAAAAAAACAAAGTCTGTGAACTGTGTTGATGGTTGGCGATAATACAGTGAAGTTATCCATAACACTAACGGAGCAAAAACACGACGATGTTAAACTAAATAGAGGTGGAACCAGAGTTAAATGTGCAGTGGTAATGGAGCTGTGTGTTATACATATCGTAGGGCCACTTATAAAAGACCAGAATCCGGAGTAAAAGTGTTGGACCAGAACCTGGAGTGGAGAACAGAACCTTGCGAGAGGAACAGTGACGTGGTTTAGAGTGAATAGTAAAGGCCGTAAGTAGAATTCATCGCATCGCCTATCGACCATAAGTGGTATTGCCCGGAGGAGGAGCGATTCCATACAGGAATCGACACGTGGCCTGTGGACCCATTCTAAAACTGCTTGTTAAACTGCGCCTTTGCGCGTTAACGTTCTGCATTGGAAGCCGCGTGAAATGGATAGGCCTGTTGATTTGGAAACGGGCCATCGGACGGTGATCGCACGATGAACATGCCCGGAGTTTAACGAAGGTGTGCGGAGGTTAGCGAAGGTACGATTCGACCGTGTTGACCCCACGTTGGCAATGTGTTGTGGGTGTGTGGACCCAAATCAAATATATATTAAGGTTTATGAATTAATAAGGACGAAGGTGTGACCATATATTGATATATATTAAGGTTGCGAGCTAATAAAAGAACGCCGAGTACTGTTGGACTCTGGTATAACGTTTCCGGCAATTAAAAAATGCTGAATATATGCGTTGACATAGAGCATCTATATATATATGGGGGCGCATATGTATATTGAACAGACAGTCGGGTTATAACTATAGAAGAATGTTGAATTAATTAAACCAAAGGTTCTGCAGTAGAAAACTATTCAAAGGTGATTCAAATCTGAAGACTTTGGAATATGTGGGTCCAGATATATATATATATATATATATATATATATATATAGTCCCGTGTGGGATACTGTAATAATTGAAATATGAATGAATTCATATGTATGGTTTTATAACCATGGAAAATGAAGTTTCCAGATTAATTCAAGCTTGCCCAGATTTAATATCAACTATTATATAACTATAATGAACAGAGAAATGCATACAGGAGAAAACAGAAAAATAGAGTAAGGTTGGATGAATGTGTAAGGAAAAGAAAAGAAGAGGAGAGCGTGCAGAGATGAAAGTTCGTGAAAAAGAAAAAGACAAGGATTTAGAAGAGCACTGAACAGGTGAAATGTACAGATGACACTAAACAAAGAAGATGAAGAACAATTTCTTAACAACAGTAGAAAAAGACAAAATCCAGTAAAGCCAAAGTTCAGAAGAGGAGCTGAGTGATATTGAAATATGTAATTTAGAATGTGAATGTAAATGATGTAATTATTTTTTATTGTTTGTGATGCAAAGGCAAGTATCCTAGGGAAAAGTCAAAATACCACTGTAGCATGAAATTTTGTACATATTTTTATGATTTTAAATTGAGTTGGATAAAGAAATGAGGAGGCAGAAGACCAAGGGGTATGACCATCCATTTCAAATTCCTAGAGGAAAACAAACAGTCATCAAGAAATTTCTATAAGTAATATCAAATTGATATGCAAAAAGTGAGAGGTGTGAGAGAGAGAGAAAATATAGAGAATGCAGAGTATAGAAGAATAAAGCAGAGAAGATTAAGAGAAGAAGAGCAGAAAGAGAAGCTACAGAACAGAGCTGATATCTGAAGTAAATCAGCAAACATTCAATTTGATAAATTGAGGAAGTTGGAGCTTCCCTATCAAGTTGCAGCTTGATAGCTGTCAGTTGTAGCTGACTGAGGTTGGAGCCTCCTGTAGGTTGGTGCCTGCAGAAAATTGAAGGGAGTTGGTGCTTCCTTGCAAGTTGTCGCTTGCAGAATTGAGGTTGGAGCCTCCTGTAGGTTGGTGCCGGCAGAAAACAGTGGTGAGAGGGAGTTGGAGCTTGCCTTTGCATCACAATAATAATAAGATGTGGTTTTCTCCCTTTATGGGTTTCCACTTATATCTGGTGTCTCTGTGCATGATATTTATGTATTGATCTGATATGTATCATCTTCTTAATATCTGCCGCTCTCATATTAAGTCTACTGCTATATTATACTAACACTTGCTGCTTACATTCTAAGATTACTCACACATTAAATTGAATATGAAATGAAGGTGTAATTAAGTTTAATGAAAAGCTCTAAAAGATAAGGAATGTGTTAAACTGATTCACCCCTCCCTCTCAGTTTAACTAAAGGTTCAACAAAGAGTTCTACATTTCCATTGTTTTTTCTGCATGTACTTACACTAGGTTTTGGTCCATATTCTTAGCGGGGTAGAGTCTACTAAGGAAAAATTGGGTTCATATTCTTAGTGGGGTAGAGTCTACTGTGCGAGAGGAGGACCAGAGAAGGAAAATTTAGCTGTGGAGGTGAGGTAGCAGAGGATTTCAACTTTGGGCTAAATAAACCCAAATCTGAGTAACATTTCTTTGTATGCGGTTTGACGGTAACAAGATTCGATATGAGCACGACACTCTCCAGCGACCGATGTTTATGACCAAACCTGTAAATCGACACGAGTGAAAGGGGCGTGAGAAGAATTTGATAGTCAATGGGTGCTGGATAATTATTAGTGTGGATAATAATGTGTTGATAGTGGAATGAGGTATATTGAAAAGCCGTATTGATATGGAAGCATAATCCTTATACAGAGGCATGGAATAGGAATATGACCTTATGTGCCTTCCAAGCAACAAGGGTGCATTTCATCCTCTTTTTAAGACTGTTATTTAAGCAATACAAGTGTGTTTATCCCTTAAAAAACTTGTTAACTACATCCATTTGACTACTCTTATATCTTGGATCCATATAGAACAACGTACTCTAATGCTAGATTTCCTTCCAAACTATGCTCTTGATTTTGGATTTAGTGTCACTTTTATGTTCCCTATGGTTGTTTAATGAATCATCATATCACCCCCTACTTGTAGAGAATATAGTAATATAGTGAAGTGCGTAATCTGGCTATGTACATGGTAGTCACCACATCAATGCAATTGCTGCAGTGTCCTCGACCATTTTTAAGATTGTTATTTGAGCAATACAAGTGTGTTCATCCCTTAAAAAAATTGTTAACTACATCCATTTGACTGCTCTTATATCTTGGAACCATATAGAACAACGTACTATAATGCTAGATTTCCTTCCAAATTATGCTCTTGATTTTGGATTTAGTGTCACTTTTCTGTTCCCTATGGTTGTTTAATGAATCATCATATCACTCCATACTTGTAGAGAATATAGTAATATAATGAAGTGAGTAATCTGGTTATGTACATGGTAGTCACCACATCAATGCAATTGTTGCCCTGTCCACAACCATTTTTATTTAATTTGTCAAACTTGTGAACAAATCAATAGATTCATTTCACATTTACGATTTTACATAGGCAATGAGAGGAACCAACTCTAAATATTAACTCCGATGCTTCCTTTGTGATCATAATTTCCAATTATCAACAAATTGCCAACCATCTTCTGTCATTCGCTTTCTTTCAACTGTAGAGGAATTAGATCTTCTGTGTAGTTAAACATGAATGCTTGGCTATGAAAATCATATTGTCTTCAAGCATACAATTGACATTTTTCATTTGTAGTTGGAGAACAAATTGGTTGATGCTATTTTTTTTACCAAAATTGAGAGTTTATTTGTAAGGAATGGGGAGACAGTTTATGGCAGGGCATGTCAGGGTGAGATGGTTGGGGTCAAAGGAATAAATGTTGCCAAATTTTTAAATGGAAAACGACTGTAAAAAATCATTTCTTGAAAGTTGTAAAAAGCCCCGCGTTTAAATTTCTTAGCCATGGGAGATTCTTAAACATGAAACTCGTGTTCTTCTATTGAATGTCTTGCATATTTACTTCTAGAGGGTTTGAAGATGAAACTCGTATAGATGGATTAATGGCTTTTTATCAAAATTTCATTTCATACTCCGTACTTCCAGACTGGATTATGGCATTTTTTCCCCTTTACTTTCATGCCCTGTACTTGAAGACTGGATTATGGGATTTCAATGGTGGTATTGGGTGGTTTTCTCGCCATCTGCACGCTGACCCATAGTTAAATTCTTGGCAAAATTTATTGAATGGTTGCTTAGGAATTAGTTTTTGCTATGTTTATTTGCAGACCTCCACAACAATTTCACATTCTCTTCCCTTGTTGATTTTGTTCAAAATGACATACGAGTTAAGCCAGATATGGATGCACTAGGAGCATTGGGTGATCTCTTTAAGAATCTTATGGCATTTCCTTTGCAACATTTGGTGATGGTGGAATTGCTAGTATAATTAGCTTTTATGATTTTTTTGTAATTTTAACAATGTGAAACACATGGTGAGGTATTTTGATATTTAATATGGATTGATGCCTATCAGCATTTACCAATATAGATAGCTAGTTAGATAGTAATTATTGTAAAAAAGACCAAGTGATAAGGAAGAAATAGAAGTTTGAGAAAGAAAAGATGTATAGAGAGATTAGATATTTCTTATGAGCTACATAGTTGTCTTCAAAAAAACTATATCAACAACACGACCTCCACTTTAAAAATATTCATATTTGGAAAATAATGAATATCAAATTAATATTCTCAGGTTTTTTAATATTTGAAAATGATAAATATATTATAATAAAGATAAAATATATTATAACTTATATCAAATTAATATTCTCAGGTTTTTTAGTATTTGAAAATGATAAATATATTATAAATAAAGATAAAATATATTATAACTTATATCAAATTAATATTCTCAGGTTTTTTAATATTTGAAAATAATAAATATATTATAAATAAAGATAAAATATATTATTACTTCAATTTTGAAATTTCAAAAAAATATGAAAAAAATATTTAAAATTTCAATGAACTTTTTTTTTAATATTATATTATTATTTAAAAATACGATGGGGGGTGTTTACTAGCACACTTTCCAACTTCCAAGTATGATGGGAATAGAATCCCATCGTTCGACAATAGTACCTCCTACTCTGAAGCGCACTTGCCTTAGCTCACTCAGCGTTGGTTAGGTGTGTTTTAATAGTTGAAAAGATAAATTTATGTCGATTTGAAGATGTCAACTTACTCTATTCTATAAATAAAAGAAATACAACTCGGAGAAGGTTCTCAAAGCATTCTGAAAATTTACGTTAAATGACAATACATATGATATGGTACTATGTAAGCGCGATACATATTTTTGGACTATAGAATAATTAATACGGATGAGCTATAAAATAATTCGGTAGATTTAAAGGGGGTGACACAGAACAACAAAATTCTTTATTCTTAGATGCTTCGTACGATCGCTCCACATTATTCTTTTAGGAGGTTCAAACATCGTAATAAGCACTTGACTTCATGACCTTCAGTGTATTAGTTTTGTGTTTCGCTAATAATCTTGATTGTTTTCAGCAATTCGCAATTCTATTAACAGAAAGATGTGAAGATTCTACCACTACTGGTAATGTTTACCCCAATACTCTGAGCCGCTATCTAGTTTTTTTGGAGAATTTTTTTTTTTTATATTTCGGTTGAAATTTTATATGATTTTGAAAGACATGTCTAACTGTGAGATGCATTTATTTTGTTTAGAAATGATTTACTATTTTTTTTTTTTGGGAAGACTTGGAATTTTGTCCAATTTCCAATTCATTTGAAAACAGAATATCAATATGATCTCAAATGGACGCGGCTAAATAGTGTTACAACATCATTGTTTTTAAAGATTGACTGGAAAGTTATTCATTCATATATTTTATTCATATTTATATATTTTAGTTAGGATGAGTTTAGGGTAAGCTTCAAAATTGAATGGAATAATAGTATAGTTATTTGTAGATGTTTTTATGAGAAGTATTAGCTGCTTTTATTAAGATTGTGCTTCTCATCAAGATTGTGTTAGGAATAAATACTTGGTGAAGGAGTGTTTATTTTTTTTTCTAAGTAAATTTGATCTATTAACAAGTGGGTATAATTACATCGAGACCGAAGTCAGTTACTGCTGCCTTGGAGGCAGAAAATTCAGGAAAAAACAGTGTTGAAGACTGTCGAGACCCACGCAGGGGTGCAGAACCATAGTTTTCCAAGAGATACTGTGACCCAGAAGATACAAAAAAGGCCAGAAAACATCAAAGCTTCCATAACAGAAAAAAACCCAGAAGTTTGGGTGACAGAGACAGAAAAAAGACCAAGCAACGAACCCATTAGTCTTCCGGAGGCTCCTCCTCAATCCTGCACCAGCCGGTGGCGTGCATGTCAGAAGCAGGCTCGTCATGAGAAGCCGGGGCAACATGATCAGCAGAGAGCATATCTTCATCCAAAACCGGTTCTGCAGGGCGAGACTGAGGCTGCGCTGGGAAATTGCCACCACCCAAATTGAAAGCCGAGAATTGGGTGTCAGGAGCAGAAACGTTCGCCACTGGAGTAGCCGGATGAGAGCCGACCTCCCCTTGAACGCTGTCTTCCAGGAAAACCACCGAGAGAATTGCTGTTATCCGAGGGCAATTGAGACTGCTGTTGAAAGTAAACCGAGCCGAGCCTGTAGTTGGAGCCGAGGAGGCAGGAGGAAGGTGCAAATGAGGACCCCAAAAAAGGCGATAATCATGCGTGCGCCCCCGACCAGAACGAGTTCTGGGATAGTGGCTCGAGCCTTCCCCAAAGGAGGAGTCCGGAGAAGGGCTGGAGAGTGCATGGGGAGGATGGCTTCGCGAGCTTCCCCTTCGGCTCCTTAAGCGATGTCGTAACCTCGGCATGGTGCTAAGGAGCGGGTACCAGAAAGCGCTCAGGACCACAAAGAACGCTGAAAGGGAACTGAACAGCGGGTTCCAGAATGCGCCCAAGACCAGAATGAAAGCCGAATGATAAACCGAGAGTGGGCTCAACAGCGGCTTGACAATCCCAGGATAATGAGCGTCCCTCCTCATAAAACGCACCATACACTGGTCGACTTTCTCCCACCTGTAGACACAGCGAACAAAGACTCCAGAACGAATCTGAAGGAAAGCCATGAGCCGGGGATAAATATCCTGTTGCAAGCGAAACCCATTCGCATCGCGCCAAGCCTCAACATAAGCCCAGTCCGTCCTTTCCATACCCAGACGATCAATAATCTTAACTGCTTCCATGGTGAGAATCCCGCCGAAGCATGCGGAGGGGAGGTTAGTGACAGTAAAAAATGCGCGAGAGCAGAGGTGTGCAGTGTCCATGGCATTGGAATGAGGGGAGGATAAATGGAGCCAGCCGTGGAGCAGCTGTCCGCTTAACTCCTCGTACCCACAGGCCAGATGGCGGCAGAGCTCAGAAGCCCTCCGTCCCATCCCATTAAATTTACATTGAATCACCCGCATCCGGGGGTGAAGGAGTGTTTATTACTTGTAGTTAATATTTATATTTTATATTGTAATGTTAGTGTATGAGTGATTAGTGATGGTTGAGAAATTTTCTCAATCTTTCTTTCTAAACTCTATATTATAGAGTAATGGTTGAATGCAATTTATCTGTGCACCTATACATACCATTGTGTGAAACATAATATGTGCTTCTAATCATTCTTTCTTGATATTAGAGCTGGATCCACTGACAAAGACAAGTGAGGCCTGTGTATTGTATTATGGTGTGATGTGCGACGGTGGTTTTGATAAAGATTTGAAGTTATAAATTTGTGTGTGGCGGTCTATATATATTACAAGAATTGTATGTTCGATTTGTCTGCGTTACGCCACTACCTACATTGCAGATTGTGTGGGTCTGACAAAGCACAAGGAGCTGAGTTTTGTGGGTCGAGTGTAGACTGTTGGTAGAGGAGCCTACGTTGAACGAAGTCATAGTCACTTTATCTCCGCATTGAATCTGATCAACACTTTGGCTGGTGATCGCGGCACTGGCGTAGCACGAGTTAAGGGCCGACTGGATCAACTATTCTTGTGAGTCGAAGAGTGTTGGAAATTTAGGTGATGTCAACATTTGACTGTGTATTCTTATTTTAAGAAGTTTCAATGCTTGCGTACATGTCTGGATTGAAGTTGTAATCTCTTCCTTTGAGAACCACGTAAAGTGATACAAAAAGAAAATTTGTAACAAGTCTTGGACAAACTTGATGGCCTGGTTTCGATGAAAGAAGTTATATTTTGCTGCTCTGATTTTGGACGGTGGCATTGTATAGGATCTTGAGAAAGGAGCATTGTTTAATTGACCATTCAAGTAGTAAGTAGCTTGTTGCTAGCCTGTAGGAGTTTGTGTGGACCTGCAAAAGTGGTTTGGAAACCCGTGGTGTGGTTGTTAGTTTTCATTGCGTGGAATTATTACAAAGTAGTTGAAGCACTTTTTAATTGCAGAAAGGTACCTCGTTCTTGAAGTTTAAAAAGGTGTTTCTTTAATATTTTTCTTTGATCATGGAGTTCATGATTTTAGAAAAATCTAGTGGTCTAAACTTCCACTCATGGAAAGTAAAAGTATAGATGTAATTAACGAACAAAAATTTGTGGGGCATATTGAAGGGTACAAAAGTGGCACCTACAAATGCCAAACAATTACTTGAATGGAAAAGTAGTGATGACAAAGCTAACTCCATTATCAGACTTTCTCTTTCAAGGTCACAGTTACATCTTGTAGATCACACTAAACCATCTAAGGGATTGTGGGAACACTTCATTCAATTGTTTGGTGCAAAAGCTATAAATGCAAAATTTTCCATAAAGTTGCAATTATTTAGACTTAAAATGAATGAGGAGACATCTATGTCGAGTCATGTAAATATTTTAATGTCTCTTTTAAGACAATTATCTGAAGCAACTTCTAAGGTGGAAGAAGAAGATGCAAAATCCATCTTATTAAATAGTTTACCTTCAAGTTGTAGTAATGTTGTCTTCACTTTGAGTCAAATGTCTTCAGCACTTTTGGCAGAGGAAAAAGTACTGAAACCGGAGGATACATAAGGAAATTCTCAAATAGAAAATGCATTATTTTGAAAGGCAAGGATGAGAATAAAAAATGGAAATAAAAATGAACTTGAATGCTACTAATGCAGGAAAATTGGGCATACAACGTGGAATTGCAAAGACTGTGCCAACGATTTGTTAAAATGGAAGGTAAAAGAATCAACAAACATAGCCACAGATGAATATTCATTGAATTCTCATGATGAATTCAATGAAGAATTTGAATCTCTCAAACTCTTTTACAACAACTACAGTTCAATGAAAAGGCTCAACATGGATGGTTATCCAGATAGTATGGTAGTTGTGGATCTAGGGAAGGATCCCTCATTGTTGAAGATGTGAGAGTGATCTCCTAATGAGGTTATGCGATGGCTTGAGACGATCTTCAATGATTGATTTGAGGAAGTCCTTGATTCAAGAGTTCAGGAGTAGAATTCGGGAATCCAATTTGCCGACTACACCTTTAGCAGGGTTATGAGGCAACTTGATGGAGCCCATGCTAGTCTGGAAGTTGTATACCATTTACATAATGATTATGTATTATGTTTATGGCTGATTTCAATAATTTTATGTACTGTAAGCATTAAGAGGGTCACTTGGAATTAATGCTTACATCCTATCTCTGTAATATTAGTTCATGAGTTCTTGGTGATGGTCGAGAAATTCTCTCAACCTCTCCTTCTAAATTAGGAATAAATTAGATCTCACAAACTCTATATTATAGAGTAATGGTTAAATGTAATTTGTGTGTGTGCGTGCACGCATACATGTCATTGTGTGAAATGTAATGGGTGCTTTTAATTATTCTTTCTTATCCCTCACATATGATTGTAACCCTTACTCTCTATCATAAAATTTGACCCAATAAAATGATAACTAGACCCCACACAAATCAATTAATCTCAGTGTTACACGGGGTCTCGCCCCCCCACCCAGGGGTCTAGATTCCTTGCCCCCTCATGCTCCAGGGTCTTGGGGGACTTCTAGGGGGCATTTCCCTCACGGCCCCTCACGCCCCCGCACACCCCCTTCACACCGCCTCATGCCCCCCTCATGCCCCTTTTAGTTTATGGTTTCGTGTTAAAAGTTGGTGTGCCACTTAGCATGTTTGAGAATCCAAGTGATTCTGATTCAGATGGTGACATGCTTGATGCTGATATATTTGTGTAGCAGCTAGATGCAGAGACTAGTGGGGCATTACCTTGAGCATTTAAGCTCATTTATCATTATGAAGATATCATTTGATATTCATACGTTATGTTTTATGTTTTATGTTTCAGACATAACTTATTTGCTTTTAAATTTTATGTTTCAGACTCGAGTTGTAAACTTCAGTTTAAACTTTATTTTGAATCTTGATAGAATATATCATATGATATCTTAAACTTTATTTTCATTGTACATTGTTAGTAATTACATTAATGATTATACAATTACAAACTTAGAAACTTACATGTATGATTGTCTGATGTATGTTTTAAGTTTTAAGTTTTAAATTTGTTTCAGTTATATGACTCATCATTCATCGATTTATAATTTTATTATTTATGATTTATCTTTCATGATGTAAGTGTATGATGACGGTATATACATTCCTTGTAAAAATACAGTTACATTATAAATATTAAATTTTATAATTTTTATGACCCCGATGTCCCCCCATGTTCTCTAAAAATTGGTAGGGAGCTTTTGCATAGACCGCTCCCGTGCTCCCTTGCCCCCTCGCTTCCACCTCCGAGGGACTTGATGGAACATTGATTAATCTACACCTCATTCACACAGAATGTCATAAATATTTCACTCAATTTTGATAATAAAAAAATATTATAAATTAATATATCAATATGCATAATCGTGAAATCCCTTTTAACGGTTTCATTTATATGTAAATATGATTTTTTCAAACACTTTTATAACGAGATACCCTAGATTAGAATTGATCTTAATCATTTAACACCAAGCCCACGTAAGCCCAAGTTTTAGTATTTACATCTCCTTTTTCCAATTTAGATTTGGTACGTACACCTCCGTTTTACATTTAAGACATGAAGCAGAATTTTATAGGGAGAGATAATAGACTTATCCTACTTTTAATCTTATACAAGGTCAATATGAAGAACTCATGTAAATCTGTAGAACTTATTCCCATCTTTATGTCATCGAAAATAAATATCACGAAGCTATGGAAAAGTAGGTATTGTATGAACGCTAGATGCTAAATTTGAAGTTCTATATTTAGATTGATATTTTTAAAAGTTTAACTATATTAATCTAGGTCAGAACATATATGTTTAATGTATAATTTATATTTAATATATCACTAAACGTGTACACACAGAACGATAATGAAGCCGGTAAACATAAAAACAAATATATACATATATTTATTTATTTAATGAATCACCCCAATGGTGCCATTAGGAAATTGACAACCTGAATTGGAATCTAATAGATAATAGAAAATACGTGTTTATATTTAATATTATATGTTTTAATTTTGATGTTTAGACATTACTTTGACCCATTAAGATGGAGTCATATTCCAAGCGGGACGATTTTTGGAGAACGCTTCGGGCTTCTTGGAACATGTCATTATGGGAAGTGTGGTACTTATCAAAATTAGGGCGGCGTTTTGTATGTGTTTTTTTTGGGATGATGGACTCATATTCTAAGCGGGGATCATTTAGGGATCGTTTTCGGAGAACGCTTGGGCTTTTTGGAACATGTCATTATGGGAACTCTAGTACATTTGAAATTAGGGGCTGTGTTTTATGTGCGTTTTTTGGGATGGTTTCCAAATAGATATATTTAATCAATCTTCTGAAGTGAGTTAAATTAGAAAAAAAGGTTTTCTAATAAGTGATGTTAAACTTAAAAGAAGAACTAATAATTTTTTATTTTTTATCTAAATTTTTAACATTATGATTAATTGTTGTTTTAAGATGTTATAAAGTAGTTACAATCATGTTAAATTTTCATAGTCATGTAAGGTTTAGCAATTTTGAATATTTCAAAATGGATGGAATTGCAACATTTTTCTTGGATTTTATAATGTAAGAAGGCATGTTATTGGAACTTAATCAAGAGTACTAAGCTTTTTATATACCTTAACATTAACACAAATATTTTTTTAATACAATATCCAAAATATATTTTCAATCAAACCAAAATCATTAATTAAACATGTCAAACTTTTCTATCATAATTGAAGGCTCAAATTGTATGGTGTTGATTGATGTACTTAAAGGATTGAAGTAGAGGCAAAGACAAGACAAGAAGCAAAGAATGAAAGATGATACTAATGGTGAAGCTATCAACAAAGTGTGGTTTAGTGTAATCATTAAAAAGCCATGAATAACATTTCTAACTTAATAAATGTAGTAGTAGTAAACAAATAATGTAAATATGTATATTTTCATTATATTTACAAATAATTTAACTTTATTTGTGTAACATGTTGCAAGGACACTATGTGCCATCTTTATTCCATAATTGGCAATCCCCTTAACAAATATATCTTTAGTTAAAAATATATAAATTTACATAAAAATAAATAAGAAACAATTAATTGAAAGGTTTTTTTTTTTTTTGTTTTCATTTTTTATTTTTTATTGTGACCATGATTATGATTAATGTTCAATAATATCCATATGGTCTATCTGACATTGAGAAGGTAAAATATTACTCATAACTCTTTAACATTTTATTTAAAAGCATTGAGAGAAGAATTTGAATATCACCATAGTTTTGCTGACTTAAAAGGTCAAGGAATGAAAAACTCTTTCATCCAATGGTGCTTTGGAAATTACCTAATGCCTAGTTTTAGTATGAAGCTCATGAGAATTTGTTCTTATATTAACAATTTTCATTTTCTTCTTAATACTAGTCAAAACAAATATATGCTTTTAATTTTTGAGATTGGGGTTGATCACGTCCTTATAATATCTTAGTTTCTTTTTTCCCTTAACTCTTTATCATCCACAATTTTTTCCTAAAATTTTGAAGTAATAATATTTTTAATATTATCTTTATTCTACAAAATGATCTTTTAATTTATCTCCCAATGGGTCAAGCTAAGATAATGCCTCCTTGTGCCATCCTCACTTGAGAGGAAGATGTGGATTTGGTTGTCCTTAGAACCAATTTTAGGAAACCTTTGGATTCCATACTATTTAATTTCTTCTTATACATAAGATATGTAGTCATAGTCATGCTTTCGATGGGAGACACACTTTCCTCAATAATATGGATAATATAGGGATTATATAATTTAATCTTGATTCTATAGATTATAAACTTCTTTTGTATTTGTTTTTATCTTCCTCCACGAATCCTTGGAGACACTGTAACCCTTAAACTCACAAGCATATAAAATAATAACGTTGACAGGAATCTTAAAGAGGAGTTTTTTTTTATCCCATATCCAAAGATATGTTGACTTACAATAGAGGATCATCTCATTTTCTTGTTTGATTGAAAGTTGTATGCAACCACATAGTCAAGGGCTTGTAACGAAGCAAGATTGAAATCAACCAGTAATTCTTCCGTAAGTGTGCCCTTAATAAAAATTGTTATTTTATATGCCAGGACGAGGAGGATGTCATTGGAGTGTTCGAAGGGAATCGGTAAAATCTATGTAGCATACAGATAGTTTTACCATCAACAAAATTTGCAACCTATTATTGGGTAGTGTATTCCATACCAACTACACAACATCATGTTGTTGAAAGGAACAATTAGCATCATGACTACAAGGCCTAAAGTCATGAACAATGCCAAATTCTTAGAATAATTCTATTTACAACTCCATATTTCCATTATCATGACCAGCTCCAGAGTGAGCTACTACCAATTTGTTATTTCCAACAATTTCTTTACATGGAAAAAGTGTTGGAATAACTGCCACACCTTTTTGAATCGATCACATGGACTAAACACCACTCTAGGAATATGAGACTAACTATCCACTCATGGTAATGATATGGGTTTGGAAGTTTGCTAATTCTTGTGGGTTTCTATTGTGATGGAAAACCTCAACATGGTTTCAAAACCTTGGCCCACGTTTGATTCCTCCAAGTTATGTCAAAGGGGGGGTTTTGGAAAAACTGTCACACATCTAGGGATTGATGGCATGGACTAATCATCACTCTCGGAAAATGGGACTAATTTCCCACTCAAGATAATGGTAAGGGTTTGGAAGTTTACTAATGTTTGAGGGTTTTTGGTGTAATGGAAAACTTCAACATGGTATAAAAGTAATTAAAAATGGTATCAAACCTTAACATCGCAACTCTAATGGATGATGGAGGAAAGCCTATACTATAGTAGTCAAACACTCATAAGTAATTCACAATAGCACAAATAAACCACACAATAGAATATAATAGAGCTATGGTTCTCTAACTCAAATTTTCATTTCTTGAATTGTTTGAGGATACAATTATAAATATAGACCTAAAAAATCTATGGAGAATCCTTTAGAAATATCTTGGAGAATTTTCTAGAATTATATTTATAATGATATTTATGCTAATTTTAGCTTACACATGTGCATCACTAATTATTCCTAAATATGGCCTCTATTGGAAACTACTAAAAACTACTAGCTAACAAGGAGTAATTGGGAGTAATTAACACACTCCAATACCCCCCCTTAATTATGCCCAGTACTCGCTACTGGTATAAATCTCATGTAGGATTACAAAAACTAAGATCATTTGATTTTATTTTTTTTACTTCTACTTCTTGGTGTAGATATCTCTCAGCTATATCCATTACAAAAAATTTCTTCCTTTTGCTCCAAAATTTGTATTTCCTATATTTTTTCTTCTTCTTTAGCATTAGCATTACTTTGGTCTTCTCCAATTTTCTTTTTTTTCATTTCCATATTCATCTATTTCTTTTTCTACAACTACTTGTGCCTCAACGATTGGTAATTGAGCTTTTTTGCCAACGTTTGTAAGATAAAAGAAATATATTTTATTTATTGCATCCCCTCTTCTACAATAACAATAACTTCAACAAAGTTGATTACTACCTTTATATTTTCTACTACTTCTATTGAAGTTATAATATTTTTTCGATACTCACATTCCTTCTCATCATACACAAGCTTTCCATGCTTCTTTTCAAGAAATGTTAATTCAGTATCATATTCAATTTCAACTTTTATCAATAGGTTCTCCTCACATGTTGTTGTTGTAAAGGCGGTTCCATTTTCTTTTTCAACATCAATTGCATCATGCGCATGTGTATGTACCCAATAAGACTTAATTTAACCACCATGTTCACACTCTAGATCTTGCACATGATCACTTTTTCCTTTTGCAATTTCTTCAATAGTTTTCTCTATAGTGTTTAAGTGAGTTGTAGTCTCCATGTCTTGTATACTTTATTTTACTTTAGCAAGCTCTTCCAAAATCTCTCCACTTATTTCTATGATATCTAAATCTTCTAGTTCTTCTGTTATGACGACTGCAACAATTTTTTGATTGATATTGCTCCTAACTTCACTACATGTCATGTACAAAATATTCTAAGATTCTTTGGACTTTGTTGCTATGCAATATTGGAAATAATGTTGCCATCTAAACTTTGTTAAATGAGAGATGCTATTGCATTATTCTTTCTATCAGATATAAGATGATCTCTTTATCTTGTGTCATGGCCTCATAGGCTACTTGACTTGGTGATTTTTCAAATCCATTTAAAGTGATATCATGTAACTCTTACTTTCTTAGTCTTGTTCCCATCTTAATGGCCCACAACTCATAATTTTTACTAGAGAAAATAAGAGGTGGTAAATGATAAGAGTCATTGAAGAAATCTATATTGATGAAAAAAGAAGACTATACCTATAATGTGAATCTTTTAAAAAAACATTTGAGTCCTTCATGGAATTTGTGGATATTTACCAGTATTTATCTTTATGTTTTAACCCTTTTAGAGGAGTTGATTCATTTTCATAAAATTATAATGAAAGCATGACAAAATCACTATATATATATATATATATATATATAGTGTTTTCTCTCCTTATATCTTATTTAGTGAATATTTCCTTTTATTTTTATTATTTTACCTTTTCTTAAACCTCCATATGACATTTTATTTTTTATTTTTTTCTTTCTCCACAATTTTCAATAATAACACTTTTTTTCCCCGATTAGGGTGTCAAGGGCGTCAAGGGAGGCATGACGCGACATCCTATCACGTGGGCCACACGACGGAGTGAGGATGACACGAGGCGCGGAATGTAGGCATCTCACCCCACGACCCATTAAACCGAAATTTAGTGTAGTCAGAAGAGGGCAGATGATGTCAGGAAAATCTTGGGATGAGAGCTACAACGGGGAGGAGAAAATGTTGGGCATAAGGATGGTTAGCAGTTTGATGTCAGTCAGAGTGTGAAGGTTTGTAGAGCAGCCAACAGGAGAATTGTGGCAGCGGAAGGCAAATCCGTCCAATGGGCAACAATTTACCTGGTATGTTTCCTTCTCTGGCCTGCTTATGAGCATGGTAGTTCTCTGTGTTGCTGAGATGGGAGAGAGGTTTATTCAGAATGATATGAAACCTTTTTGGTTTATCGAACCAGATTGGAGTCAACTCTGTCTTGGTTATGTTCTGGTGCTGATATGGGAGGGTGTCACCCCCAAAAGGCCATCACCTCTGATTATTTCTGAGAGGGGGAGGGTTCTAACAATAGATACTAAGTCTCAATGGTCTTTCCAGATTGTCCATTGTCAATTTTCCTCCAGCAATGTCTGTGTCTCGATATCTCCTAAGGCATCCCTTAAAGTCTTTGGCCTTGCCATTCATGTTGACATAGCTTTGCAGAGCAGCAATATTTGCTCCTTGCTAACGAGAAATGCAGGGGTGGTGGCGGTCGATGGTGCTCAAAGAAGAATGGTATGGCCTCACCCTCAATTATATCATGAAACCTTGAGTCCTGACTCTCCCTAACATGGTTTTTGTTTCTACAGTTTTGCATAACATTGTTCCTGCTCTGCATGTAAGGTCTGTAATGACTATTT
Organism: Pinus albicaulis; assembly: GCA_034641835.2. Lineage (NCBI taxonomy): Eukaryota > Viridiplantae > Streptophyta > Pinopsida > Pinales > Pinaceae > Pinus > Pinus albicaulis. The sequence goes on along the minus strand of CM076574.1, from coordinate 684,986,305 downwards.
GAGTATCATGGGCTTTTTTAACCTCGCGAACATAGAGGGCAGAAAATTACGGGGGATTCATCACCAGTTCTCGAATTTTGGTGGATGTCATTGCTATTTATGTGGGGCTTGGGGCATTTCCTTAAATATTATGTGTTTTGTCCGGTTGTTTATCGAGGGCGCCAAATCAATGAGACTGCATTATAAATCCTCGAGCTGGGCACTTGTCGCGAAGAGGAATTCTCGCATAATTAAGAAAATAGTGGCATGCACACAGTGCTATGTCTTGTTGTTTGTTGAGGGTGTTAGGCTCATGATTCTACATTATCTCTCTTCGATCTGGGTAGTGGCTGTGAAGAGGAACTCTTGCATAGGCATGAGAATAGGGGCATGCAAGCAGAAGATATACAATAATGTAGAGTCGAAGGGCTTCAAATACTCGACATTCAATAAACAGGGGAATATTTTGTTTATTCTGACTATAAACAATGATTTTGTTTTTTTTCTATGTACAGGTACTCCTAGCTTCTTTAACCTTTTGGTCTCCGCACGTTAGGTGGGAACCACGGTGTGGATTTGAGTGAAGGTACAGTTGATAGGAGACCCACCAAAAAATAAAATGGTAAAAGCGCAGATAGGTAGAGGAAATGTAGGAAAAAGAGGTCCAGCTCACAACACAGGAACAGACAAAGGCAAGGAGAAGGTGGGACCCAATAGGCGAGGAAGAAAATCTGGCAAGGAAACCATGGAAAATTTATTGCATGCCTATGTTGTGGGGACACCAAATCAGGTAAAATGCTTGATATCAGATTGGGTGTGAGACCTTAAAACCAAAGTTGAGGAGGAAATTGCAGATGATGAAATGGAAGCAGTGGTGACTGATCCTGGAATACAAGAGGACAATTGTCCCTGTTCAAATAAGAAATCCACCTCTATTGGACAATGAAGTGTCTAATGACAAAGGCCACTGTAGCAGTTCAAGAGGTAGGAGGTGACCCAAAGGCAACTTCCATATTGGCTGATATGTATAGAGAGATTCAGACAATACATCTTCAGGGACATCACGAGAATGTGCGTCTTGGCCGCATCAAATGTCAACTCCAAATCATGCATAAAGTAGATATGCATGGATCAAGTGCAAAGGATCTGACACCTATTAAATCCTCAGATGCGTGATTCCAGAAGTCTAGTTTTTTGTTGAAAATGAAGTGGGTGAATAGCATTTATTTTTTCAATAGTATGTTAAAAGATATAGTAGATAATATACCTTATAAGGCATTTAGAGACAAGATCAAGTTGTAACAATTTTGGTTGGCTTCTAACTCTTTGAGGTGGCCGACAGACCTAGTTTCCCTCGGGCAGGTTGAGGCTATCAACCACTGAATCAGATGATGTAACTTGTTGTTTTTGTTTATATGAATGAATAGAGAGGCACTACAAAATTTACAAAAAAATAAATACTAACACCTTTTTTGTACACTAATTAAAATCCACTTTCCAAAAAACAGTTACCGATGAAATAGGTAACCTGACCTCAAAACGGGAACTCTAGCCCAAAAAGACTCAAAAAACATGAAAAAATTGCCCAAAAACAAAAAAAGTGTATTCCAGAACGCACTTGGTTTTTTTTGAAGGTCAAATTTCAACATTTTATAAAATTATGCTAAAAACAAAATTGTTTCTTGAAAAAAAGATTGAAAAAACACCTTCAAAACAAAACCAGTTAATGCTAGAAAAAAAATAAAATAATAATAATAATAATAATAATAATAAAATAAAAAATAAAATAAAAAATAAAAAAATTGTGTCATATTTTTGACATTTTTAAAAATAGAAATAACATTTTTTAATTTTTAAAATTCAAACATTGAAAAAAACCTAAAATTTAAGAAAAAAATAAATTTAAAAAATAAAACATTTTAAAGCTTAAAATTTAAAAATATATAGGGATAAAAAAATAAAAAATTTAATTTAAATATTAAAAAAAACCTAAAATTTAAGAAAAAAAATAAACTTAAAAAAATAAAATTTAAAGATTAAAATTTCAAAATATATAGAAATAAAAAAATAAAAAATAAAAACAAAATAAAAATATTAAATTAAAAAAAAAAAAAAACAAGTTAAAAAAGAAAGAAATTATAAAAAATAAAATATAGAAATTAAATTTAAAAAAGAAAAAGAATTAAATTTTAAAATAAAAAATAAAATTTAAAGAAATATATTAAATTTTAATAAATTTAAAACTTTAAAAAAATAAAAAATATTATTTAAATCAAAAGTAAAAAAATGAAAAATTAATTAAAAAAAATAAAAATAAAAATACAATAAAAATATTAAATGAAAAAAAAAATATTAAAAAAACAAATAAATTTTAAAAAATAAATTAAATTTAAATTATAAAAAATAAAATATATATATATATATATATATAAATTAAAAATATATATATGAGATTTTATTAAATTTAAAAAATATGTTAATATTAAAATAATAAATTAAGTTAAAAAAAATTAAATTAAATTTTAATAAATAAATGAATAAACAAAAAAATTTTGAAATAAAAAATAAGTTTTAAATATAGAGGAAATTTTTTTTTATTAAAATAAAAAGTTAAAAAACTTTAAAAATCAATTAAAAATGAAAAATTGAAAAAAATAAATTAAAAAAAAATATATTAAAAAACAAATAAAATAAAAAACAAATTAATTTGTAAATATTAAGTTTAATTAAAAAAAAAAAAAAAAATCTAATTTTAAATACACAATTTTAATTGAAATGAAAAAATATAAAAATTTTATGTAATTAAAATAAAATAAAATAAATTAAAAATTAAATTCAAATAAATTTAAAAAAAATACAAAATTTATTAAATTTTAAAAAATTAAATCAAAAAACTAAACATAAAATTTAATTTAAAAAAAATCAATAATAATAATAATAATAATAAAAATTATTAGCAAAATTTAGAAAAAAAAAAAAATTAAAAACAAAAAAATTAAAACAAATTAAATTTCAAATATAAAAATTAAATTAAAAAAAAAAAAAATTAAATTTTTTGAATTAAAAGAAAAAGAAAAAGTATATATATATATATATATATATATATATATATATATATATATATATTAAAAATTATAAAATAAAATAAAATA